>JAJQWJ010000015.1:600000-930000 GCA_023637945.1 Phaethornis superciliosus | reverse complement strand
GAAAATGGTGCAGGGAGAGGAAAGGCACTTGGCACCGGGAATTGCTCTGCTGAGCTACTGAAAACTGAGCCTAAATAACAACTGGTGCAAACCCTGCAAACCCTCCCCATCCTTCATGCTCTGTCCCAGCAGGTCGGGGCAGGAAACCAGGGGAGAAGGTGCATCTGAGGAGAGATGCTCTTTTATATCCCTGAGATGAGCAGACAGAAGAGGAATTGTGGGTTGTTTTCTTTTCCAAATGGAGGGATAAACTGGTTCCTTGATTTTCAGAGCCATGAGCAGAGCTGGAAATGCTAGCAGGAGAGAGAATACTCCTGGGAATCTGGGGCAGTGGGAATCCCACCAGATTTCCAGCTCAGCTGGAAAGCTCCAATGGGCTTAGGAGAAGCTTTGGATGAAAACTGCTGTGTTTGGAGGCTTTAACCAAAAGATTTCCCTGACCCAGGTCCCCACTGCCCACCAGCTGGGAGCAGAGGTCCTGGATGAGGGACTGGAAGTGTACCTGGCTTTTCCAGGCAGTGGAATCATAAAACCTGATCCTCCCTCAGCCTCCTCCTGGCCTTCACGTACTCACTGTCTGGTTCACCAGTCAGCGAGGAGAAGCCTCTGTTCTGGAGCATGGAACAAGAAGGGCTGGTGATGTCTGGCTCCAGATGAGGGCCCTCAGGACCTCAGGAGGATGGGGTCCATCAGGGTTTCTGCTCCGGGCAGCCAGGTTGGAACTAAAATCTATGAGGGCATGAGAAAGGGAAGTGCAGACAAGAATTCCCTGGTACCCCATGGGCACCAAGAGCAAGTGATGGTGCTGTTGTTGCTGAGACCATGTGGGCTGTGGGGTGGTCACCCCCTCACCCCAAAATCTGTGGCTGGGGAAGCTCAGAGGAGAACAGCACAGGGGCTGGGGTTGCTGGGCAGAGGGGTGGGTGCCTAGGGCTGTCCTGTCTCTGATTTCCACCTCACTGCCCAGTTTGGTTCCTTGCCCAGTAGTTACCTGGAGCTGTTCTGCAGCCTGCACGCAGGTTCTGCATTGTCAGAGATTTATGAGCCATGATTTATGGGGCCAGTTGCTGTGCTGGTGTTATATACCCTGACTGAGGAGTCCAATTTTATGCATAAACTCTGTTCTTGGATCACTGTACCTCCAGAAATAGTGGTTTGGGGGGAAAAAAAAAAAAAAAAAAAAAGCACTTTCCAGTCACCTACTGTTCCCAGAGCCAGGGAGCAGAATGGGGACTGGTTTGGTGCCATCTCAAGAGCTTTGGCTCCAGGAGGGAATTTCTGCAGCTCTGCAGCCCAGTGGAGGTGACTCTGTTCTCCAATGAGCCTGATCCAAAGACCCCTCATTCACCCCCCCAAAAAACCCCCCCGCTGTCTGTGGCCACTTTGGGAAGCTGCAGCAGGGAGGAGGTGACAGTGGCCATGGTCCCCAAATCCCATCCCCTGCTGCTCCCCAGCAGCTGCCCCTGAGCAGAAAGCAAATCCCCACGGGTGGGGGGCAAAAAGGCCAAGGACCACAGGGTCCCCCACTGGTCACAGACCATCTGTCCCCTCCGTCCTTGACATTCCAGCAGAGCCACTCTCCGGCTGTGACCCGCTGGCACCGTCCCTTGTCCTGCAGCCCAGGAGGAAACGTGCCACCTCCTGGGGACACAGCTGCTCCTTGGGCTACAGCCACCCCATCACCTGTTGGCCACGTCTGCCTGAGGGGCTGCTGCTTTCATCCCCAGGCCAGGGGGTGCTGGCAGCTCTGCTCCCCCAGCCCTGGGGTCAGGACTGGGGGACACGGCCACCTGGTTCCCATGAGGAGGGCTCCTTGCTCCGGAAGAGGCCGGTGGCATTCTGCTTCTCCTGCCAACTAGCCTGCCAGGGCTCTGCACAAAGCAAACCCTCCCCACCTCCCCGCAGACCTCTCCTTGCCCAGGCTTTTTCCCAGTGCCAGCCCCCGGCTCCTGGATCCGGCACACGGCTTCTTTCCCTGCCCCTTCCTCTGCTGGGGGCAATCTCTCTCCTTTATTTTTTCCTTTTTTTTTTTTCCTTCCCTCTCCTCCCCACTTGCCTGGGGTGAGATGTGGTTCCCTCAAGAGGCTGCCAACCAGAATCATGAATGTAATGGTCCAGAGCCCTCCCAAATCCCACAGAGAGGTGGCCGTGGGTCCTTGAAGCCACCTCCCCTGGCTCAAGGGGACCTCTTGGGGGAGGCACCTCCAAGGCCCCCACCGCGGTATTTACAGCAGAAAAAAACCAGCTCCCTGGCTGCAAAGGTTTTTCTCCATCTGCTCTCGGGCTGCTCCACCATCAGCCCTCTGCTCCCGGGGAACAAATCAAGCAGCAAACCGCGGAGGTTTTGCCGCCCGGCTGCCCCCCCCCTCCAACATCCCCAGCTCCCCAGGTAAGTGTTGCTGTAATAGGATTTGGTCCAGGTCCCTGGAAACCCCTCAGAGGAGGATGTGGGGTTTTCAGCGCCTTAACTCCTTCACGCACCAGAGAGGGTGAAACCCCCCCCTGACCACATCAAGCTGCGGGTTTGGCTGGGATGGGCCCCAGGGCTGGGGCTGCTCCTGGCTCCCAGCACCCGGGGACTGGGAAATGCAGAGAGCTCACCTCCTGATGGGCAGGGAGGTGGGAAAGAGGTTTGAGAGCAGAAGTGGGTGCTCAGAACCCCCCCGGGCTGCAGCAGGATGGTTCCCCTCCCAACCACCCCCGCATCCCCTCCCGGAGCATCCTTGCTTTGTCTTGGGAAAGGGCAGCATCCTGATGGCTTCTGCTTATCCCAAACAGCCGGGACTTGCCTTCACGCCAAGCTGGAGGTTATGTGAGGCTGCTGTCTTGTTCATCAAATCCTCATGTTCCCTTAAAATAAAAAATAAATAAATACAACCTCTCGAATCAGACTAACAGCAGCCTGTAACATCCTTTGGAAAAAACACCAAACCTCCATGCATGGAGCTTGGATACACGGTGAGGAGCACCCTGCCTGAGGCTGAAACCCTCCTCTTGTCCAGGCACATCCAAACTCAGCTCAGCTGCATGGCTCAGGCTGCCAAACTGCAGAGGGATGCCCGAGGGTCACCAGTCCCACGCTGGGTCCCACTGTGACCCCACGGACACCCTTTCCCCCATGTCCCCCACCCTTTCCAGGCTCTTATTCAAAGGGCAGGCTGCTGCTGGAGGGTGGCTGGTGTTCTTTAGTGGGTCCTGTCCATGCAGATGAAGCTCTCGGGCTCCCAAATGTCTGCACACCAAGAACCCAGGGCTGCCAGGCCCCCCCAGACTGGAGTGACTGGAAGTGAGGAAGATTCACAGTACTGAGACTGAGAGTATAAAGGAAGCTGAGGAAACTCATAAGGAGGTGTAAATTGGAACAATATGGGCTGTGTCGTGTCCTGATTTGGCTTCAGGGAATTAAGAGCTAATCTTTTTCCTGAGACCAGGCTTGCTGGAGCTGGTGACCACCGAGCAGAGGCAGCCAGGGCCAGAGCAGGAGGTGGGGCACAGAGGCTCCAGGTGGTGATTTTTACATTTGGTCTCTCTGGGGTTTGTGAGGTGCATGGGTAAAGAGAAATCCTTCTCCTGCAGATGCACTGCTTTCGTAAGGGATCCCTCTGTGTGCTCAGAAACTGGTTCCAAACTGGGGACAGGGGGCTGGAAATTGGTGGCAAGAGGTTGTAAACTGGAGACATCTCATAGGGCTCTTGTAATAAAAGCAGTTCCCTCCTGGTGATGAGGGAACTGGAAGTGGATGGAGGCAGCTGGGTCAGAAGAGGAGCACTTCACTCTCCTAGCCTTGACCTAACATGGGGTTTTGGCTCCTGGGTGAGAGCTTTGCCTCCCTGCCTGCACTGCTCCTCTGCGTGGGAATGGGAAATGGAAGTAAATATAAATGTGTGCTTACATCAGCCTGCACACACAAAGACACTGAGAAACTCCAAACCTCACTGAAAACTTGGCATTCTAATGATGTAACACAACAATCCGGGGTGGACTCTGTCCATGTGAATGCTCTTCAAGAAAATTTGAGTTGATTGTTTTTATTATTGTTATTATTTTATTTTTTCCCTCTTCTTCCTGCTCCCAGGAAGGGCTCTGGTTTGGGGTCCTGCCCCCAGTGCTGTGCCCTGGCAGGAGGCTGCCTGCCCCAGCCCCCCAGCCCATCGCCTCTCCCATCACTTCCCTTGCTATCTAGGTCAAAGATTAGCAAAAGCAACGAAAAAAGAAAGAAGAGAAAGCAAAAGCCAGCACGGAGCCTCTCATGCGAACATTATTTGCTGCTTGCGATGGAAAATAACATCCCCACCTCCCTGCACATGGTGGGGCTGGGAAGGAGGAGAAAGAAGAGGAGGAGGAGGGTTCCATGCCTGTGAAGGGATCAGCGTGGCCAGCCCGGGCCCCTGGGGCCACCTGCAAGTCCCTCCTGCAGCCCCTGGAAATAAAAACCATCCCCTGCAAGGCACCAAGTCCCGTGTGCTCCCAGCCCCTGGTCCAAAGGGATGCAGGAGCTCAGCATCCTTGGGCTCTGCTGGGGTGCTGTAGGGTGGTGGGCACCCACCAGGAAGGTGCTGGGATGCTGGGCAAGCCCTGGGAAGGTGCTGGGATGCTGGGCAAGCCCCGGGAAGGTAGTGGCTGGAGCAGGGGAGGAGTGGTTCAGGCAGCAGGGCCGTGCCTGCCAGCCCAGATTGTTTCAGCCCAGCGACCGCACAAGTGGCTTTGCTAAAGCTGCAAGTTGATCTCATGGAAGGAAATTGAATTGTCGTCGGGGCTGGGTTTTATCTGGGCTTTGGGCTCCGCTGCCTGGCTCGGCCGATTAACGTTTGCTCGTCTGATTACAGCCACAGCTTGGGGTGAGAGGTCAGGTTTAAATCATGCCTCTTCCCTTCCTCATCACAAACCATGATGAAGGGGCTGGGGAGGTGGGGGGGAAGCCCCAGCAGCCCCTCCCTGGCACTGGGGGCTGGGGGGTCCCCGGGCACAGGCAGCATCTGTGTCAGACACAGAGCAGGAGGGGGTCTGGAGCACCAGGAGAGGGTGAGTTATCACGGGGGAGTTCTGTCTCTTGTGATGTGTGTGTCTGCTGGGAGCTTGTTTTGGAATGCATTCTTCTCCCACAGACACCAAACATGGGTGACCTGCTACTTTTGCTTGTCATGCAAGGGCTGGGATGGGCAGAGGCTGACACAGAGCCCTGCTCAGCCCCACAACGTGTGCCTGCAGCCCACAACAAGTCAGGAGCTGGAGCAGGGGAAGGTCCTGATGTCTCTGGGGGCACAGGGGAGGGCAGGGCCCCCCTCCTGCCCTGGGGGTGCTGATTCAGCCTCCCGGGACAGGGTGCCCAGCTCTGCTGTGAGTCACGGGGTGAGTGAGGAGCAGCTCTGGTTTCTTCCCCTTTTACCTCCTCCCTTGGCTGCCAGTTTTTCCTATTTCTCTCCCATCACCCATGAGATATCCAGCTCCAGCCATGCCAGGGGTGCTCGGGTGAGACGGGGGGGGGGGGGGGCACACCAAGGCGAGGATCACAGAATCACAGGATTTTTTTAGTTGAAAAAGACCTTCAAGGGCATGAAGTCCATGTGGGCCGTGGTGCTGCCGTGACACCTCCAGCATCCTCTCTGGATGCTGCCTCTTGCCCTTGGGACATGGGGGCTGCAGACATCAAAGGGGCTTTAATGGGGGATTGAGTGTTGGGGGCTAGTGCTGGGGGTGTCTGCCCCTTTCCACTCCCCCTCCCCAAGGCACTTAGCCTCTAATTAAACTGTACACAGCATTCCTTCCCCATCTCACCTCATAAAAAGGAGGAACCCACAGCAACGGGGCTGGGCTACACCCGGGATAATGATCCCAGCACGGCACAGCCAGAGGGAGACCCTGCCAGGGAAAGGGTGACCCGAGGAGGGGCAGGGGGGGCTCCTGTCTCTGCTACTCAATTTGTGTTGGCATATGTGCAAAGAAGCAGTAATCCACCCTAATGAGAGGGGGAGAAAATGAAAGAAATAAAAATAGGAAGCTCGCAAACAGGAGCGGGTGGCTGGGGGCCATGTGCTGGGCTGGAAGCAGGATGCTGGGGCCGGAGCCCACCAAGCCACTTGCAGCCCTCAGCAGGGAGAGCCCATCACTGGGGCTTTGGGCCTGCCCAGAGCAAACCTGCAGCAGCCCTGGGTAGGGCAGGGCTGTTGGGTGTCAGAGGAGAGCATCGGGTGGGGGATGCAAAACTCATTCTGTGTAGTGAACCCTAAGATGTAGATCTGAAAGCTTCCATTCCAGGGGCTCTCTTTAGACCAGGCTGGTTATCTTCTGCTGGCTTTGCCATCCAAGCAGGGCAGGTTTTTAGGACAGCCAGGTCCTCCAGCCCAGCAAACTCTGGGTCCCTGCCTGTCCCCTCCCATCTCTGCTGGGCATCCAGGCAGTCACCAGGCAGGACGAGCTCTCCCTGTGCCAGGCAGCACCTCCTGGGGTGGGAAGGGCTCTGCTCCTCCAGCCCAGTCCACACTTTAATGTGTTTTACACATGCGAGGAATATCGAAGGAATTTGTTTTTTAAAGCCTGTTTTGATTGCAATCGCACACAAACCGCCTCATGCTTGGGGCCTTCCTGTAAGTTATTATTATTTTTTTCATTTCGAGGGAAGATTATGTTTCTTAGGCAAACAGGAATAACAACAGGGAAAAAAAAGGCTCTGTTTGTTGCTTTAGCTTGGAGCTGGGTCTTGGAGCCATTCCCTGCAGTGGAGATGATGGTGAGGGCAGAGCTGTGGCATCAGAGGGTCCCGTTGATGTGCAAAGGGCTGTTTTGGGGTCATTGTTGTCCCCCAGACATGGGGAACCTTGCAGAGATGGTGAGAAGTATCAGTCGAGTCTGCAGCTTCTCCCTTACCACAGGCACAGCAGCAGAAAGAGCTCCTCCAGCCAGACCAGGTGGGGACACAGCTCTTCAGAGATAAGAGGCTAACAAAGCCCAGGGCTCTGATCAGGTTTTAAACAGTTTTTTACGGGTATTTTGGGTGTGATGTTTGTTTTTTGGGGTCAGAAAGGGCTGAGAGTGGAGCAGTGAGCTCCAGAGAGTGGCTGGAGATGGAGAGCATCCCTGCCCAGGGACACATCTCCAAACCCACATATCCCCTCTTCTGGCTTCAAATAGCCCCCACGGGCACTGGCAGAGTGGGACACCTGTGCAAGGACCACCCTTGAGCAGGGGGGGTGAGCACACCAGCCTGTGCAGCCCATCCCCTCACCCCCATCCTCCCCCCTGCACCAACACGCTTGGACCATCTGTGGTCCCCCCAGCAAGGATGCAGAAGCTGTGGGTCACCTTCAGTAGTGTCTGCAAGGCCAGCCGGGTAACTTCTGTGTGCAGAGGAGCAGAACCCAGCCCGGGGGGTACCTGGAGGGATATTTTCCTCTCTCCCTTCTCCTCTGAGGAAGCTGCTGGAGGCTCAGCAGGGTTTGGGGCACGCAGCAGCTCCTGATGCTGGAGCAGGAGCCCCTCTTGGTGAGAACCAGGAGGCGTTTGTAGGTCAGTCCAGCATGTTGTCCCAGTCAAATATTTGTCTAGTTAATAAATATATTGTTGGTTTTTTTCAGCGAGGAAATGAGGAGACTGCGAAGAAAAATAATGAAAGGCCTTTCTTGTGCAGCCCCGCTCCCCAAGAACCTGGATCAGGCCCTCTGCCTTCTCCTTGGCCCTCGCTCTAGAAGAAACCCTGCTGTGGGTTTCACAACGGCGTGATTGACAAGATTAGAAATTATCTCCCCCTCTCTCTACATATAAGGTTACTGCTGCTCCAGGCACAGTGTGAAATTCCCCTTGCCGGAGCTCATTAAATGGGTCAATGGACGCGTTCCAGCTTCTCTGCAGTTCACAAAGGGCCGAGTCCTGGCCACCCCACCAAACTCTGTCCCAGGCTGTTGACGAGTAAGTGCTTCCATATGGCTCACCTCAGCATCTCCAGAAAGATAACAGAGAGCTAATGGCTTGCAGATTCCACGGATGCTCAACAGCAAAGGCGAGGAGGAACCAGGGGCTCGGGGCTGCCTTCGGTCACAGCTGATTGGGATGGAGGGACCCCTGGGCTCCCCGCCAGCCCCCGGCCCCCCCAGACCTTCCCCTTGGGCTGGGGGCACTGGAAAGGGCAGAGTGTTCACACAGCCTCCAGGAACAGGGAGCAGAGGGAAGGGCAAGCGGGCAGCCCCAGGTGCTCCAGGGCTGCTGGGTGAGGTGGTGATCCCAGACACAGAGCTCTGAGCTCTCAGGGCACCTCCAGAGCCCCTGGGACAAGCAATGACTGGGATGGGACCGTGGTGAGACCCTTTTCTCCTGCTGGATGGACTCACAAGCCATTTGGATGCCTTCAGGCCAGAAAGCCACTTATGAAGCCATGGTGATGTGAAGATGGGGAGAACTGTGGTGAAAACATTTCAGATATTTGCCCTTCCCTCCTCCTTTTGTTTTTTAAGGGCGCTTCAGCAAGGAGGTCGCTTCACTGGATCGTGTTTGCTGTGAGCAGTAATTTCCAGATTTCTCCCTGCCTGTGGACCACACGCTCGGAAGCTCATCCTGCAACTCCTGCTTGTCTTGGCCAGCCAGGGGACCACCTGGGACCTCTCCTCTCCTGTGGGTGGAGGGCTCTGGTTGCTTACCAGCACGGGGAGCATTTCCAGCACACCCAAACATGCCATTCAAATCCCTGCTCTTTAATATTTGAGAGCAGAATTTATATTTCATGAGTGTGTGTGCAGGGGAAGTCTGAGTGCTGGCATTGCTCGTGCAGAAGAGACACAATGGGGTCAGGAGCTCAGGTGAAGCTGAGTGCTCCCCACACCCCTGGGATCCTCTTTGCTCTGCTGCCACCCTGTCCCCACCCCCACCCTTTGTCACTGGGAGGTGTTTGGGGATGCTCTGGGACATGGTCTCCAGTGCTGGAAGAATTAGAAAAATTACTGAATGTTCATTTGGTCAAGTGTTCAATTTCAAGTGGTGGCTCCTCAGCTCTGCCCCCACCAAGCAGCTCCCAGGGGAATCTGTGCTCCAGTCGTGGTGCTGAGGGTGGATGGAGATGGAGTCTTGAACAAAGGAGGAGTTCCTGAAGCTCCAAGAAGTTCCTGAGTGTGACAGGGAGGTGAGAGGGCTGGGGCAGGGTGGCTGTGCCCATGGAGTGGTGCTGGCATGTCCAGCAGGAGCAGCTGGGACCTGCCTGCCTTATGGGCTCCTAATTCCCCAGCTCAGCATCTTTCCCACCTGATCAGGTCCTTCAGCCCAGGGTGTTGGTGTAACCAGCCCCTGAGGAACCCACAGCTGCTTCCCAGGGGGCAGGGGCAGTGGCACGGGGTGGTGACAGTGCCCAGAGAGCTCTTGGCACCCCTTGGAGGGGTCTCCACCCTTGTGCCAGCCTGTGGACAGGCTGCAGGCACTGCTCCACCCCACCAGGACCCATCCACTGAGCAGCACTCTGCCCTCCCTGGGCCAGGGATGGGGACAAAGCCCCGGGATGCTCCCGGGTAATTCGGGTGCAGGATGCTCAGCACAGGGCTCTCTGTGGCAAGGTCCAAGCCCAGGGACCACCTCCCCTCTCTAGAGCCATCCTCCCTCCCTCTGTCCTGCTGAGCCTCACAAAGAGCTGGGTCCAGAGGGACGAGGGGGCTGCTGGAGGGGGGCAACTGGAAACCCCCCCCCCCCCCCATCTGCTTTACACGCTGAAGCCGAAATAAATAAAATTACCTTTAATTATTCTCATTACTTTCTTTGGGAATGCTGGAGTGAAAGGCAGCATTTAGCTGTGAGCTACAGCAGGGCTCTGCCCTTCCTCCTGCCCCCCAGGCCCCCTGCCCAAACCTCAGCTCGCCCCTGGACACACACAGAGCTCCATGCTGCACCCAGGGAGGATGAAAGGAGGGGAGAGGAGGGGGAGAAACTGGACGGAGCCTGGGGGAGCAGGGGTCAGGGGCTGGGGGCTCGCAGGGGTCAGGGCTGGCAGCCAGCAGGGATGATTTGCCCATTTCCAGACCACCTCTGGGCTGGGGGAGCCCTGCAGGGGGGCAATGGGGCAGAGCTGGAGGGGGGGGATGGACTCTGACACCTTCCCAGCTGGATGCAGCTCAGCAGAGCCCAGGCAGGGGTGTCCAGGCCTTGGCACTGCTGAGTTAATGATTGGAGTTGGTGATATCCAAGGTTTTTTTCCCAACCCAAACAGTTCCGTGATTCTTAGGGCACTCCCATCACAACACAGCCCCCTTGCCTCCCCCTCCCGGGGGGATGGACCCTGCAGCTCTCATCCAGCCAGCAGTGGGATGATGGGCAGGATGGGCTTCAGCTCCCAGCCCCGGCCATGCTGGAGAAGAGCTGCCAATTCTTCTTCCCTCTTTAATGATTCCTGGCCCTGCAGCTTGGCTACGTGCTGCCTGGCCCCTTTCAGCAGGTGCTGTTGGTGCAGGGGGAAGGGCTGGGGGGAAGCTGCCAGGCTGCAGGCTGCTTTGCTCACTGTGTCCATCCCCTCACCCCATCCAGGGATGAGCCAGGAGTGGGACCATGGGGCCGGGCAGCTGGGTGCTCTTGCAGCCACTCAGCAAATGACTGAACCCTTTGTGAGTTCTCAGCATCTCCTAAGCATGCAGCAAGAGGATTTTCCTCTTCGCAGCAGCAGGGCTGGAGAGAAAATCTCTATCTCCTGAGCTGCAGTGAGGGGGAACCCACCCATGGGCCCAGCTCACATCGAGCAGAGGAGAAAGAGGAAATGAAACACCAGCCCTGTGGGACCTCCCAAAATAGACCTTCCCCAGGTGCCCCAGCAGCAGCAGAAAAAGCTCCAGAATTGGGGAAGTGGCAAAGGGGAGCAGGGGGGCTGGGAGCCCAGCCCCAGATGGACACTGGGCCATTCTTCTGGAGAAGGTCTTGTTCCCCTCTGAGGTCAGCCAGGAGTGACACTGAAACCACCGGGGCCTTTGGGAATGAAGGTTGAGACACGTTCGCTGTCAAATGGAATCTATTAAAAGGGATTAGTGGCTTTTTTTTCATCAATACCCCTGTGACACCATGATGGGCTGAAATTGCTGCAAAAACATCATTATTAAAAATGGACCTATTAGTATTAGAATGGACAGGAGCTCCTCACTAATTTTAGCAGCAGCCGCCAGAGCTGGGACCAGAGGGGAAGCAGTTGGGAAGGGGCTGTGGGAATTGCAGGTGGGGTGGGAGCAGAGGGGTGAGGGGATGGGATGGGATGGGATGGGATGGGAAACCCCCCCAGGGCACTGGCTCAGCATGGGAGGCAAAGGGATTGCTGGGAAAGAGAGCAATCTCTGCTCCAAAGTGCCTCCATCTGCAGGAAGGGGTAGAACCATGGAACCATTGAATTGTTTGGGTTGGAATGGACCTTTCAGATCATCCAGTCCAAGTGTCACCCCAGCCCTGCCAAGGCCACCACCACCCCCTGTCCCTCAGCACCACATCTCCATGGGTGCAAACCCCTCCAGGGATGGGTTTTCCCACCTGGGCCAGCCCCTGACAACCCTTTCCAGGGAGAAATTGTTCCCCAGCTCCAACCTAAACCTCCCCTGGCACAACTTGAGGTGTGCCAAAAGTTCCTTTCGTCCCATCCCTTCTTCCTTGGGAGCAGAGCCCGACTCCCCCTGGCTCCAGCCTCCTCTCAGGGGGTGTCAGAGAGCCAGAAGCTCTCCCCTCAGCCTCCTCTGAGCCAGGATCAGCACCCCCAGCTCCCTCAGCTGCTCCTATTCCTGCTCCAGACCCTTCCCCAGCTCCGTTGCCTTTCTCTGGACATGCTCCATGCCCAGGCAGTGCCTTTCTGGAGCTGGTCTCTGTCTTTCCAAGCACTCAGGATCCCTCCAGCAGAGCTGCCTGAGGTTGGTGACAGGTTGGTGTTTCTGCTGAGGAACATAGTTTTATGGAAATCAAAGTGTTCCCAGGGAATGAGCGGGTTTTGACAAAGTTTTTGAGGGAAACGCTTCTGAACAAATCACTTTAACTCTCTTGCTTTATTTTGCACAGAGGCAAAAATAACTCCTTGGATCTTTAGGTGATATAAATCCTATACAATGCCATTAATCTAATATTTATAGTACCGCATCAGGCATTGACTGTGTCAACCGAAACATTTAGCTGTTGACAAAAGGACTCAAAAATTCTCTTTCATAAAGCAGCCGGCTGGCTGCCGAGCACAGAATTCCTCATGCGATGCAGGTTCTGCTCCTGGAACAACCTGAGCCCTGGCCGGTGGTTCCGAGGTGGCTTCCCCGGGCTGGGGAGGAGCCGAACCCCTGCAGAACTCCTCCTGCCCACCCCTCCCAGGGATTTAACCTGAGTTTGTTTTCTCCCGGCCCTTCCCCGTCTGCTGCAAAGCACCAGATGGTATCTGATATCCAGCCCTAAATGTTAGCTTTGATAATCAGCTACATACCATTATTATAATTAAGCCTCATTTGTGTGCAGGCTTTCCATCTTTATTCTCCCCTCTTTCTTTCCTGCTTGCTTGTTTTCTTGATTTCTTTCTTGCTTGCTTTTTTGTTTCCTTGCTTTATTTCTTGCTTGCTTTCTTTCATTCTTGAATCTTTATTTTCTTGCTTTATTTCCTGCTTTCTTATTTTGTTCCTCATTTCCTTCCTCACTTCCTTCCTCATTTCCTCCAGGTGAGGATGGGGATGCTGCTGCATGGGTGCAGCAAGGTTCTCCCCCCCCCAGGAGAACCATCCCAAGCCCTTGGAGCTAAAGAGGGACAGTGGGACCTCTGCCTGCCAGGTGATGGTGCCCAGCCCTGACATGGGGGTGTCCCCTGCCTCCTGCCCACCCCTGGCTCCCCTCGTGAACAGTGGGATTCACCTGGGAGAGCTCAAGGCACTGGAAGGCCCATTGCTAACGTGAGACATGGATGTGGTCAGAGGTGGACAGGGATTAGTGGTGGCCTTGGCAGTGCTGGGGTCACAGCTGGGCTGGATGGTCTGAAAGGTTTTTTCCAACCAAAACGATTCCTCAGTTCTCTGGTTTTCCATGGGATCTGTGCTTGCTTCTCCCCCTGCCCTGCTGCACCTTTCCTGGGAGAGTGGTCTCACAGCTGGGCTTTGAACTCCCATCTCTGGGGGCACAGAGCTCCTGCCAAAGCCCCCCTTACCCCCACCCACCCCACTGGCAGCCCTCACCACTGCTGGAGAAGACTTTCTTCTGCTTGAGGAATACCCTGACCTGTCCGTGGGAGATGGATGAGGAGCTGGGGAGCTCCCATACGGCATCCCCAATGCAGCTTTTCACCTGGCCTCAGACTTTGGGTTTGCAGACCCCAAATTCCCACCCCCCAAAAGCTCCCAGCCCCCCTGCATGGGATGTCCATCCCTGGCAGCACCTCCAGCCTGGTGGGGCTGGGGCATCAGGCTGAGCTCATGGGCTGGCATCAGAAGGGTTGGTGTGGCAGCAGGCCCCCGGGCATGGCTGCCTGGTAAAACAGGCTTTTTAATTAACCGTAGGAATCAAGCCGTGGACAGCCCGTCACCATGGCGACGCCGAGCCAATCCCAGAGGATCCCCAGCCAGCTGGAATATTTGCTGGATGGCAAAGCTTCAGACCAACGTTTAATGGTGTTCGACTCTATTCGGGGAAACAATTACATGCTCCATTTTCAATGTAGTCAGCTGAACAATAGATTCAATGAAGCAACTTAGGCAGAGGCTTCTCTGCTGCTGCCCGGCCCATGGGGCTGCTCCTCCACCAGCCTGGACCTTCCTTTGGTGGGAAAACACCAGTGCTGCCCACGGCAAGAAACACCCTTGGAGGGACAGGGAGGTCCTTGAGCTGCGGGTGGCTGCTGTGCATTCCTCCTGGGCTTCCTTGGGTGGCCCGGTCTGGCAGAGAGGTAGCCCACCTCTGCTCAGCTCTTCTGGCTGGCCATGACTGGTGCTGGAAGGACTGCAGAAGCCACCAACTCTGCTTTGCAGACCTGGAATGGGAGGTCTCCCTGGCTGATCTCCTCCCAACCCCCTTTGGTGGTCTCCACAGCCCTCTGGCTCCCCACCCTCGTGTAGCCACGTGCCCCACACTCCACTCGCCTCCCCGCCGGCTGTCACCCTTCCTCCTCCTCCTCCTCCTGACACAGGTCTCACTGCTCCTCACCTCCCTTTCTCTGAGCTCACCCTTCCTCAGCTCCCTGACCTCCTTTCTGGGTCAGGAATAGCCTGTTCCTGCTCCGGTGTGTCATCCCCTGGAGAGGAGACGGGCTGGGGACACTGATGCCTTTTAAGGCACGTCGGGCTTGAGCGAATTGCTGACTTTATTTTACCCATATAAAAAAATACAGGTCTTCTAAATATCTTCTGAGATGACATCAGCCTCTTCAGTCGAGTTTGGCTTTTATTGCTGTTGTGTTTTAGCTATTCAAAGAATGTGAGGAGCAGTGGAGGTTGGTGACTCCTTCCCTGCCACCACGCCTGGCTTTGCCTTGTTTTTCCTTCTCCCTAACCAGAGCACATCCACTGACCCGGCAGCCCACCCTGACCTGCCCCCTGAGGTCCCTTTCTTGCAGTTTTGCCCCCTTGGAAGTTCAGCTGCTCGAGCCTGGGCTGCTGCCCTCCCCAGTGGTCTCCTCCTCTTCCTCAGCTGCTCCATCTCAGCCATTTCACCTCCAGTTTTAGAGCCCCAGGGAGGGCTCACAGCCTCATGGACAAGCCTGCTCTTGCACCACGACTCCCTGAGAGCATTTCTTGGGTTGGCCTTGAGCGTTTCCCTGGCAGCTGGAGAGCAGAGGGGCTGCTCTTGGTGGCCACCTCGAGCCCTCCCGAAGCCTCCTGGTGTCAGGAGGGAGAGCACACAGCACCCATGGCTTTCCAAGCCCCATCGAGTTGGGCTCATGAAAATCCCAGGTTGTTCTGGAAAATGTCAGCTGTCATCCCTCCGCCAGTGACTCAACTCCCACTAAGCATGAGTGGAAGAGTGTTATTAGGTAGGGTTGCTCAAACTAGGGTTACTCAACTAGATATTTATCCCCATGAGAAGAACTCTTCCTCCTCACTCACCCTTTTCTCTCTCTTTTGTCAGAGCAAACTCCAGGGCTTATTTCAGGCCCCAGCTTGTACCATCTTGAAGAGAAAGGCTTGTCTCTAGGGCAGGAGGAAACCATCCAAAAGTCACCTCCTCCTCTTCCTCCTCTGACTGTACTCTTTCTCCACCTGACCATGGACCTCTGGCACCACCACACTCTCGTGCCTTGGAAAAGTCCTCCAGAAGAAACCAAAAAGCAACATTTCCTGAAGTTTTGCAAATTGCTGCTGGACTCCCCTGTCCGAGCCCTGCCCAGGGATGGGGACAGAGGAGGGGACAGAGGAGCTGCCCAGGGGGAGCCTTGGTGGGGCCACTGTCCCCTCTCCGTAGCCTGATTCTGGCTTGAAATGCAATGACTCCAAAAAAAGCCCCAATTCCACCTCTCTTTCCATTCGCAGAGCTCAGCGGGCAAAACAGAGGGAAAAGGGAAGAGGCAGGCTGTGCTGGAGAACAGGTTGTTTATCGGGATTTTCCATGAGGCATCAGCAGTTCTTTAAAGAGGACAAAACCAGAGGGACTTCACAGAGAAATCCTTGTAGGGGCTCCAGTGGTATAATTAGTTTCTATATTTGACCAAAGTAAAAGTTTATCTTTAAGTCTCCTGTATTTTTATAATATGACATCAATGTCTTTGGTTTTGTTTTGATTGTCCTTAACTACCAGGCTTTATTATTATTAGTTTTTTTAAACTATTCCCCAAAAAATGGAGAATATTTACTCAGGGCATAAAAATACCCCCGAATTCTGATGTCTTTGGCAGAGAGGTGGCAGTCCCATTTGTTCTGCCTGTGATAAATGCTCCTGCTGCCACGTTGCTCCCACCACAAATTCAACGATTGTTTAATTTCCAGCTCAATTTTAAAAAACCTAAATGTTCTGAGCCGAGTTAATGTTATATTAATTTTTTAAACCAACAAAGCAAACCGGCTCATAACATAAATATTTTACCAACCATTTATAAATATCGTGGCTGCTAAAAAAAACCAACAGTTGGGCAAAAAATCTTGAGAGGCTTCATGCTCGGGGTGAGCGGTGCCGGCAGCAGCACGGTCCAGCAGGATGGAGGAGGTAGCAGCAACTGGAACCCGCTGGAAGGTTTTCATAGAATCATTGAAGGATTTGGGTCGGAAAAGATCGTCGAGTCCAAAGCTGGAGTTTTGTTCCTGTTTCTCTCCAATTTCCTTGTTTCCTGGAGCTGGATGGGGAGAAAATTGCACAGCAGCTGCTCCTGTCTGCGGGGAAATCTGCTCCTGACTTGCTCCCATCCCTCTCCTGATGGCTGGGGGGCTGGGTTCTGCCAGGTTGGTGGGCAGAGGAGGGAGGGAGGGCACCACATCTCCTCTTTGTGCTGCCCCCAGCCTGGGCACTGGACTCATCCTGCTCCTGTTGATGCTGGATTTGTCACCGCTGACAGCTGCAGGGCAGGGGCATCCACACCAAATTCATCCCAGGACCTTCCAGTGGCACCAGTGAGGGGCTGGGGGGATGCAGATGAGCTGGGAACCTTGCACAAATTGCACCTCACCCAGGTGCTGGTTTGGGACCTGTGTTTCCAGCAGGAGAAACTGCAGGTGACCCCGGCCTGCCCCATCCCTGGTGGGAATTCCAAGGGCTGGAGGCAGGAGGGGATGCAGGGAGGGAAACAGCCTTTCTAAAATTCACTTTCAAACAAGTGAAAACAGCGTTAAACAAACATGTAGCCTTTTGTAAGGGAGGATAATCCCTCCATTCAGATGTTAACATTAAGGAGTTATAACAAGGCTTTAGCTGTTTTCTCTGCGGAGCGGGAACAGTAATTCCATAAGTACATCTTGGGAAGGTTTCCAAAGGGCTGGGAAGTGACAGTAATAAAACTGGACAGGTACCTCTGAGAGCAGGGCTGGGATCTAATGGCCACGAGCCTGTCCAGACCTGGGCATGGCTGATGGGCTTCTCCTCCTCCTGTGGGAGCAGGGCAAGGGAGAGATGCTACAAGGAGGAAAAAATGATAATAATAAAAAAAAGGTCTGGGAATGGGGTGGGGAGGGAAGCTGCTTCTCCACCAGGATGAGTTCTGGGAGATGTAGGATGTGTGGTGGAGCCATGAGAGGGAACAGGACAGAACCTTTGGAGTCTGACCAGCTGCATCAAACCTCTGTCCCTGGCTTCCCGACTGCTTTCCTTGAGCTGATAGCTTGAAAAGCCACCAGGGAGGCAGAGAGATTTCCTCTAGAAAAAGCAGTAGCCAGCCTGGCAGCCCTGGGAGCCCCGAGCCTGCCTGCCAGCAGCCTGTGCCTGGCATGGGGCAGCCCCATGGGCTTGCCCAGGCTAGGAAGGGGGCTAGTTGGGGTCAAGGGGGCCAGTGACAGCTTCCCCTGCAGAGCTGGGCCTGGGTACAGACTTCAGGAGGTGTCCTGGTGGAAAGGGCATCAGGAGGGTGATGGGAGGCACTGGGGAGTTCCACGAGTGTAGCTGAGGAGGGTGAGTCTCCAGGCACCCCAGGGTGTAAACACCAAACACATGCCTGGTTGCCAGAGGAGATGGGATGAGATGAAAAACACGGGCTGGGTGCCAGATTCCCCGGGGTACAGGGTGTTTGGGGAGGCGGGGGACAGGGATTCCCTGGGTTGCCCAAGCCCCTCAGCCTCTGTCACCTTCCCGGAGGGTCCTACCACCCCCTCCGAGCCAAGAGGGGAGAAAGGATCCATGTCCAGCTCCCTGCTGGGTTTCTGCCAGCCCTGCCAGCAGCCTCCTCCTGGCACCCAGGGCACCACTGAGTTTTCTCCTCCCTGACAAGAGCCGAGCCCGGGCCAGCCCGCCGAGCCCAGGGGGGTTTTTCCACCCCGCTATTCCCCAGACACGTGGAGATGATGGGACACGAATCCAAGGCTGGGTATTTCCTCCTCCCTCACCCTCCCCTCCCATCCCCTTGGCCTGTCTTGTCTGCATCCGATGCTTCAGTGGGTATTAATAGAGTTACAAAGTCTGACGTCTCAAAGGAATTTCCCTGTTGGGGGAAAAAAAAAGAAGCTGCTCCAAAGGCTGGTGGTGGAGCTGGTGGTGGAGCTGGCTCATCCCTTCCAGGACTTTGGAGGACTCTGGAGTTCCCTGGGCTTTAGGGGAGCTCCTGAATTTAAACCTGAATTATAGATCCCCACGCACCGGGTCGGTATATTTAAGCGTTTAACGAGGTTTTTACGTGGGCTATTTTTACAGCTTTAATGCACTTAGCACTAATTTGAGGAAGTTTAATGCAAAACACATAAATGTTGGATGGGAGACGGCGGAGGTGTTTTACAGCCTCTGGGAATTACCCGGAGGTATGTGGGGCTCATTTCACCTTCTGATATCACTCAGCACAAAATTACCTTTGCCTGGCTGGGGGCCAGGGAGCAGTGGGCTGGGGCTGGCAGGAGTGATGTATTGCAATGTCACTCTCAGAGAGGTGACCATGGCCATATATAAACCTGAGACCCAGGCAAGGGCTCAAAGCCTCCTTAATACCTCCCCTAATCTGGCAGGATCAAATTTGCCCAAGGCACTCGGAGCAGCCCGGGCTCACATCCTCTGGTTTTTGTGGTCGCCTGACGACGTGTCGTGGGGAGAGTGGAGACATCTTTGGTGCAAAGCAAACATCATGAGGCTGGAGGGGGGTGGGACCTCCTGAGAAAACTGAGGAGGATATGATGGAGCAGGGCCCAGCTGAGCCAGCATCGTGTCTTTGCCCATCCCCTCACACCTCTTCCATCTCCACCAAGCCCATTCGTCTCCATCTCATGGTCTGAAGGATGGGAGTGGCTGTTTCTCCCACGGTGTCAGGGGCTGCTTGCTGTCAGCACTGATGTGAGCTCTACCTAGGCTGATGTTAGGACAAAACCTGTTGGGCCCTGGGTGCATTGTGCCTGGGACAATGGGGAGACCAAATCCACTGGGCTGAAGGACATCAGAAAGCCTGGGGGCAAGAGAAGTGACCCACTGCTGACCCTGTCCTCAGGAGGAGCTTTGAAGGATGTTTAAAAGTTGCTGGCTCTGTTGATGAAGGGATTTGGCTGCAGGTTTGAGCCCAGCCTCACTCCCCAGCCACGTTCCTTCCATGGATGCTCCTCTGTCCTGGGGAGGGAAAGATCTCCAGCCCTGCCACCCTGCAGGAGGGCTCCCCAGATCCTACATAGCCCCTGGGGGCAGCAGCTCCAGGGTTCTGTGAGCTGTGGAACCTCCCCATGTGGCTTGCCCTGATTACAAGTGATTAGCAGGGTAAGGACCACCTCTAACAAAGTGAGACACTACGCTCTAAAACGTTGATTTCTGGGCTAGGGCTTTACTTCAGCAAATGAGCCACTTGACCCCAGGACCAGCAGACTTTCCCTTCTCCTGCTAATACCCAGGAAGCTGTTCTGGCTGTAGGAAGGTTTGTGTGCTCTTCTCTTCCCAGATTCACTCACTATCAGATGGAAAAATCTCATCTTTTGCCAACCTTGGCCTTTAGGTAACTACCTTGAATGGTGCCTACCAAGCAGAGAGCAAGCAAGCATTAACTAACGAGCTCCTGTCCATTAGCTGTGTGGTGCTTCTTCCACAGGCTCTGTGTGGAGCTGAGATGGGAAGAGGATGGCAGGATGGGATGAGGTGGGATGGGATGGGTTACACAGCCAGCAACCTTTCAGTCTTTGTGAGCTGCTGCAGAAGGTGTTGGTCATGTCCCTGGGTCTGTCTGCTGCTCCTGATGTTTCCCCACCTTCCTTTTTGCTCTAGGTCGAACCTGCTGGTTTATCTTAACAGGCCAAGGGGCAGATCAGAGCCACATCTCTGGCATTGCAGCCAGGGATCTGTTGTCCCCACACAGCCTGGTTAATCTAGTTATCCTATAACCAAACAGCTTATCTATTCCTGGAGTGCAGCCAGGGACTTCTGCTTCCTCAGCACACATCCCCAGGCAAGAGATGGGCCGTAGACTGTGCAGTGACCCCAGCAGCACAACTTGTCTGAGCAATCCTGGCACTGATTTTTATCGAGACACATCCCAGACACCCCTCCAAGCGGGGCAACTTCCCTGCTTCCCCAGCAGCCCTCCCAAATTCCACCCAAGCAGCCAACCCCGCCGTGCAGGGTGGTCTGCTGCCCGCTGGGAATGCTGTCTCAGGTTCCAGCCCTGCTCCTCAGCTCTGGAGGGAGTGCTGGCAGGTCCTGGCTTCCTTCCTGCAGGCAAGATTTGCTCCCTTTCCCCATGCAAGGAGAAGCATGGAGAGCTCAAGCAATGCCTGGTGCCTGGTACCTTCTACAGGCTCAGTTTTTACCTCCAGGGAATTCCCTCACTGCCCTGGTAATCCTTCCTTTAATTTTTCACCCTTTTTCCCCCCTCTTCATCTCTTTTAATTACTTCAAAAGCTCCCCAAAATGAAACCACATCACATAAATTCGTGCTCCCCGGAGAGCCCCAAGAAGCTGTGTGGCTGCAGGAAATTCAGAGGGAATACAATCCACCTCTCCAAGATGCTCCTGGGACTTTGGCAGGAGGTGGCCACGAGTCTCAGAGCTCCTCTTCCATTTCTGTCACCTCTCGAGCCACTCATTTGTTCCTCCAGGGGCTGGGGTGGGAAGGAGGGAGCTGAGCTGAGGGTGACAAAGACACGAGGAGGTGGGGCTGAGGAGGGGGAGATCTGGGGGAAGGAGAGCCCAGGCCCCCATCTCCAGGCCCTATCCCAGACCCTTTGCTCCATGTGCAAGCACGTGCTGTCCCGCAGCTCAGACGAGGCCGTGGGTGCCCTGCCAGACTTCCCAGGGTGCCCTGCCTGGCACCCCAGCACCCAGCACCCCTCAGCCCCAGGCAGAGCACCCAGCCCTGCCCTTCCTGCTCCTCCGTGACTCAGCTCCGGCAAGAGGCAGCAGGGATGGATGGGGAGCCCGGGGGGGCCAGACCTGGGCAGGAACACACCCGCCCTGATGAGAACCGAGCAGCAACAAGGCTGAGGGGCACACAGCCCCCCCTGCCCGGCTCGGCCCCGCAGCCTCCCACCCCCTGGCCCAGCTCCCCCTCCGGGGATGGCAGTGTCACCGGTGTCACCCGACTCGTGTGGCACTGAGTCCAAGCTGTCCGGGGGGGGGTTTCACCCTTGTCACCCGCTCTCTTTCCAACCTGCCAGACCCATCGGTCACCGTCCCCTAGGAGGGACTCAGGGGACCCTGTGCTGCCAGGAGCTCAGCCCTGCTCCTCCCTGCCAGGGCCACCCAGGGGACTGCTCACTGGGACAGGCTTGGGAATTGGAGCGGAACCTCTGCTGGAAGGGACACGGAGCTGGGACCTGCGGGCAGCCGGGCCTCCATGGGACCTCTTGTGGTGTCCCCGATGCTCTTGTGGTGTCCCCAGGTGGGCAGAGGAGTGGCAGAGCTGGGGGTTCCCTCCTCCCCTGCCCAGGATGAAGCCTCCAAGTGCTCTTCAAAGGCAGTCGGATTTAAGGCGCCCTCCACCCTCGTTAGTCACTGGGAAACCATTAGCATTCCGAGGAGGATTAGAGAGCTGCTGCCGCCTTTTTAAAACTTCAGCCTTTCTACAGAATGAGTTAAAGATGCTGGTTTTTTCCCCGGCAGTCTTTTATATTAAAAATATACAGGGGGAGCTAAGGGAATCAGGTCACTTCAGGACTTAGTTCTCCCCCCACCCTGCCCTTGTCACCCCCCAGTGACAGGCGGGGAGCGAGGACCCACGCCTGGGCACCCACCCGTGGGGCTGCCCCGGGGGGGGGGTCCCTGCCCCGCCGGTCCTCCCCCCCTTTGGGGATTCGGGGGGCGGTACAGGCTGCCGGCAGACACGTACCTGACAGTCCCGGTGACAAGGAGCAGGACAAACACAGACAAATTGTCCCCCGGGGACCGCCGGGGATGCTGGCAGACATCTCTACATTGCTTGCTTGTTCACCGCGGCTGAGGTGAATGTTAAAGGGATGGACAGGAGGCCCCCGGCACCCCGGAGCCCAGCTCGGAGGGGGTTGGGGGGGCAGTAAATCCCCTCCATAGGAATGGAGGGAAAACAGGACATCAGTTACTCCAGTCAGAAATGAAATGGATTTTCAGATGGGCTGGGAGGGTGCCAGGCAGGCACAGACCTCTGAGAGCCGGGGAGGGCAGGGCAGCAAAATCCCAATGGCCATACTGAGAGCCTGGGTCCAAGCCAGCCAGAGAGGGACAGTCCCAGGACAGGGGATAAATAAAGGATGTGACACTGCAGAGCCTGGCCCTGCTGTTGCTCAGACCACCAGTCCTCCCTGGGCACCCCCATGTCACTCTGGGCTGTAGGTCAGGGTCCCAGCAGAGCTGACACCCCCTCTTTCTTCACCCCCTGGGAGAGGAGGATGCTCAGAACTTGACATTTCGCCTGAACATAACATTTAAAATATTGTTATCTGTTAAACAAGGGAACTATCTTTAAAATATTGAAGGGGTTTTTGTGTGGTTTTTTTCCTTTTTTAAAGTCTGGAATTGTTACTTGAAGCAGCTGGGGCATTTTAGTTTGGTTTTGATGTTTCAGCTAACAGGAAAATGGAAATGAACCTCCTGGAACTCACAGCACATTCTCATAATTATTCACAAAACACGTCGACCAGACATGTATGTTTCCACAAAGTCCTAACGTGTGGAATGAGCATTTCCTGATGACAGCTTTCCCCTGGAAAGTGTTTGGTCACCTCTCAGAAATGTCAGTGCTCCTCAGAGGTGACCGAGCCCCACCTTGCCCACCCTGCAGCAGGGAAAGCCCAGTCCGTGGCTCAGGGTGCTGGTTCCAGGCTGCTGAGGGGACATGGGGGGTGTTTGGGTGGCCCTGGTGGGGAGCAGAGTGCAGGGGAGCACTGAGCAAGGGAGGGGGTGCTCCATGCCAGCCCCCCCGGATCTGCTTGGGGAGGATGGGGTGGGAGGCTTGGAGGAGCAGTGCTGAGCATCCCTCAGGTGTGGGGCTCTGCCCAGGGCCCTGCAGACCCCCCAGAGCCCCACACCAGCTCCTCGGGCCACTCCTGGTGTTGGTGGTGGCTGATGCCCTGCTAGATCTGTCAGCCAGGAGCGTGCACTGGCACAGGGAGCTGGGGCACCTCACCTTCAGTGATTAATTATCCCCCGAGCCTGCTGACTCCTTCACCTCCAGCCATAATTCAAAGCCTTTAAAAAAAATCTGTGTTTTCCCTCTGCCTGTACCATTTAATTAGTTACACATGTCCCCAGGACTGTATTTTTTAATTCTTTTTTTTTTTTTTTTTTTAATTTTTTTTTTTCGTGCTCTTGGAAAATTAAAAATAAAGTGGTGATAAGAGTTCCTGAGTACCTGCTGCTGGGGCTGGGAGCTGCTGCTGGGGGTCTGCACCCACCCTGCAGAGCAGATTGGGTTGGGGGGACAGGACCCCAGAGCTCTGTGGGGAAAGGAAGGAGAAGAAAGGGAAGGGAAAGGAATAAGAAACCAACCCCAAAGAGAAATGCACTCCTGTCCTGCTCCAGCGGCCATGCCAGCATCCTCCCCTCCTGCCTTACCTTACTTCCTTGGTGGTCTGGAGCCCCTCTCCTTGCAAGGACCCATCCCTGCAGCCCTGATCCTGCCCAGAGCATTTGGCCCCAGCCCAGGCTCTGCTTGTTCAGGATATTCTGTTCTTTGCCAGCACTCGGGTTTCCATCCCAAAACACCAGACAGAACACCAGCCTGCTCCCAGCCCAGCACCCTGGGAGTTCCTCCAGAGTCAAACCTCTGCTTGGAGCTTCCCTTGCAGGTTGTACTTGCAGGAATTCAGCCTCTTGGGATGAGGGGGTTGCAAAGTGCCTGCAAGGAAATATTTGCTTTAGAGGAGGAGTTCAAAGCCCCCCCCAGCCCTCCCAAACCAGCAGTCCCAGGGTAAAGCAAGCCCAGGCCTGGGCACGTGGCTGCTCCCAGCCCAGCACTGGGACAGGGTGGGAGATGTTTGGGATGCTCATGGCTGCATCTGCTGCCTTGAGGCCATGTCTGCCTAGAAACCCAGCCTGGAAAACTGCAGAGGGATGAATCCCCCTGCCCAGGAGCTCTGGGTAAGGCGGGTTGCAGGGTCTGGCCGGGGAAAAGGACCCTTCTGGAAGCCCACCCTGTCCTGCCCCATGTGGGGCTGGGTGCAGGTCACCACACTGTCCCTTGCTGGGCTGCCTCAGGAGAGAGGAAAGAGCAGGGGAAGGGAGAGAAAGGTCCCCATGAAATGAGGATTTAAGGTCACCAGTGACAAGGGCAAAGGACTCAGAGAGACCTTCAGGTTTTATGAGCAATGGTTTGGAGTTAACTGGATGCTTGAATAAGTCTCTGCTAATCCCCAGCACAGTGTATCAAGCTCAAATTGGAAAAAATAAAAGGTTCAGCAAGAAGACAGGGGGGAAATGGGAGCATAAAATGTATTTTTACATTATGTCAGTGTGCAATTTACAGAAAGGTTATGTTAAACAGACACCTGAGGCAGCCAGAAAAGTGAGAGACAGAGCAGGAGAGCTTCCCTTGGAGCAGCCAAGGTGAGTTTTCCTCCCATGCAGGGAGCAAGGGCATGGCTGAGAGCAGCACAGAGAGGTGCTGGCACCAGGACCACCCTGTCTGGCCATACCCAGGCAAGGACAGGGGACAGCTGGTGCCACCACACCTGCAGCAAGGCAGCAGAGGAGAGGGATGTCCCAGGGAGCCACGGGCTTTCTCCCTGGAGCAAAGGAGCTTCCCTCTCCATCGGCATGGCAGAGGCCAAGGCAAGGTGAGGTGGGGTCTCTGGGTAGAAGGTGAGCATCTCTGTCAGGACAAGGAGCAGGCAAGGCTGGGCCTCCTGAGAGAAGCCTGGGGAGCAGCTGGGGGAGAAGCTTTGCTGCCTGGGCTGCTCTGTCCTGTCCCTCCAGGCATTCACAGCTTTGGTGCCAGCACCTCTGGAACCTCTCTGCCCTCAGCCCCTTTCCAACAGTGCTGCATGCAGCAGGATGCAGGAGCTGCTCTTTTCTCTTTTCTCACCACCCCCAGCAGCCAGCAGCCAGCTGCTTCCCTCCCTGCCACCATCTCTGACCTTCCTCTTCTCCTCTGCCACCCTGCAGCCCCGAGGCCACCGCAGATGGGCAGAGAGAAGAGCAGGATGTGGGCAGCCAGGGCGGTCCCTCCCTGCTCAGTGTCCTGCCAGGGCAGAACCAGGGATGCAGTGGCTCCATCCCTGCTGCAGAGCTGACAGTGGCAGCTGGACAGGGGGGGTCAGAAGAGCCTGTCCCCAGCAGAGGGACCTGCCTGGTGCTGGGGTGGCTGCCTGTCCCCAGAAACCTTTGTTTCAGTCTCCCAGGTCTCTCTCCTGGCTCTCGCACAGCAGCCCAGCAGCCGGAGGCTACCAGGAAATTTATTAGACTTGTAAAACTTCAGGGCTCAAATCTAATTGTCTCCATCTCCCCCAGATCCCCGGAGGGAAGTGCTTTGATTTAAACCCCAATTCCAGCCTGAGCCAGCAAGTCAGCACTCGGTGCTCCAAGTCAAATGAGCAATTTGTGCGAGGGCCAAAGGATAATTACACCCCCTTGCTGGCAGGTCAGGAGCCCCAGGAGCAGCTCAGGTCCTGATGGAGGTGAACCTTTTGTTCAAGGACATTGCTCCATCTCACCTTCCCCAGACTGGGACCCAGCTAAGAGAGGTGCCAGCTCACTCTCAGGAGAAACGTGGTGCTTGTTCTCCAGCAGCAGCCTCACCCTAAAGGGAACACAAAGTCCACCTGACATGGGCTCTGCCTGCCTGGCTGGCAGCCCCAGAACTTGCAGAGGAGCAGAGGAACTGCTGCAATGGCAGTGAAGTTGCTTTAATGCCATAAGGGCTCCCAGCTGAGCAGGGTTTTGCTCAGCTCTATAAAGCAGCTGGATGGGCAATGAAGAAGTGACTGAGGATTGGAAGGTGGGATGGGAAGAGGAGGTGGCTGAGAGAGGAAGAGGCTGGAGGCTTGTTTCTTCTTTATTTTTTTGCAGGGGGAGGTGGAGGTCAGGAGCTGCAGGTGGGTTGAGGACCTTCCCTTTACACAAAAGGGATGCTTTTGGAAGAGAGCTCTGCCTGGGACTGACACACTATGCTTTGTGATGAAGAACCTCCAGGGGCTGGAGACAGGATGAGCTGCTGCTAAGAGGAACATTTTGTTGGATGCAGGATGCCCCAAGAGAAGGGAATGGAAAAGCATTCACTGCAGTGAGGTTAAAGGCTCTTATATGGAAAAGATGTACAAGCTTGACTGGCCAGAAATGCAAATACTGAGCAGGGTGAGATAGGAGCAGCCCCATGGCAGAGCTCAGCCCCAGCGTGGTGCTGTGCTGGGGGTGAAGGTCCAAGGAGCCTCAGCATCAAGGCAGGGAGCATACAGCACCAGGCTGGGTGCCCCTACCTCTGGTGTTGGCTCCCAGGGGATGTGGGGTGGCCCTGTCCCCATCCCCTGGTGACCTCAGGGTAACCAACCCTTCCTCCCACCTTTCTGGAGTGCCCTGTGGGGATGGCAGCCTGCAGGGCTGAGAGCTGGGGGCTGCAGGGCAGCTGTGACCCCCAGGGAGGGGGTGGGTGAGGGATGCATGAGATGCTCTCACACAAGGGAGGGTTGGTTGGTTTGTTTGCACTGTATCTCCCTTTAAAATTCCCCCACAGCCTCCTTGCTGACCCTCCTGAGCCGATCCCAGCCTCCAGCCCTGCCTAGGGCTGTGTCCTGGTGGGAAAGCTGCTGGAGTGGCTTTCTTTTTGGGGGGGGTCAGTGCATCCCTCTAATCTATCGACTGGAAAAACCACCCTGAGCTCCTGAAATCCCTTCCACCTTCCCGATGTCTGGCAGTGGCTGTTTAATGGCTTGTTTGCTGTGCTTATCCCGGAGGTGGGAGGGGGACACGGGGCTGGGGGCTCTAATCCCAGAGCTCCTTGTCACCGGCTCCCTCGGCTGTGGCTACTGGGGGGTTGTTGCCTCAAGCAGCTTCATTAGGGCAAATTATAAACTGGAGTAGATTTATCAGCTCTGCTTGTGGCCTGCCTGGCACTGGCAAACATGCTGCCCTCAGCAGTCTTTTTTCTTCCCCCCTCCCCCCCCCTCTTTTATTCTCTTTTTAAAGCCGACCTTTGCTTTCCCACTTAACAAGCAGGCTCTGGCCGGGGGCTGCTTGCCAAAAGGAGATGTTGAGCAGGGGGCTGGGGCACGGGGCTGCTGCTCCCAAGGATCCCCCATGGTGTGTGCAGCCAAACCTGAGCTCCCAGCCGGCCCCGGCTTCTGCTTTCCTGCCACTTGCAAGCTGCTGGCAGGAGACTTGCAAAGAAGAAAGGCTGCTTGAATTCGCCCACCAGAAATAGCTCATCTCCAGGGTTTGCAAGTTGTCTGGGAGCTGCTCACAATTTTGTCATTTGCCGTGGGGAGAAGGAGGGGGGGTAAGAAAAAAAAATATGCAAAATTCAACGAGGGCAGAAAGCTGAAGTCTGGGGCCTGTCCAGAGGCAGGCAGGGCAGGAGGTGCCCAGGAGATGCTCTGAGCAGTCTAATGGCCTTCTCAGCTCTGGTCCCCAAGTTCCAGGGAGAGAGGTGACAACAGCCTCTTCCCAGACAGCTTTGCCATGCCCATCCACTGCTGTGCACTCTGCTGTGCCTCTCATTAACAGAAATAAATGGATACGGTGCAGGGAGTGGATCAGGATAGATTTATGGGGAGGGATTAAAAGAACTAAAATTACATGGTTTGGTGGGGAGACGTTTAAAGGAAAGGGCATGTGTGTATAGGGAGGGAGTGAAAAGTATAATAACAGCCTATAAATATTTGAAGGTGTAGGCACCAAGAAGCAGATTGATTTATTCGTGGCAATGTAAATGGGATGCAGCTAAGGAAGAGGGAGAGAAACGTGCCAGGGAGAAGCTGTTTCCCTGCAGGAGGAGCAGGGACCCCATGGCCTGAGCAGGGGAACCTCTTGCTTCCACCTTTGGCCTCTTGTGCTCTGGTTCACTGCTGGGATGCCATCACCTGCAGAGAGGCTCTGGGCACTCCCAGGACCCCTCAGACTTTTCCATTTCATCTCCTCCCTAACGAAGCTCAACCGATGCCCGTGCTCCTCCTCCTCCTTCCCCCTGCCCCTCGTGGTGCCAAGCTGTTCATGTGTCAGGAGAACATCTTGGGCAGGATGCGAGCTCCAAGCCCTGCCTGCTTTTGCAGTAACCCCCCCCTCTCCTCCTGGGTCCCACCGTGGTGTGACATTCTCCTGCCCCAGCCCCCCGTGCTGGGTGGCAGAGCGGGGCTGGCACCGGCGGCAGTGCGAAGGCGACAGATGGGAGGGAGGAAGGCTGGCTCTGCCTGTGCCAGGGTGAAAATGGCTCAGCTGCAAAGGAATATTTCCAGAAGCCTCTTCTTCCTCGGTTTATAATTATGAGCAGATTTTTTTTTTCTTGTGGATAAAAGAGAGGCTGTTTTCGAAAAAGAAATGACCCTGTGTGGGAAGAACTGATTCTTCTTGGGGAGGGTGGGGAAAGAAAAAAAAATATGGTGCCTCGAGCAAGTTTAACTCTTCTCCTTCCTCCAGGCAGGAACAGATCTGCTGTATCCAAATTTCTGTCAGCCAGCTCTGAGCCTGAGGCTTGGCACCAACAACCTCCTGGTGCAGAAACCAGAGTCTATTTATAACAAATGGTTCCTCTTTGCAGGAGCTGTGATCCTTGGCCCCTCAGAGGTGCCCGGAGCATCGGTGACGAGTGGCTTTCCACATATGAGGTCTCTGGCACCGTGACTGGGAGGTGGTGGTGTTGCCTGCCTGGTGCTGGCAGGAGCTGAGGGGCTAAACCTGCCCTCCCTGTGGCTGCTGGTGAATGCCCACTGGGGTTTGGAGGGAGGGGAGTCCATCCAGAAGGACCTGGAGAGGAGGTGGCCCTTGAGAACAGCATGAACTTCAACAGGTCCAAGTGCAAGGATGAGCTTGCTGCTGCTTGGCAGGTGCTGTGGGGTGAGCACCCTGCCCCATCCCAAAAGTGGGTGCCCCTCCCAGCAAAGCTGCTTGGCTGCCCTGGGTGGGCTGAGCGATGCCCAACATCACATCAGGCAACTCCCCATCACTGCTGTGTGCTCCAACCTCAGGAGGACCTGAGTTGGGAAGGCTGGGAGACAGAATTCCCTTCCCAGGACCCAGATTACCTCCGACATGTCAGACATGGCAAGGCAAATTTGTGCAACAGACGTGAAAGGCAAAAGGGGTCCTTGAAAGTTTTCCCCAGCGTGAGAGAAGCTCTTGAAGTTTATTCATATAACAGCCGTCTTATTAAAGAGCTGCTCGGAAAACTTTGAACAGCTTTCTATATGGAAACAAATCTGCCTCTATAGCAGCAGTTTTCTGTGTTTCTTTTGATAACGATAATGATCTTACATTTCTCTACAGCCTTTCATCTTGCCGGATCTTAATGAGCTTTACAGACAAATGTGCAAGCTATACGCGTGGATCAATTCTCCCCACAATGCCAGGCAGGTGCCTGCTGCAGAGGCAGGGCTGGGCTCGGGCTTGGATTCCTTTGTTATTTATTGAAAATGCAGGCAGCATTTGAGAGAAGTGGAATTTGGCAGGCTAGAATTTTTTTGGCTGGGACAACAAAGTTGTCTCTCTCTCTCCGTCTTCCCTCTTGGAGCTGTTCCTCTCCCTCGATCCCTGTTGCACCCTCCTGGGTGCCAGGGAAGGGATGGCTTCCCAACAGTGGGCAGCTCCAGCACTCTGCTCAGTAGTTAATGTGTTTTACAGGCAGGGTGAGGGTGCCAGGAGGAGGGAGCTGTGCCAGGACAGCTGATGGCCCCTGGCTGTGGTGCTCAGCTGAGTGGAGAGGCTTGGAAGGAGCTGCCGTGTCCATCAGAGCTTCTGCTCCTCTTTGCTCTTACTATTTCTCACTGATGTGGTGGGGACCTGGTCCCTCCTGGGCAGCCTCTGCCCTAGCAGGGTGTTTCTAGCAACTGCTGTGCTCAAGGTGTGCATCACCTTGCACGGAGGCTCTGCTTCCCTGGAGTTCCATCTGCTCCGGGTCCATCAGGACCAAGCTGGCATTGCTGGGAGGAGCAATCTCCACCCATCCAGGGCACTCCTTATTTCCTCTCCCCAGCAACAAGCCCAGGAGAAAACCTCAAGTAGGAAAGAAAAAAAAAAATAGGAGCTGGGAGCACCCTAAATGCCTCCGATTTCACTTTTTAATCCTATCTACTGACTAATCTTCCCAGGCCAAGGAGAAATCTGCTGCTGCTGCCATCTCTCAGTGGTCACTGGAGCCTTCTGTCTGCCTCCTGCCTTGCCCCATCGCTCAGGCTGCCACTGACTCCTCCTCTTGAAGCAGCTTTTACCAGGAGATGGGCTGTGCTTACCCCTCCAGGGCTGTGTCTGTGCCTCCTGGGGACATGTCACCTCGGGCAGGTTGTGCCCCTTCCTTTTGGCCCTTCAGTTCACAAATTCTTTTGACCCTTTGGGGTTTCTGTGGAAGCAAATTCCTTTTCTCTCCTCTGTTTCTCTTCCTCTCAAGCTGACCCCTCCTGAGAGCCCTTTTATCCTCCTGTATCTCCATTTCCACTTTTTTTTTTGCTGTGTTTGGGTTAACCCTTCCTTTGCTGTTTGAAGTTTGTAGAAATGATGCTGGCTTGAGATGTTTTCTTTTAAAAGCAGAACCTGCCTCTGCTAGCTGGCTGTTTAAGGTTAAACGGTGCCATGTGTCTGCCAGGAGAGCCACTGCAGGGTGCCCATGGGAGGCTGGTGTGGGACATCCCAGCCCAGAGGTTTCAATCCCAAGGATTCATCTCTCCACAAAACAGGTGGAGGGGTCTGAGTTTAGAAATGGAGCAAGGTAAGATCTTGGCAATGCTTCTGGGGAGTGGGAGGGCAGCAGTGCCCTGGGATCTCTTCAGGGACAGTCCTTGATGCTGCTCAAGACAAGTCCTGCTCCTCTGCCTCAAATGTGGCAGAGCTGGGCACCCCATGGAGGCACCAGAGCTGCTGGGGTGCTGGTGCAGGGCTGGGGTGCCCCTGCCTGCAGCTCAGCTCTGCTTGCCAGGGCACAGTGTGGTTCTGCTCCTCTCCCCTCCCTGGAGAAGTGAAGCTGGCACCACGCTGTGTCCCATATTTATGGCAGTGAAGCTGTAATCTCCCTGGATCCTCAGGAACTTCCAGGAGAGATTGATGGAAGCCCAGGTCAGCCATTAGTGACCGCTGCATAAATCACCCTCATTAGCCCAGCTCCCTTGGCAAGGCTGCTGATCTATGGACCCGCTGAGTCTGGGAAGCATTAAGGAATCCTGACTGCAAACCCGGGGCAGCAGAGGGTCCCTGCTGTGCCAGCACCTTCTCTGGACAAGGCTGGGCTGGATTCTCCTGCTGGCCCCTCTTTTTGTTGCCTGTGAGTTTTTATCCCTGGGTGTATTATTTAACCAGCCCCAGGTTGTGCTTTGGGCTGGCTGATGAACAGAAGCTGAAGGGGAACCTACGCAGGGTGATGGCCCTCAGAGAGGGGGAAAAAAGCCCTGAAGCTCAGCAGGAATCCTTCAGAGGAGGACAAGGTGTTGGAGAAACCAATCGGGAGAGCATTTCCCCTGGGAACCTCTGTCCTGCTTCCTGGCAGGTGCAAGGGCTTGAAGGCAGAGCCCAGATCTAGATTACATCAGGGAGAGAAGAGCTGTGGAGGTGGCACATGGATGAGGATACTCTGGGGACAACAGGGAGAGAGAGGCCCCTGGGGAGAGGAGCTGAACAGGCTCTGTGGATGTTTGTCCTAACAGAAATTCATCTGTTGATGTTGAATGACAGCAAAGGGGGTGAGTGCTGCTCCCCTGAATGCTTATTTCAGAGAGAGATGTTGGGGTGGTTGTCCAGAGTGCCTGGGGATCTGGGGATGACCCAGGCCCATCCCATGGTGTTCCTGTGGCTGCTCACATGGCCTTTGGTGTGATGGCTGTGAGGACAGCAGTGGCACCACAGCTCCTGGGGACAATTTGTGTCTTACCCACTCTGGAATATGGGCTGTGGCACAAAATCAGGTGGTTAGCAGATAATTGAGGCCCAGCCAAGAGCAGTGAATTCACCAGGTGACCCATGTGCTGCAGGGAGCATGAGGAGCACCTGTGATGCTGTGAAGTGTTTGCTCAGACAAAGCTCCCGTGCAGGTTGTGGGGGGCTATGGGGGGCTGCCCACAGTGCTGGGCTCAGGGGGAGCAGGGCTGGCTCTGGTGCACACCCCGGGCACCCAAAATCCTTCTCTGCAGGATGGGGATGATTGATGCTGCTCCCTCGGTGTTCCAGGCACTGCCAGGGAAGCTGAGGTCTTTCTCAACCTGTTTTTCTCTGAGAATTACAAAACAATTGCTGAGAAAAACTACCAAAAAAACCCACAACCAACCAAACATAAAAACCAAACAGAACCAGCTCAGGGGATGTTTTTCTTCCTGTCAACTTTAATGAAGCTCTGCTCTCCTTCTCCAGCCGCTGTCCCTCAGGGGGAGACTTGTCCCCGGGAGGAAGGCAGGGGAAGATCTGCTTCCAGCAAAGAACTTGGGAGAGGAGCCTGGAGCCCAGAGCGAATCTTCCCAGCACCAGGCCCCCTGTGCCAGCCTGGGGTTAAATGGCCAATTAGTCTCTCGCCCTTAATCGCTGTTGTTTGTTGCCGAGTGAGAGCCTGGGGGGGGGGAATCCATTAACTCCTCTTCCTCCCCGGCTGGCCAGCTGGCTTGGACTGGCTTCAGATATGGTTTTTTGGGGTTTGCCACCATGGATAAATATGTCCATTTTCTGTACTTTTTCTGATCCAGAGCCCCAGGTGCTGGCTGGAGGGAGGGACACGAAAGGAACGGAGCTACAGAAGCCCCGTCACATTTCCCAGCACAGCAACTTGCAGAGATTTAAAGTTATCTATAGAAATGCAATTAGTAATCTAGTAAAAACCTGCCTCCGAGCTTGTGCTGTGATGCAAAACAAGGCTCTAGGGGCTTTTCAAACGCTGAGCAGAGTTCAGGGGTGTCCTGCTCACCAAGAGCTGTCTGGGTGCTGACTGCTCCATAACCAAGCAGAGCAGCTCTTCTGGGGGCTGCTTGTCTGGCTGGGTGCTCAGAGGTTGCTGGAGGGGTGCAGGGGACCTCCCCCCTCCCTGCCTCGAGGTTGGTCTTTGTGTCCCTCACCTGAGGTGGCCCGAAGGCAGAGGAACATCATCCACCTCAGGTCACTCTTTCCAATGCATTTGCCGAGCCAGCCGGTAAAAAAGGGTGCTTTTTTTCCTGCCTAAAGTGGTGAAAGCTCCCCCCCAGCCCCCCTCCTCCAGCAGGCAGGTGAAGATTCTTTCCTGTCCCGTCCTCTCCTCCCCGCAGCATCACTTTCCCTCCCAGCAGCATCCACCCTGTGTGAGACCGGAGCTGTAAAGAACAAATCAAACGCTGTGCGAGGCAGAGGAAAGGGCATCGCTTAAAAACATGCACCAGGTTAAGGGGCAGAGGGAGGGCAGGGAGCGTGTGGATGGATGGATGGATGGATGGATGGATGGATGGATGGATGGCAGGAGAAGGAGGAGATGAGACCCGCAGGAAAGGCTGCAGGGGCTGGAGCAGCACCAGCACAACGACCCAAAGTCCCAAGCAGATCTGGCTCCGCTTCAGGACCATCCCCGGAGTGACTCCGCATCGCTGTGTTCCCGGGGATGGGATTTTGGCAGCCCCATCAGCAGGAATTAGCTGGGCAGGCTGTGGGGCTGGGGGGGGGGACAGCCGGGCTGAGCCCCCCCCTGCCCGCTCCCACCCGGGCCCCCAGCTCCGGGAAGGACTTGGAGACCCCCCCGGGGCTTTGTATCTCCTGTGGGTCCAGGGAGCAGAACTGAGGGATTTATTTATTTTTTTATCTATTTATTTATTTATTTATTAGCATTAAGAAACGTTTGCTCTGGCAGCCCCGCAGGCAGGGCCCGGGGCATGTTGCCTACCCAAATGAGGCCACTGTCAAGCTTGCTGACTGAGGTTTCCTTTAATTCCCTCTGTCGCTCTGGCTCCCAGCAGCCTGGGGTGGATATCAGGATGCAAAGCACCTGGGTAGAAGGTGGTCAAGCTCCCTGACTGAGCTGTGCATACCCCTGCCATGAATATTCATGAGTGTGAGATGCAGCCAGGATGCTCTGGCAGTCGGGAGCCCCTGGACTCAGACCTCAGCTCTGCCACTGGTTTCCTACAGCTTTTGGGGCAACCCAGCTCTGCCTTTGACATCCTTGGACAAATCTGCAGTTCCCCTGCCCCACAGCCTCCAGGTGAGTAACTGGCTGGGCAGAGGACTTGCTGCTCTGCACGACTTGGTGCAGAGGCCCAGGGTTCAGCAGGGGTGGGAGGTTTGCTTTTCTCCCCCAGTCTCAAGATGACTTTTTTTGAGCCAATCTCACTGCTGCCCATCTCTGCTGTCCCGTCACTGACACTAATGCCAGCCAGCTGGGTCCCAACAGAGCTGTTTGTGGTAGAAACAAGGAAATCAAAGCAGACTGTGGTTCCTAAGGGTCTTTGTGTGTGTCAGGACTTCTCATTGGAAATCTTTTTGCTGTGGCCATGCTTAGAAAGATGAGTTTTCTGAGACAGGGTGGACTGAGGTCCGTGCATGAAGCTGCAGGGGAGCAGCAAGGGAAATTGTCAGCAGGAATGAGTTCAGACAAGTTCCCAGCACTGAAGGTATTTGTTCCCCAGAGGGATCAGAAAGGGCAGCACCTACCCCGAGTCATTCTATGGGGAGATTTCAGCCCCGGTGGATTTCAGCAAGGGATATGGAGGACTCCTTTCTGCTGCTGCTCTGGGTCTGAAGCCATGGGCATGGTGAGAAGGGAGCCCTGGGGCCAGGGCAGGTCCTGGGAGGTGATGGATGAGTTTTGCTCCCCAGCCTGTCACTGTCTGCCCTTCTGCTCCGTCACATCCCTGCTTTCCCACCTTGACCCCCTCCCTGTGCATGGGAACAGCTGGATGGAACTGAATTTTCACTTGCCTTTGAAGAGCCAGAGGGTCCCGTAGCCAGCAAAAACATTTACTGAAAAAATAGTAATAGATCTGTTTCCCTTTCATCAGGGTGAGGAAGGCAGCTCCAATGTTGACGTTTCTTACCCAAGATTCAGGAATGGCTGTCTTTAAAAACGAGATCCCGGTGTGTTTGAGAACTGGACAGGCATCTGACACCAAACATCTCCTTGGAAGCAGCTGGGGGCTTGCAGGGGAGGCCTTTGGCTTCCTTGGCTGTGCTGGGCTTTGCATGGTTGTTTCTGTGAAACCAGTGCTTCTGGTTAGCGGTTTTCCCTTAATAAAAGAGGTTTTTTTCCTGCTGCAAGGATGTCATTGCTGAGGAATTACTGCTGGGCCTGGTCTTTGCATCTTTCAGAACTTGTCTGTCCTCAAAGGCTGTTTACAGCAGCTCAGCCTCTCCGGGGCAGCCGCAGTAGCTGGGTCCTTCTCCAGCCTGAGATTCCCGGGGCTGAGCAGTGGCTTCTCCCTGTGTGGGCTCTTCCCTTGTCAGAGCCAGCTCCTGGTTGGAAACCCACCAACACCTGCTTGTGGTTCCTGTTTGTCTCCTCTGGAGGAGCTGCTCCTCACTGGCTGGGTCTGGGGGTGAGGAGGGAGAGGGGCTTTCTGAGCAGATCCCTGAGCCCCTCTGAGCTGCTGCTTCAGGAGAAAAGAAGAACATCTCATCCCGTGGGTGTTCCCTGTCCTCTGGGTGGCCCCAGTCTCCATCCCCATCCTTAGGAAGAAGTTCTTCCATCCCACCTCACCCACGCTGTTCGCCCTCTCCTTCTGCACAGCCCCCCTGAGCCTTTTTTAGAGGAAACTCTGCCATGTGCCCATCATTATTCCGGCTCAGCAGAATTCTTGCCTCTGCTCCTACCAGCCTTACACCCCCCTGCTCCCCTTCCTGCTCTGCTTGGGGTCAGCCGAGCCCTGGGGCAGGAGGACCAGCAGGTTCCTGGGAAAGGGCTTGGGGAGTGTCCTGTGGTTTGGACACCGTCTGTCTGTCTGTCTGTCTGTCTGCTTCGCTCCAGGCCTCTGAGCCTCTGGATTAGTGGCTCCATCTCTCCCAGTGCATTGGCTCAGGCAGGGCTGTTGTCTCCAGCAGCCACTGGGCACTGGGGTGGGAAGTGGATTTCAGCACTCATTAATCCCTGGCCAGCTTTGCCTCCCTCCTTCAGCTGGTTTTTCCAGGAGCCTCATCCAAGTATAATCTGGTGGCTGGGTTTGCAGTGGTTTGGCAGCAGCTTCCAGCCTCCTTTTTTCCCCAGCCTCCCTCCCCTTGCCCACTCTTTGCCCTTTCAATTCCTGGAGCTGCCCCATGGCCTTTGTTTTTTTCATTCTCTCTCTCATCCTTTACTTTTCATGTGACCAGGCACCCTGGAAGGGAAATTGGCTTCTCTCCCATCTTTGGTCCTGCTGTGCAGACGTGGGGGATGAGCACGTTGCTGATGGGGGTTGCAGCTGGGAGGAGGAGGAGGAGGAGGAGGGAGGAGGAGGCTCTGCCCCTGCACTGCTCCCCCCGGTGCCATGGGCTTTGGTGCTGTCAGTTTTGCTGCCTTGTCATGCTGGGTCTTGTTCAGTTGTGGAGAAACCCTGTGCTGTGGAGCAATGGCCAGATTCCTGAGGCAGAGGAAAAGAATTCCTCTACCCCTTCAGCTGGGGGGATGTTTTGTCTGGGTCATAGTTTGGATGAAGGCATGGGCTGGGAGTGAGGGTCCAGCCAGGCTTGGGTAGCTCTGGGCAAAGAGTGCCTTGATTTCCAAGGCAGAGAATTCTTCTTTCAGCTGAAATGTGCCTTTCTTATGCATTGCCATATTTGTTGACCAGAGATGCCAATCAAGGAAGGGATTTAGAAAATGGGGTGTTGAAATGAAGAGTGCAACAAAAATGATTAGTTGGCATCAAGGCTAAGGTGAGAGGGAGAAGGAAGGCAAGTATTTCTGATGAGTCAAATGCCCTTCCCTTGCCCCAGGCTAGTAGCAAGGCAGCTTGGCAAATTTTAAAGCAAAGCTCAGGAAAGGGGCACCCCCCCCAAAGTCAAACAGAATATTTATTTTTTGGTTTCAGTGGTGACATTTTTACTTTGGCCCCTGTCCCTCTCCGGAGAAGAATTAATCTCTGGATGAAAAGTCCAAGCAGCACTTTGCCCAGCTCAGCTAGGTCTGGTCTTAGCCCAAATTTGCAAATAGTTTCCATCTCCCTGGAACTGCTGTTTTCCAGTCAATGGGGTTTCCACTCCAGTTACACAGAGTCCTCAAACTGGCTAAAGGAAGAAACATCCCCCTCTTCCCTGATGCTGTTGTGCAGCACATCCACCCTCCCTGGAAAAGCTGAAGTCAAGAGCAAATGTTTTTCTGCAAGCCTTTCCTAGTTTAAACAATGAATTCTGGGAAGTGCCATGGCATATGTTCTGCAGAAAATCAGAGCAAATGACCACAACGATTCCCTCTGGCTTCATGCTCTGTGAAGCTATTGTTTGCAATGTGTTGCAGGGGTGTTTAGCTTGGCCCAGTGTGTCATCCTCTCTCCGGTCTTTGAATAGACTCTGCTGGAGAAAATGACTGGAATAAGCCTGTTCTGTATTTGCTTTTTGGCATTAATTTTGTTGTTTGTTTGTTTATTTCTTTGGGATTATTTTAAGGACCTCAAGATCCCCACAGCTAGCGAGGCAGGCCCAGCACATGTGCTGCACGGCTGTTCCCCTCCCTGATGGCTCTGGGGACAGAGAAATGGGGGGAACTTCAGCTCCCCCTTCCTCCCAGTACCTGCACTTCCCCTGCCAAGGAGCTGTCCTGTTCCCTCTGCTTTTGGGGACGCCAGGGCCCTCTGTGTGTCTGTGGGACCATCCTGGGTTTCATTTCCATGCAGAAAGCTCTGCTGATGGACTGATGCTGGCTGCAACCCCCGCTGGGTGCAGCTGCCCTGGGAACCCTGCACTGCTGGCACCTGGGTGCTCCCCAGAGCTGAGGGCTAAAATCCCCTGGCAGAAGGTCCCTGTGAGCCCAGCAGTGTCCCCTGGGCTGTCCTCTCTGCCTGTCCCTCTTGTTTTTGGGGTCCTCCCTCTGGGCTCCATCTCTCTCTCTCTGCTTCCACCTCACCCTTGTTCAGGAAGCCTATTTTTGGGAACCATCCCCAGGCTCTGTCTCATCACCCTTCCCCAGAGGCAGAGACCCAGGGCTGTGTCCTTGGGGTCCAGAGGGGTCCCCTGGTGCTGTCCCATTCCCCTCTCCCCGGCAGGACCAGTTCCCATGGTGGGGTCCCAGCAGGGATTTGTCTGCAGCTCCCAGAGGGTTTGAGTGCTGGGAGGTTGGCACAGCCCCAGGCAATCTGCTCCAGCAGTCTTCAGCCTTAGAAAGGCTTTTGTAAACACCAATCTGGATCCTTTTTTTGCTGCAATTTAAGACTATTGTCATTTGTCCCGTGGAGGCAGACACAGCTTGTCTGCTGAAATCTCTGAAGTGCAGTGAGGAGCCTCAGGTCTGTGTGGTATCTGGCTCTGGGTACCCCTGGGAGGTGGGCACCCATGGGAGGTGACCTCCCGAGGAGTCGAGCGCTTTCCCCATCCCTCCTCCATCCCAAAGAAACAGGGGGGATCTCCTTAGCTCTGCCTTGAGGAAGAGGAAACCTTCTTGGGTCAAACAACCAAGAACTGGATGTGTCAGCAAGTCTGTGTGCTCCCAAAGGGACCCGAGATGTTTCCAAGCCTCTGGATCTCGGTTGGTGGTAGTCACTTGCAGCTCAGCTGGCATCATGTGTGCTCCTGAGGGCAGGAACAGTGCTGGTGGCAACCAGAGACACCCTCTGGAAATAGCAAAGGGGAAGGAAGGAGCAGATGGAGAAAAGGAGGAGCAAGCTGAGAGTGACAAGCGAGCAAGTGGATGTGTCAGAAGGAGCTGGGAGGAGAGAGAAGAGGGAGCTGTAATTAGGGCAGGTTTAGTATGCATGAATTTTGCTGGGTTTGCAGCAGGAGGCTTGCCCAGCAGCTGCAGAAATGATTTATTACATGCTCAATACATTTGCCCTGTAGGAAGGTAAATAAAATGTACACCCTGTCCCATTTACTCAGACAATCCAGGGGATATGACCCAATTTCTATTTTACTAGAATGTTTTCCTCCTCAGGATCGGACCCCTGGGAGGTGCTCAGGGCCCTGGCTCCCAGCAGCTGCATTTATCTCACCTGCCCTTGCTGCTGGAGGTTTTTTGAAGGCACACTTAGCACTGAAAGCCCCTGGCACATCTCTGGCACAGCCCCTCCGGCCTCCCCTGGGGAAGGGGTGACCTGTGACAAGGGAGGAGGAGGAGGGAAGGTGCCAGGCCGAGCAGAGGGGACCCTTCCGCCCCGTCTGCGGGTGGGATCGGGCGATGCTTTGCTTCTGAGCTGAAGGGAGAAGCAGGAGCCGGGAGCATCATTTGGCTTCCAGGTCTGTCGGGCCGGGACTTGGGGCTGGGCTTTGGAGGAGCCATTCCTGGGAGTGCAGTGGGGAGGAAGCGGCTGCTCCGGGGGGACAGGGCCCTGGGTTTGTTCAGTCACTCAGTGGGGCTGGGGGGGATCCGGGGCCTCCTGCACCCTGCCTGGCCCTGTGCAAGCTGGGGCTGTGATTGCTTTTGCTGATAGCCCAGATACAGCACTTGCTGAATGTGCATGTTTTGGCAGCACGGTTTCTGACCGTTTCTAGGTTTGGTTTTGCTGCGTGTTTTCTTTTTTTTTTTTTTTTTTCTTCATTTTCCCACCCCTACTCGTTAAGTCCCCTCTGGCCTCCCCAGCAGGCTGCAGGATTTATTGGGGTGCTGGGCAGCGAGGGGCTGGGGACACGGAGCTAAACACCCTCCTGAGGGGCTCAGGCTGAAAGGTTTTGCTGTGCAAAGAAAGAGGCGGAGGGGCGTGGGTTTTTTGGTTGGGTTTTTTTTTGTTTGTTTGTTTTGGTTTTTTTTTTCTTTTCTGATTCCAAATCCACATGACTTTAAACAAATAGTCCCAGGCAGCATGTTCTGCTCGGTGCTTGGCTCTATCTGCCGGCTTCATCCTGCTGCAGGCGGGCTGGCAGAGCAGAGCCTGGGCCTGCTGGGAGCAGCCTGTCTGGAGGCAGGAGGAGGGGGCAATCCATCCCTCGGGTCCCGGCTGGTGCTGACAGCTTTCCCCAGCTCTGGACGCTCTCACCGGCTCTGTCCCCCCCCCCGGTGTCCCCTGTGAGCTGCAGAGCGGGTCCCACTGTACTCTCCCCTGGCAGAGGGGGATGCTGAGGACAGGACACTGTTACTTAGCAACCACTGAAGGATGCGGCTCCAACCCCACCCCGTACCCAGCACCGGTTTTCCGCAGGAATGGGCACAGCTCCCATCAGCGGGGGGGACTTTTTTCCCCTGTATTATCGCTCCTCTGGTCCATACTTTTGGGCTGCTTCTCACCTCCTTACTGCCCAGCCAGCTGCTCAGCCCTGGGCTGGGGGGGATCCTGGCTCTGCCATCCCACGGGCAGGGCTGCTCTCCGGGACACGCTGGAGCCTCTGCCCCTTCTCCGGCTTTTTGCCAGGCTCGGAGCTCCTTCCCCTGCTCTGCACTCATGATCCCTCCCAGAGCCTGCAGACAAAAACCTAATTGCATGACATAAATTACAGGAACTCTCCAAATAAAAGCCTAGGAAGAAAAAAAAAAAATAAAAAAAAATAAAAAGGCTGTGGCTGGATGGACACTTGAGGGCCATTAGAAGATGCATAAATCCTTTTCCTTCGGGTTTTCATTTTTACATGTCTAATTACAGTGAAAGGAGCCTTTCAAGGGCTGCTCGACCGCCGGGGCACTCAGCAGCCCCTGGCAACTGGAGTGGGAAGAGGTGGCAGGGTCGGACAGCCCAGTTTACCTTGGATAGAGCCTGGGGCTAAACAAATGCCAAGGGCTTGGGAAGGAGATGGGGGAGAAACTGCTGCATTCCCTCGGGTCTCCCCCGGGAACCTGCCTGGGTTCCCCGGGTGCCATCACTCCTAGGAACACTGCCAAGCCATTGTGTCTCTTCTTTATTCATCTGACACTCCTCAAGCATCCTGCAAACTTTAATTAAACATACCTCCAAGGGGTATCCTTCACCCCCATTTTAAAGACGGACTGGCTGAGGACAAAGAAAATGAGCAGGGTTTCTGAGGAGCAGGAATAAAAACCAGGAGGGGGGAGGCAGTACTAGAATGGTCTGGCTTCTCCCCAGATCTTTGCTCTGCCTGGCACCATCCTTGGCAGCCCCAGATATGCCAGGGAGGCTCGGAATGGAGTGGGAAGGACCTGGAGCAGCCATGGATCCCCCAGGCAGAGGAACGACACGCTGGGATGGGGAGAAAAGCCCTTAAACCAAGAGAAATGCAGCGGGGTCAGAGGGCAGGGCTGCTCCCAGCTCAAGCCCCGGCCAAAGCACCCAGAGCCTGACGAGCCACTGTGATAATTAGGGGCAATTTATACTTCCAGGTCAGGGGTTCACTCTGGCTTGTCATCGATTTTTAGGTGGGTGATAAACTGCCTGGAAATCAGAGCTGTCGGGATAACAGGGGAAATGTCCCATTAGAGGGGGAGCTTCTGGAGCAGGCGCTGCCATTGCCTGTCCACCCCTGAAGCCCCCCACAGCCACAGACTGGGCTCAGGGACACTAGTGGGTTGTTACTGCCTGTCCCCTTGTCTCAGGGGATGGCTGAGTGCCACCCACGGATGCTGCACCCCTGCCCTGTGTCCCCCCCATGCTCTGTGCCGGACCCTGCAGTGCCTGAGGATCTCATCCACCTGGGATGAAGGTGCTGGAGGTTGGGTGTCCCCCGAGCCAGGGCTGGGAGCTGGGAGCCCTGGCTCTCCCACCTGGGAGCCTGTTTTGTCCTTGGCCTTGCAGAGTTCTGCTCACAGACACGGATTCTGCTGCTCCTGGAGAGCACAGCAAAGGTTTCACTATGTTTGCTCCATCCCTTTTTTTCTCTTCTTCTTCTATTTTGCAAACTGCTCTAGCAGGTAGAACCTTTCCTAGATTTATTCCTCCAGCCAAAAGAAAGGGACTGCAGGAGGTGGCTAAATGTGGGGCAGCAGCTTGAGCTCCGGAACCAGCTCAGCTGCTCTGGGCTCAGCACCCTCCCTGCCCGGCCGGCCCGGGGGCTCCTCTGGTGGCTTTGATTGCCCCGATACCAGCCCGCTCCAGACAGCCTGCCCTACCTGGAGCCTCGCTCCCCTTCCTCTAATTAAAGGTGTCAAATTATGCCATGGGCTGAATTCAGCAGCAGCAACAACAACTAAGTTCTTCCCAAGTCCATTAAATTCTGCAGCATCGGGAGGTGTTGGCCTCGGTGGTGCTCTGGCCCTCTGGGGCTGAGGAGGGCCCTGTGCTTATAAATAGGATCAAAACAAATCAGAAGTGACCTGGCCGAGGAGATTCATCAGAATCAGGGTTAAAACTGCTCGATCTGTGGTTCATCTCCATCTGTTTCTGGGTCTGCCCCTAAGCAGCAGATGCTGAACCACAACCCTTGAGCTGCCTCAGCAGCTCTGGGTCTGCAGGGAGGGGAAGGGGAGAGCTGCTGCATCCCACAGCTGGAAATACAGTGTCCTGCCTGGGCACCCTCACTGCCCTCCTGGCATCTCTCCCTGATGCTTTAGATGATGTCCCCACCTTTCAGAGACAATTCTTTGTCCTGGTGGAAGCACAAACACAGGCATCATCTGACCCAGCCCCAGGGCAGGGTCACAAGAAGCAGGCTTTTCCAACAACAAGAAATAATTTCACTTAAAGAAATCCACGCTCGCAAATGGGAAATGCAAACTTCATCAGATAAATTGTTTGCTGGAGCTGCTAACCAGGTGCCTGGGGAGCTCCAGCATCTGTGCCCCACGAAACGCAGGGCTCAGCAGATCCACCTCACCCAGCACTCAGCTAATCTCCTCCACAGGGGCATGTTTGTGAGGATGCTCCTGTCATGGCATTAAATTAAAAAAAAAATAATAGAGGAGGGGGAAGGGTGGCTGTGTGGGTGATGGAAAAGTGTCTGGGCAGGAGGGGAAGCCACCTCCATGCTCTGGCACGGCCTCTCCTGGCTGGGAGAAGCCCCTCTCAGCATCCAGGCACTGGGTGGTCTGCCTCTTAATTGCAGGGTTAGTGCCATGTTACTATCAGGAGAAGTTTCTTAACCTGATAATGAGTAGGAAGCAGCTGTAGCTTGGAAAATGTAATAATTGCAGAGTGGAGCAATGTAATTATAAGGTGTGTATCAACTGCCTCCATGTTTACTTAGAGAAGACTAAATCCCCTCAAATGCAGCAGCCGTGGCAGCAGCCAGCCCTGTTTCTTGCAGGGGGGAGCAGATACAAGCCCTGGCCTGCTCCTCTCTGCTGCTGACATGTCGAGGCTGTGGCAGACCCTGAGCTGGTAGCACCCAGCACCTGCCATGCTCAGTTCCCATCACTCCAGCTCCCTCCTGGATCCAGGACCATCTGCTCAGTGGGGACACCAACCAACCATGGATTGTAATCACCATCCCTCCCTTCCAGGGTTGCTACCATTCCCAGAGGCTCCTTGGAGAAGAGCAGCAGCAAATTTTTCTCGACCGAGCCCTTTACTTTATACCTGGCTGGCTGGTACCCTGGATTTGGGCAGGTCCCTCCTGTGGGCACACACACACGTGTTCCTCCTCCCTCCATCCGATTCTGTGGAAGGAAAAAAAAAAAAAAAAAAAAAGAAGGATCAAACCAAAAAACCCTTTGCCAAATGAATGCTTTCCCCCCTGAAAAATACAGATTTGGCTTGAACAAACCATTTGGTGGTATTTTAATGGGTGTGCTAAACTATTCTCCACATTTTTAAAAGAAAAAAAAAAAACAAACGATAAAATATACCAATATGGAAAATAAAAGTGGGTCAAGTTTTAAATGAATTGCAGCAATTCTGACTCTGAAGCACAGTCAAACTGTTTCATCAGTCCTTCACAATGATCTCCTTGAGATCCCAGCACAAAGGCACAGCCTCTCTCCAAGCACATTGCTGGGCTTCATTGCCTGCGCAACCTTTGCAAATGTCTTCCTTTGATCTTTAATAATTACCCTGTGCTAATGTGCTTCTGGTGTGATGAATGAGATGGTGAGGAGCAGGCAAGGGTGAGGAGCAGGGAAGGGTGAGGAGAACCTTTACCTTCCCCTTGTCCAGACCCTTTACCCAGAGCCCGTGGTCTGTTCCTGCCACTGCCCCGGTCATCATCCAGGCTGCAAAACCTGTGCCTCAATTAGGGAGCAGGACCAAGGGCTGTGATGCCTTGTCTGGAGAGACAATTGGAGCAAGTTGATTAATGAGAGGGAATTCTTCGTGGCCTGCATGCTTCCCAAAGGCTCCTCCCTTTTGGGGGGGACACGGTGCGTTCCCCAAGGCGTTGGCTCCACCACACGCCCTCTCCAGCTGCTGGAAAACAGGGTGACCTGGAGAGGTCCCATCTCTCCTGCAGGTGCTGCTGGAGACAGCCACAGCCTGGCTGGGCCAGTGCTCCTCTCCTTGTGTCCCTCAAGACAAGTCTGAAAATGATATTTTTGATCCTGATCCCGAGTACCAGGAGGATGGATGCACAGAGTGCTTGGATGGAGCTCAAGTAGTAGAAAAGCAATGGCAGCGAAGAATCCAGCTTCCCATCCCTCTTGGCTTTGCTCTGGAAACACCAGAGAGTTGATAGGACCCTGTGCATCCTTTGTATCCCTTCTCTTACATAAATAAATTATGTATTTATTATATATATACAAATACCAGGTTCTTCCTCTTCACAAAGTCCCCATCTGAAGCCCATGCCCTGTGGCAGGTGACACTGGGGCTCTTCAGGAGCAGCTCTGAGATCTTTTCTTGGGATAAATGGTACAGGAACCATTCTCCATCATCGAGTTGGGACTGCACACACTTGCCAAGCAGCTGGGAGGGGACAGGTCTGGTTCATGCAGTGTCTCTGCCAAGGCCCTGGGCCCATGCAAAGCGGGGTCTTCTTCAGCTCAGATCCTGCTGTGCAGTTCTTACTTGAGCATCCTCATTTTCCAGTCTCTTCAGTCAAGCTCAGGCCTTACACGCTGGAAATCAGGGATGGAGATTAAAGCTGTGTTTGCAAAGGGTTGGGACTGCTAAATCAAAGCAAGAGGATTAGCAAAAACCATTTGGCTTCTCAGTTCTGCTTCTCTGCCGTGACCGCGACATGGAGCCTGACAACTCCACTAATCCCTGTGCCAACCAGCCCTGTTCCCAGGGAATTCCTCCTCCTCCTCCTCCCACACCAGGATGGGATGCACGGGGATGGAGCTGGCTGCTGTGGGGCAAAAATCCCATCAGAAATCCCAGGGGATTCCTTCCCTTCCTGGTGCTGCCCACTGCCGAGGTCAGTCCTGGAGGCGTCTCCCAACTCCTCACCTGTCCTGCTCTGTGCTCTTGGTGCTGACATCAAATGGAAGAAAAACAATGGACTCCAGTTTTACCCAGAGCTTTATTTCCCTTTTCTTTATTAAAAGAACCCATAACACCAGTGGGAGTTGCTTTGTGACCACCTGATTTTCCCACGTGGCAAAGGGACCGTGGGCAGCGAGTCCTTCAGCTGGGACAGCTCATGGTTTCCCATCATGGGGCTCTGTTTTTCAAGGCTCAAAGCAGCTCTTACCACAGCCTCACACCCAGGGTGAACTATTCTGGGCTGGAGTTTGCTTCCAGCTGTTCAGATTCTTTGGAAGTTTCAATGGAAAAAGTTAATTCGGTTTCTGAAGGGAACAAGCTGAGGGGACAGCATCTTTGTTTTTCTCATACTGAAACCAACAAGAACAAAAGTGGTGGCAACATTTCAGTGACAAAGACCTGGCTGGAAACACTGTCTGGGTGCCCCTGAGACCAGGATTTCTGAAAAAGCCCACTTCTGTAGGACAAGGGGCACAGTCTAGGAGGCAGTTGTGAAAACACCTCCTGAAGTGTTTTCACACTTCAAATCAAATCAAAATCCTGATTTTGATTTACCAGTCCTGGGAGAAGCCCTGGTTGAGCTCCCTCAGGGAGAGCAAAGGGAGCTGTGAATCACACTGGACCTCCCAGATACAAAGATAGCAGTGATTTGATGGGGAATAGAGAAACTGAGGCAAAACAAGTAACTGGAGTGCAATCATGTGGTGCATCTGAAATGTAGAGCCCCAGATCCCTGGCAGGGAACCAGCTGCCCCAGAACAGGGCTCCTGACTCCTGGATACTTTCTCCAGTTCCTTCTTCCACTGCTGAAACCCTGAGAGGCACCACCTGGTGCAGAATGACAGGGGAATCCCTAGGCAGGTCCTCTCCAGTGCCCAGGCACCCAGCACATGTTGCTGAGCTCTGGCAAACCCCTCATTAGAGGGCAGTTTAAAGAGAAACCACTTTATCTCCTCTCGTTCAAGCCAGCCCAGCCATTGCCTCTAGTCCTTTAGCTTGGGTCCACCCCAAGGAGAAGCCTCCTGCTTCACAGGTTAGTGCTGATGGAACTGCTCTTGCATTTGGCCTCTGTTTTCCTGCTGGCAGGAAGCTCCTGTTCCCTGGAGGTACCAGCAATCTGCCTCCAGTGCCCTCCACCTACGGGAACCACTGGCTGGATATCAATATATATAAATACATCAATAGATGTGTGTGTGTGTGTGTGTGTGTGTTTCTATGCCTAAATACAGAATCAATAAAAATTAACATTTAAGGAGCTGTAACAGAACCTGCGTCACTGCCGGGAAATGCAGCGAGTGTTAAAAGCTTAATGGGCAGTGGAGGAGCGGATTGAAGTGAGTTGTTTGCAGACTTCAGCATGTGGGACAAGAGGGAAATCAAGGAGAGAGAGATCAGGAATTTAGAGGGATTTGGAGATGCTGCCTCCGGAGCTGGCAATGAATAAGAATGAAGAGGCTGGAAGAGGGGGCTGCCTGCAGAACACAGCCCTGGCACAGGCTCCAGCACCTCCTTTAATTTTATGCTGTAGTTACCTGTTCCTACCTGAAATAAAACAACGACTCCGATGGGAATGGTGAATTAAATCAGCTGCTCGGCTTCCCGAGACGGGTGCTTGCCTCCTCCTGCTTTTCTCACCCAGGGGGGATCCTCACAGCACAACTCAAACCTTTCACAGCAAACCTGGGAAGTGCCGCGGGTTCCCCGGGGAGGGCACGGGAGGTGTGTGCTGAGCTTTCTGCCCTTCCAGGCTGCTTGAGGCTTTTTGCAGCATCTCGGCCACCCTGCTGCTGGCCCAAACGCTTCTTTTTTTTTTTTAGCCCCCAAGCTCCAGCGAGGAAGCTCAGGAGGGTCTTGTCCCTCCAGGAGGGATGCAGGGAAGGGGATGCTCGGGGGCCAGCAGCAGACAGGGCCTGCATGGGTGGGTAGCCCTGGGAGATGGTGCCAAGGGATCAGCCTGTGGAGAGGGAGAGTGGAAACTCAGCTTCTGGAGGCCTTTTGTACCATTCCAAGCCCAAATTCACCAAATGAGAGGTTGCAGAGAACAGCTCACACATCTTCTTGGTCTCTGAGAGGTTCTGCCTTGCCCAGGGCCTGTGCTCCTGGATGCAGTGTGGGAGCTGGGGACATGGACACAGCTCCTGGGTTATTGAAACATTGCTATGGGGCTCCACAAAGATGCAGTCCCATTGACCTGCTGGTGGTTTCATGTCTCTATTTAGTGTCAGGAGGGAAAAGTTGGCAGCAGGCCTGGTTCTGCTGAGGGTGTTGTATTTAGGGAGCAATGGCTCATCCAACCTCATCCTTTGGGAACACCCTGGGGGTCAGCATGCAGCCATGAATAATAATCCCGAGGCTTTCAGCTTTGGCAGCAGCTGCTGTCCATCCTGGCCTGTCTCGCTGGCTGCTGCCCCTCCTGTTCCTCCCCCAAATGGTTCCTGTTCACCTGTTGCTGGACACGTCCAGGGCCCATCCTCCCATCCCTGCTGGCATGGGAAGGGTTAATGCCTGCCCGCCCCGGAGGCTACGCTTCACTTGATAATATCATCAGCTTGTGACAGTGTTAATGCGGGGATCAGGTGCAGGAGGCTGCCTGCATTACCCTGGAGAGAGATGAGTTGTGTCCGGAAGAGCCAGAACTGGATACGTGGCATAATTGCACCAGGGTTTGATGACGCCTTCCTGACCCCTTCCCGCTTAACAAACCATTAGCTGCTCCTCGGACCATCAGCATCCTCTCTCCTCTTGTTGCACCAGCCTCGCTTTCTCCTCCTTGGCCTCATCCCACCTGCAGCTGGGCTGCTGCTCCCTGCATCCCGGGGAATGCAGCATCCCTGGACAGTCCCTCTGCAGCAAAGGTGTTTTTGGGGGCTAAGCGGGTGCCCCCCTCCCCGCTGCCACAGCCGCACTGCTCAGCCCTGCCCCACAGCCTCCCCATGCCCTTCTGCTGCTGTAAGGCACTGCCAAGCTTTGCAATGTCTGTTCAAATCCCTGCGGCCCTGCGGGAGGCTGCTGTTCCTCCCAGTGCCCCCAGTTCTCCTCCTAGCCAGGGAGGGCCCTTGCCAGCTTGCTGCTCCGATTGTCCCCATCTTTCGCAATTTGGTTACTGACCAAGTTAGAAAACTCCAGCTCCGAGGCAGCTCCTTTTTTTTTATTTTTTTAATATTTTTTTTTTATTTTATTTTGTTTTATTTTTTTTTCCTTTCATTCAAGTTTCTTTTTTTTTTGGCCAGCAGCAGAAGGGCAGAGCGCTGCCGGTTCTCCCAACACCTCCCGGAGCAGCCAGAACCCTGCTCAGGGTCCCTTAGGGATGCTCCCACCTCCCCCCAGACCCCCTGCCCTGGTTCCCACACTCCCCAACACCTCAGGATCCTTCCAGGCTCCCGCTTGCCGTTTGCCCCCAGCTCCTCCAGCCCCTCTCTCAGACAGCTGTGATGTATCGGTGACAAGCTCCCTTTGTGTCCTGCTCTTGCACAACAATAGATACTCCTGTCTGTTTATACAAGTTTGAATTTGTCCCTATAAACACGGTGTGGAAGAAACAGTAGACTATAGATTGCGTGCTGACAGCTGAAAGATTAAGGGAATCCATTAACTAAACCAACTGCCTGGAAATCTTCTGCAGAACATACACCTGAAAGCCATTATTGCTGTCCTGTCATACTACTTTATCTCTTTATTTAGGACCCTTTTTGTTTGGTTGAGGGTTTAGTGTTGTGTTTTGGGCTTTTTTGTTATTTCTTTTTCCCCCTCTCTAATAATGTAAACTTGTTCTGGAGTAACAGAGGAGCCCTTGATTAAGTATCTAAGTATTTTCTACCGAACAATTTATGAACTCTGAGCCAGCGCTGTCCTTGCCAGATCCCACGGAGTGGAAGGGGAGGGGGCACTTGCCTGTCTGGGGGTTTGTGCTGTGAATGGCCTTGGATCAGGTTTCCTCCCAATGAACTGTTTGCATTGCTCTCACGGGCGACTCCGTCTCACTTAAATATCTGGCTGCACTTAACCTTTTTTCACCTGAATTCTCTCCATCACTGCCTGGCCCTACCTCTCTGCCAGCTCCCCTCTACACCATCAGCCCACCCTCAACTTTACAAGTGCCGGCAGGCGCTCGGCCCGCCTGGACCCGCGGTGGATCCTGGCTGTGATACTGTTGAAGTTGTGGCTTGGGTTTTTTTCTTTTTCTTTTTCTTTTTTTTTTTTTTTTTTCTTTCCTCTATTCTGGTCTATTCAGGTCTCCACACAATGCCGGTCACCATAGTGTCTGTGCAAGCTCCTTGTTCTCCACCGAGCTCACGTCTGCTCCCCTCCTCTCTCAGCGGCTGCCGGGGGGTCGGAGGGGAGGAGGAGGAGAAGGAGGAGGAGGTGGAAGAAGAAGAGGAGAAGGAGGAGGAGGAGGAGGAGGGTAGGGGGGTTTTCTTTGTGGACCTCGCTGGGCGCTGGTGTTAAAGAAGGCAAAAGCGGAGACGTGTGGCTCTTCTGAAGCAGAAGCTGCTGAGCTTGGCTAGGATTGATGTCCTGCCTCAGCCCCAGGGGCACGGGAAAACCAGGGCTCTGCTGCTGGTTTGTTTGCCTGGGGAAACACCCACAGGTGGAACCCCCGCTGCTCTCCCCTCTCCTCATCCCTGCTTTTCCCCTTCAGCTGAGCCTTGCCCTCAGCTTGGTTTGGTTTGGTTGGTCTGGTCTGGTTTGGTTTGGTTTGGTTTGGTTTGGTGGTTTGGTTTGGTTTGGTTTGGTGGTTTGGTTTGGTTTGGTTTGGTTTGGTTTGGTTTGGTTTGGTTTGGTTTGGTTTTGCAGGGTGATGTTGGGTGCAGCTCTCAGGCTGCACACCTCAAACGAGGATTTTGGAGATGCAATGCCACCCCCCTCTCCTTACAGACAGTTTGCTCCTTGGCTGGACAATCCCATGGTGGGACAGCAGGTGTAAAAAGTAAACATAAGGTTAGTGAAAATGCACACAATGCGAGTGCCAAACATCTCCCCACACCAGGCTGCAGTCTCAGAGGTTTGTTTGCTCCTCTCCCTGGGGCGGGAGGGAGGATGATCCCTCTGCCTGAGTCCCCCCATGCTCCGGGGATGTGCAGGTGATTAATGCCATCCCCTGCCACCAATAAAGTTTCAGTGGCTGCTATTGCCAGGGGAGCAGGAGCGGTTCCCGTCCCCACTGTCCCGATAGTAACCATGGCAAACACAGCCCAGGGAAAGCCGCGGGCTCCGGGGCGATGGGTAAATCACACCCCAGCCCATCTCCCCACTGAGGAGGTTATTGTGTTACCGGGACGTGAGGAATGTGGAAATTTGCTCTGCTGGAAACTCGTCCCAGCTGGGGTATTTTTATTTCTCTCTTCCTCCTAATCGATACCCGCGGGATTCTCCCTCTTTCCCAACTAATCGCTGCTCTTGTAACGTGTCAGTCGGACAAAACCAGCTGCTTGTGAGCATCAGCCAAGATAGAAGAGAGCTTGAGGTCTGTGGAAGTGCCAAATTCCCACCGGATACCATGGCTGAAACGGATCCTGCCTTGCTGTGGGTGAGGATTGTGGATGACAGGGTTCCTCCAGGATGGGAAAGCTCCCCTGGATGAGTACTCAGAGGGAAACCCTCTGGTTTCAGGAGGTTCTCCTTTGCAAGAAGGATCCTGCACAGAGGAGTGAAAAGGTCCTGGAGCATCTCTGCTAAATGCTATTGAGTACTCTGAGCATCAGGCATAGAGCCTGGATGAACATCGTGGATGCACCATCAATGTCTTCTGATTGAAATGTTGTCTGTGGGTTTTATAGCAAAGGATGGATTTGATGTGAAAGGAAAGGATGTGTCTGAAGGCACAGATGCTGCTTTGAAGTTGGTTGGTGAGCTCTGGGAGCAGCTCAGCCTCAGGACCAGGCTCTGAGATGTCTCTGAGCTGTGTCCCTCCCTGTCAGGCATTTCCCACTGGAGAGAAGAAAGAAAGGGCTGGAGACAGAGCTGGGCAGCACGCTTTCAGAGGACTGACCGAGCCCACGTCACCCAGCTGGTGATGGTGCCAGAGAAGAGTCCATGCAGATGGAGCTCATTTGGGCTCACTGGAGGGAGATGGCAGAGGTCGGGAGAGCTGGTGTTGCCAGGCAACGCTCCCCTTACCTCAGGAAGATAAATCCTATCCAAATGGAGGGAAGGGATTCTTTCTCTGCCTGTTGTTTATTTCTTTCTTCCTCAGTGCTTCTGCTCTCTGGGATCCCAGCTGCAGCATCCAGGAGCAAAACGACTTTTTAATGCCCCGAAGAATAGAGAGGTTTTGTCCTCCCTGCTGGACATGGAGCTGTTTGGATGTGCTGGGACCCGGGCTGTGTCACGGGGGGTACAGCCCTGGCAGGGGGGCTGGCAGGGAGAGGCAGTCTGGCTCTGCAGAGGAAGAGGGATTGTGGGAAAGGCCAGTTCCTTATCTCCAGACATATCTCACTCATGTACTACTTGCTTTTTGCAAACATGTGTGTGTTTGCTCTTTACCTGTCTCAAAGAGAGGGTGTTTGGGTCTCTGTGGCTGCTGGAGCAGGTGCTCAGCTTTGAGAGGGCTGAGGTTCCTCTGGCAGCACCAGGTGACTGATCCCATCAGTTGTGATTCCAGCTAAAACACAGCTGGAATACTGAGCACCCGTGGTGAGCTGTCTGCAATCAAGAAAAAAAAATTAAAAAAAGAAAATAAAAGTCTCCTTCCCAAAGATATTTAAATACTTCCAAACAACAAGAAAAACTGGAGGAAATTGCAATGATTAAAGCAAAGAGAAATGTAGGCTTAATTTGTCACATGTATCATTTGCTCTGACTTGTTCAGCTGCCTCTGCTATTTTCCATTAGAGCACTTCAGGCTTGCAACTGGGAGGAGAAGGAGAACTGGCAAAGTCTGATGAGTCTCCAGCTCGAGGAGCACTGGCTGAGCCTGCAGCCTGCTGTGGTTAACACCACGGCCACGCCAGGGCCACGCTGCTCTCTGTGTCTTCTTGTCACTGGAAGGAGCTGGCAAAGACACCCAAAAGGCTGGTGGCTTCTCTCCTCCCCACAGCCCTCCTGTCCCCATCCCTGGGGCAGAGGGAGCAGGAGCACTGGGCTATGGGATGCTGGGGATGCCCCAGCCCGTGGCCTGGGCACTCTGTTGTTTCCCTGTGCCATTAGCTTACAGCAGCCTGGTAAATATTTCATACCTGACAGCAAAGGTTGTTTAATTTTTCATTATTTTAAAGCGGCTCATGAATGTTTTACAGAGTTGGGAAGTGTAATGGGGGAGTACAAGGAAAGTTTCCGTCGTTTTCAGTTTTGGGGACTGTGCTCCAGTCACCCCGTGCCTGTGGTGGCTGTTAATTGAGGCTGTTAATGAGGCCAACTGAAGCAGGATGTTGAGCAAAGTATATTTACTGAATAAGTCAGCATGTGAAATAAATGCCTATAATATGCCTCTACAATCCTATTTATTACAACAGTAATTAAATTGTCCTTTCATCAATGGACTCAGCTACACCGACCCAGAAGAGGGCAACCCCACACCCCCAGCTCATATGTCAGGGCACCTTCTGCTTTGGGTTCCTCACTTCAAGCTCCACCACTGCTGGGAGATACAAAAAAAACCCCAAAACCCAAAAACCAACCAACCAACCAAACCAAACCAAAAAACCCATTGAAAACACTGTGAAGAGCTTGTGTGTAAAAAGCTATTGGTTCTGCCTTTGGCCTTCAGAGCATCAGAGCACCTGCTCTACCACTGACTTTGGAAGGCAGCTGGATCTCTCTCTGCTCTCCAGAAGTTAGATGGCTTTTCTAGGGTTAGGTGATATGAGTTTCTTTCCTGGCATCATGACATGAAATGATACAAATTTCATTTCATACAGAATGAACGTCCACTGGATGAGATGCAGGCAGAGCCAAAAAGGAAGTGGTTTCTTCTCTGCTTGTTCCAGTGCAGAGCAGCCAAAAAAGTCCTTTGGGGCTGGCTAATCCCCTGTCCTTTTCTCTCAGGTATTGCAATAGTGATCTTCCTGCAAATGTTTGTGAGAGGACCAGCTTGTTTCTTCTCTGTTTCTACAGGAAAAGAAAGTGAAGACAATCTTTGCTTGTGACATTTGCCACCCTGGCTTTTAATCCTGCCTGCCTTGGGATTTCCCTTTGACTCAGGTACTCACCTGCCTCCCTGCCCAGCAAAATGAGGGCAACGGTGGCTGTTTGAATCCAAATTAAGACTTCAGGAAAGGCCTTGGGACTTTAATCACAGCCAGGAACTCAAGCATGCAGAGTGCAGAGTCACTTCAATGTCTGCTCCTGCTCTCCCCCTCCTGCCCACGTCCTCCAACATTTAATAGAAACAGATTTCCCAAAGCCTTTATCATCGGTGAACTCCACAAGCTCCTTCTGCTTGTGTTTTGCTGACCTGTTCTTTGCTGCACAGCCAGGCTGGAGCACACAGCCCCATGGCAGGGGGATGGGTTTTTTTGGGACATTTTCCTAGGGAAAAAAATTCTCTTTTTCCCCTCTTCCTTCCCCATGTCTGACCACAGCTCTGCCAAGAGAAGGGATGCCAAGGGTGTCCCCCAACCCCACTGCTTCTCCTGAACTACCAGGATCCAGGGAGGGCTTGGTCTCTTCTCCCAAGGAACAAGTGATGGAACAAGAGAAAAGGGCCTCAAAATGTGCTGGGGGAGGTTTAGCAACCTGCACTGTGTGTGGTGTTCATGAATACATTAATTAGGGGCTGCGAGTCTCTGAACAATACTAACGAATCATCACTATGCATTTGTCCACACTTCTTCTGCACGTTCAGTGTTTAGAAATCTGATTAGGGCTGGTTAATTTTAATCAGGCAGCTGAAGAACACGGTTATCCCTCCCCTTCCTCACTGCCTGAGTGATGCTGCCACATGTGCTCGGACCCCAGGCCACCTCCCCACTGCCTTTTCCTGGAAACTCATAAGAACCTGAGGGACAATCTGGGCTCACCAGCCCATCTCCTGGGAAGGGAGGGTCACGGCATCCAGGAACCCCAGGGAGAAAGTGTGGAAGCACTGGTCTTGAGCAGCAAGCACAGAAAAAGGAGTCTAAAGCAACGAAGAAGAGGAGCAAATCCTCTCCCAGCCGGTGAGTCAGATGCAGCTGGTATCTCCACCAAACAGCTCTGGTGATGGGCAGAGGTTCCCCAGCAGGTGCCTTCTCTAGGTGCTTGTTGCAGACTGCCTTTGTCTGAAATGGCATCCCAGAGTCCAGGGAGGAGATACAAGAACACTGATCCAGACCAGATTTTTTGCTTCACTTCTCCTGCCTGAAAATATGCTCCCACTGAAGTGTCAGACAGGGAAGAGACTCCCCTTTGTCTCTTCATTCACCAGGAAGAATCCATCATCCAACACTTTTCACCTGCCTCAGTCACAGGTAAATCCCAGACCAGATTTTTTTCACACTCAGACCCTTTGCGCTTCCTCTCACCTCCCTCAACGGGACAAATAAAGCCCAATAATATGCAAAACCCCTGATTTCTCAAATTCCTTCCACTCCAAGATGTCTTCTGGCAAGGAGCCTCTCACAGAAGGGATGAGCCTCGCCCGTGCCAAAAGACAGCTCAGCCCTTTGCTTCCAGCTCCCTGCCGGATTTTTATCACAGCTTCACTCTGAATACGGGCATGCATTTAAAATAAATAAACAAACACATAAAACAACAACAATAATAATAATAAAGAAGGACACCCAATTGAACAACAACAGCTTTGAAATGTGAGTGAGGCTCAGGCAGGGCACTGCTGCCATTCCCCTGCCGTGAAGCCTTTTGTCCTCCCAGCACGCCCAGGCTGAGCCACCCAGAGCTGCTTCCCAGAGAGCAGGCAGCTTGTTTGCAAGAAAAAGGGGAGTTTTCTTTGGTTTTTTGTTTTGTTTCTTTCTTTTTTTTTTTTTTTTTTTTTAATAATCTGCTGTTAATTTTTTTCTGTATCTGCATAAATGCTGCAATTCTTTGTGGGTTTTATTTTTTAATTTTTTTTTTTTTTTTTTTTTAATTTTCCCTTCTCTCCGCTAACAAATGCTCCAGTGTCTGTACCAGGATAAAAGGATGGGGGAGGGAAAGGCACAACCCCCTCCTCTCCAAACCCAACCAGCAACATATTTGCTCTATTTAATTTAATAGAGGATTAATAGCATTAGCAGATGGAAGGTGCCAGCAGCTCCAGCGCTCATTCCAGACAGGCAGAGGGGTGTGAGTGCTTCTACCCCACGCTGGTATGATGGAGTCTGGTGTCCTCTCTGGTGTCCCTGCATCACGCAGGGATGTGTGTGGCCCAGGGACAAGGCCAGAGCAGCAGAGAGGGGGTGGCTATGGGGCAGTATCTGGATGGAGACTCAGCAGAAATGTCTCTGGGGGGTTTTGCTTCTGCCAAGCCTCAGTCTCCAAGGCTGTAAAATGGGCACAAAAAAGACATGGGGCCAGTGTCTGCTGAAACCTCCTGCTGAGAATGGCTCCAGGAGAAGAAGATGGCAATGATGTTGTCCATAAGAGCCCAGGAATCAGGTTCTGGAAGGGAGGACTGGGCAGGGCATGGGGACTCTCCGTGCTGCCCCATCCAGGTGTCCCTGGCAGTGCCTCAGTAATGGGACTGCCTGGGATGCAGCTCTTTCCACACAGCCTCTGCTCTCACTGACCCTTAGCTCTCACTTTCTGATGATGAACTCAAGCTCATGACCCCTTGTCCTCCGTGGTGGAAAACGCAGCCACTTGCTCCCCTCTGGTCCCTTCCTCTCTGGAGCTCCAGCCAAGCCTGGGGCAGCCTCATGATGACAAAGGGCTCCCAGCCCCCACGCCAAAGCAGAGGACCAGGAGAAACCAGGGGCTGGGCAAGGAGGAAAGGGCAGGGGGGTTTGGTGAGGAATGTTAGGAGGGATGCCATGAGCAGAAGTGGGATTGCATAGAACAAGTAGGAAATGGGAAGTTCTGGAAGCATGGGAGGGCTGCAGAGGGGGGTGATGGGGCATAGCAGAAGAGAAGAGGACCTGGGAGGGATGGGGGAGGCTGCAGGGGGAGGATGAGCAGGAGGTGAAGTGCAAGAGGTGCAGCGTGAGGATGTGAGGCTGAGGGAGAGAGAAAGGAAGGGAAAGAGGCCAAGAGAAGCGTCGCTGGGGCTGGTCAAACATTTCATTTTTGGCAGCTGTGCTCCAAAATGCTCAAAGAGCCAAAAGCAAAAGAAATAAAGAAACCACTTCAATAAACACTAAAAATTACAAGAGCCTTTTATTTTAATATGATTTGCACAGTATTTTTGTTAGCGACTGACAGGATTCCCTCCCTCTCTGGCGAGGCACCTGGGAGGAGAAGAGGGATGAATAGAGGAAGGACTAAAGGAACAATGGGGGACACTGGCCCCTGCTGCTGGCAGAGCTCCACTGGCTCCAGAGGGCTGAGCTGGAGGAGGATTTGGCCCATCCCTGGCAGTGTGCAGGGAGATGAAGGAATGGAGCAGAGCACGGGGGGTATCTGGGGATGATGCCCATTGCTGTGTGCATTGTGACACCACCATCATCCCCATTCTGCTTTGTTGCTTCCAAGTGTGACACCGGGGAAAGAGCATCCTCTGGTACCCAGGACATCACTCTTGGTTTCCATTTATGGAATGGAAGAGAGGAGTGAAACCATTTAGCCTCCACCAACCTCGCTTCATGGGCTGTGGTGGTGCTGGGCACCCCTCAGGACACCCATCACCAGGGTCCTGGGCATGGAGCCACCAACCCACAAAACCCAGGGTTGATTGCAGTGCTGATGAGGGATGGTGAGAGCCTGGCCCTGGTTGCCCAGGGAAGCTGGAGATGCCCCAGCCCTGGAAACATGAAAGGTCAAGAAACAGGGCTCTGAACAACCTGCCCTGAGCAACCTGGGTGCCATGTGGGGCTCTCCAGCCCACACCCCCTTCCTGGCATCCCCAGCCCTCCTGTTTCACATTATGTACATTAACTTCTGGACTCTTAATCCCCTCCACTGTATAAATCACCCCTGCCAGCCTGATAACTTCCCTTCCCTTTAAGCTATCATCCCAGCCTTTCATTCCAGGCAGGGCTGGAGGCTCTCCCCGCTGTCTGCAATCAAGCTGCATTCTTTCAGCAATTATTTTGTGTTGCTGCTCTCCCCTCTAAAATTTCTGGGGCTAGCATCTTTTTTCTTTTTTTTTTTTTTTTTCCCTGCAGGCTTCCTTTCCCTGCTTATCTCCAGCAGCTCCAGCCAAGAGGTCCTCCTCTCATTCCCCCTCCACTGTCTGACACCGCCAGCCCTGGATGTGCAGAGGGGTCCAAGATGCTTTCTCAACGCCTGTAAGTGGGGAGGGAGAGCTTGCATCTGTGCTGGGAGGTGCAGTGTCATGTTCCTCAGATGGGGGGGGGCAGGGGGGAGCAGGGCTGAGCTAATGGATGGGATCAGGTTCTCTGTGCTGACACAGATAACAGAAGGAAGCTGTTGGGGGGTGAGAGAGAAATAGGGGGGTGGAAGGAGAGGGGCTGAGGGCTGGGGGAGTTCATCAGAGGAAGATGCAGGAAGGAGCCCCTGGTTCCTCAGGCTGGAGGGGCTAGGAAAAACTTGCTGGGGTCACTTTGGAGCATTGCAAAGAAGGATTTCTAGTGACAGGGTCCCTGCAGACACAAACCTGAAGGGGTTTTGGCTGGTCCTAAGCAGCTCCATGCAGAGCAATGGATGCTGTGCTGGAGCAAGGAGCTGGAGGTGGAGTTAGATGGCCTTTAAGGTTACTTCTAACCCAAACCTTCCGAGGATGACTCCAGGTTCAGGTCCTGGCCAGGAGGCAGGAGAGCAAGGAGGGTGAGAAGGTGCTGGACTCTGCCCACCTTGAGTTTGTGACTCGTTAAAGCATAAACCAAGATTTGTGTTTCTTTCCAAGAAGGGCAGAAGGTGCCAGCCTGGCTTAAGGCTCACTCAAGAAAGGTCTGGGTTTGAACCTGAAGGGTTTTTGTTTGAGCTGTGTCCTGAATGCTGCCCTGTGTTGGGAAGCCCACGTGAGCAGACACCTTCCCTGCAGGAAATATTTGGGGTTCTCAAAGCAGGCAGGAGCTGCAGGAGATCTCATCCAAGGCACCTCTCCTGCTCCTGGGGCTGCTGCTGCAGAGCTGGGGATGTTAAAATAACCCAGGGAACTGCTTTTGGTACAATCTGTAGCCCCAGAACCTGGCAGGAGGCAGCTTGGGGTGACGTGGCACCTCCTTGCACCCACTCAGGGATGGCAAGGGTGCCCCCCTGGGCTGGGGTGGCAGTGCTCACCAGCTCCCATCACCAATCCCCTTGCCCGTGCCCATCCCCACAGAGCCAGCGAGGGAGGGTCCTGGCAGGCAGCCCCAGCCCCCCCCGGCACCATCTCTGCTGCTCCATGTGGGAATGGGGCAGAAAATCCCCCTGGAAAGCAGGTCCGAGATGAGCCTGAGTCCTGACTGGACTTTTAAATAAACAACTGCACGGAGCCAGGGCCAGGAGCAGGAATGCAGGCAAAGGGAAGCTGGAATGAAATCCTCCTCCTCTCTCCATCCTCCTCTGTTTTTTTTCACCGATGACATTTACTCTGCTTAATAAAAGGAGAATTTATGTTTGACTCCCATAATGGTGCCTTTTAATCTCTGAGACCTCAGTACTTCAGGAGTTCATGTGTGTGCCCGAGAAAGTGAGCTGGAGTCAGAGGAAGGGGCAGGAGGGGCAGGAGGGGGGCTGGGGCTGTGGAGCCCAGCCTTGCAGAGGGCTTTAGAAGCTTTGGTGACTTGTTGCAACTGAACGACTCGGGGGACCCCTGTGTCTGAGCATCCCAGATGGCTCTGGGGAGCTGCTCCTGCCCTGTTGCTGAGTGGTTATCACTTCTGGGAGGAGGGAGCGACAGAAGCCCCTGGAAATAAACCACCAAAGTTTCCATTAGTGACATCTCGGCATTAGCCAGTGCTGATCGACTCCAGATGGGGTGTCAGGCTCCAATTATTGCTCCTCTCCCAGGGGAGGGTGAGGGGCAGGGGGAGCCATGGCTGAGGATGTGCTCAGGGCTTGCAGGGAGGGAGGCTGGGCTGGGCTGGGCTGGGCTGGAGGGGGAAGGGGGCTACTGGGGTGGTGGGTGCTGGTGGGGTTGTAGTGAGATGAGGCACCAGCCAGGTGCTGCTAATCCCCAGGCAGTGGGTGTGAGTCTGCATTCATCCACCTGTGCCTGGTTAGGGCTGGCCCCAACTGCGCAGGGGCAGGATCAGGAGGCCAATAAAAGGCCTGGCCTCCAGCACAAGCTCAGCTCACTTGCAGAGCAGGCCAGAGGAGAGGTTGGTCAAGTTGGGAGCACTGGCTCTGACCCAGACTGACTGACCCTGAAGGCATCAGCTTCTGCCAGAGCACCGGTCTGACTTCAGAGAGTCATACCCCAAGAAAGGTTCATCTTGCAACATGGGGTGGTGGGAAGGGAACCCACCTGCAGCACCCAAGGTGCCTGCATAATCCAGGTGGTGGAGCAGAGGAAGAGCAGAGCCAGGTGGCAGAGCAGTGTGCCAGCTCTCCATGGGGCTCTCCACAGCTTTCTCTGAACACAAAATAAGGAAACCCCCAATTTACTGCTGATGCCAGTGCAAGGGATGCAAGCCCTGCCCTATTTTACAGACTAAGCAGTGGGCACTGTGACCCCACTGCTGACCCAGCCCGGGGGTCTCTGCAGAGGCACATCCCACCTGAGACCTGCTCTCAGCTCACCCTGGACGAGGCTGTGGCCCTGGGGAGGTTCTGGTTCCAGGTTCAGGTCCTAGTGGGCCCCCCGTGGCTCCAGGGCTCCCTTCTCCCCTGCTGATTAATGGCTCCTTAGGCAGAGCCAGAGCTCCCTGCGGAAAAGAGAGTTTGCCTTTACCCAATTAGAGCTAAAGCCTTTATCTCATTTATTCTGGAGGCGGCAACATGTAAGAATTAATTTTGGGGGGTATTTCCCAGGACATTTTTCTCCCAAGGCTGCTTTTGGAGCTGCTCCTGTCAGCCAGGAAGGATGGTGTCCAGTGCACGTTGCTCTGGAGGCAAAAGCAGGTCTGGGGTTTCTTCTGTAGGTCCCACGCAGGGTGTTTTCTTTGGCTCTGTGACCCGTCCCTTTCAAGTGGATCATGGCTGAGGAATGACAGGGGCCAGTGACAAATTTTCAACATTATTTAGAAATCAGGGCAGCAAGCAGAGAGGTCAGAACCCAACGCCAGCGATGAGGGACATGGCGAGTGTTTCTTCTCACATGTGCTCGGGGGCTGGAAACCAGGAAGAAAAATTGCACCCAAGTTCCTCAACTCCCTCCGGAGCCTCTAATGGGGTAAATTAATGAGCTGGAATGTCACGCTTGGAGACGGGCGCGGGGAGACCCGAGAGGGGCTGCGGGTGAGGGGCTGCGGTCACCTCGGGGGGACAGGGCCCAGGGGGGGTGCACGGTGTCATCTGCACCCTGCCAGGGGAAATCGGGGGCTTCGGGCCCTGCCTGGGCTGAGGGCTGCAGGAGGGGGGCGGTGGGGGCGGCCGAAGCTGCAAACCTGCTGGGGGGTGGGACATGGGGAGGAGGAGGAGGAGGAGGATGGAGCAGGCAATGGCTCTGCTCAGCAGCCTCCACTGGGTTTCCCACAGCCTGTCCCAGCCTCTGGGGCTTGTCGTGATGTCCCCTCGCTGGCAGCGCCCTGCCCGCCTTCGGCTGCCCCGGTACATTTTAGGGGGGTTTTCAGCTAAATGCAAAATACCTGGGTTTGGGTCAGTGGCAGAGGCAGCAGCGGTACCTGGGGTGCTCAGCCGGGAGCATCCCTGCACAGCCACGGGCAGAGAAAGCTCCAGGCAGAAAGGACACAGGGCTGCAGGCACAAATGTTTCCACAGACACATTTCTAGGTAATCATCTCCACCCCCACCCACCCCGCTGTTTTCTTTTCCTTGATCAAAGCGCAGACGTGAGGGAAGTCCATCTGTGAAAGATTGAGACGGGTGGGGATTTTTTTTTTCCTTTTTTTTTTTTTTTTTTTTTTTCTTCTTTCTTTCTCTCAGAGCTCTATGGTCTGGCATCGAAATTTCTCTGACAAGTCCAGCAGGGAGGAACCGGCAGAATGGAAGCTTGGGAGCTGTGTGCATTTCCCAGCTGAGCGGGGATGGGAGGGAAGAACATATGGGCACTCTGTGCCCGCTGTCCCGCCAAACATGCTGATTTTACACTTGGATTTCTCAGGTTCCCTGACAGCTTTGCAGACCGGCTCCGACAGCCTGCTATTAAACGGGCTGTGCTGCTGCTGGGCCGATGGAGGAGGGGATGTCCCCAGCAGTGGGGCTGCCACCCCCCCCTGGGGACACGGGGCTGCCACCCCCCCTGGGGACACGGGCCATGCTCCAGCCAAAGCTCCGGCTGCCCGGGAGGTGTGGGAAGGGGTGAGCAACGTGGCCAGGCACAGGCATGGAGCCCAGGCTCCAAACAGCTTGCAGAAATGGGAGTTTTGCCTCTTGCTGTCAAGTATCTCGGTTCTTCATGAATTTTGCAGCTCTTGCTGGGACCGAAATAGCACAAAAGTTGCTGCTTCCCCTCCGCCTGCCAGCCTGGCTCTGCGGGATGCCAGGCAGCTCCGGGCTCAGCTTCTGTGCTGGGCTGCTCCCAGTCCCTCCCTGCTGCTGGATGCTGGGAGGACTGGAGAATAAAGACACTTCCAGACAGCAGGATGTGGGTCTCTCTTTGTCACCTTTTGGGTGACTGAGAGCCAGCCCTGAGGTGTCCCAGGAGTGACATCCCTTGCTTTGTCTTTTCCCGGGATGACAAGACCAGGAAAACCTTGTTGCAGAGTCAGCCCATGGTCACCCTCACCCACCCCCCTCTGCCACACAGCTCAGGGGCCAGGCAGAGCAGGATGAGTTTTGTTGTGTCACCTCCCCATGTAGGGACACCCCGAGCACAGCAAGCACCCAGGTGGGTGCCCCCAGCAGCCTGGGATGGATTTCTCCACCCTCAGTTGGTCTGACACCCAGCTGAGCCTCTACAGACTTGCTGCTGCTAAACCCCGTGGCAATAAATCCCACAGGATAATCTTGCTTTGGTGAGAAAAGCCAATTTATTAACTTAAATGGACTCCAGGGGAACATGGGGTTTCCAGCTCAGTCCCTGCCCATGCAGGTTCCTCGGTGTCCTCCTTCCACAGCTTCTTCCCCTGTGAAATGAAGTCGCTTCCAACCCAGAAAGGATTTGATTCCCCACACCCCAAACCAGTTCTGTATATGGAATCACAAAAATACCAGTGTGGAACCAGACCTCTCAGGATCCCTACATGGAAGGCAGGCAAAGCAAAATGAAATAAAATCTCCCAAATTCACGTACCAGCTCAGGGCCTAAGCCAGGGTCCTCTGCCCACATCTGGCTCTGGCCTTAGGAAGGGTCATGCAGCCCGAGCACTGGCTTGGGACCTCAGTGCCTGTGTTTAAAATCTTGGAGATTTGACCCTGAGGGGACTCGAGTGGCAGATGACAGCATCACTCTGTTCAGTGATGCTCCTGGCTTGTTGGGGGCAGTGATTTTCACCTCTGAGACTGTCAAATGTGTGGGTCTCTGAAGTGTGAAGCAGTTCTGCCCAGTGGTATCAAACTTTGCCATGACCAAGGGAAGTGCTGATTCTCCTCTGCTGGCTGGGGAGCAACAGGGGCAGTCAGATTACTGCCCAAGTATCCTAGAGAGACACTCAAATGGTTCCCCTGAGTGCATCCATCAGAGGATGAACTATTGGAGAATGGGGAAATAACAGGCACACGCTCAATTCTTACATTAACTCACTAACTCTGGGTATTTGCAGGGCCCTGGCTGGAAGGAATGTGTGTTCTCCCTGCAGTTGTTATTATCAGCATGGTTAAAACACGTGCACTGATCCTGGGAGTAAGTCTGGCTGGGGCTTTGGAAAGGTCCTGCACAGCTGCTTGTGCAGAGGCTGTGATGGAGCCACCAGGCAAAGCAGAGGGGGAAGGCAGCCCAGGGGTCTCTTGAGGGCACAGTTTTCCTCTAAAGCACCAAAAGTGCCACTGCTGGGCTTACAAATTTATCTCGTGGCTCCCCACAGTGTGGTGTGAAAGGTCAGAGCTCCCACAGTTTGGTCCCTGAGGGACCCATCCCATAGCAGTCTTGGACCCCACACCTGGGGACAGAGCTGCTGGAGCTGGCAGAGCTGATGCTTCCAAAAATCTTCTCCCACCCTGCATTCCCCTCCTGCCTGAGCTGCCAGCAGTGGTCTGGGCCTGGGAGTAGAGGTTCTGCACTTCTGCTGCAGCTTGAAGTGCTTTGGGATCCTCCTGAAGGGACTGCAGCTCCTGCAAACCCCACAGGACATTTCCTGGGTGATCAGCAGGACACGTGCCTGGTGCAGCCCCATGCTGCCTGTTCAAGCTCAGTTTCTATACAAAAATATGTTTTTAATACTACAGTGATGGCATCTAATATTCAATAATTATGGTGGCTCAGGTTTTAAGATGCACTTTAGATTTCCCAGGCCAGTTATTGAACGTGAGTGAGATGCAAACTGAACATTAGAAACATATTTATGGAGGGGTTAGCAGCAGCTGCATAATGCTCCACACAGAGCAGGCCAGAAGAAGCCAGCAGCCAGCTGGGAGACCTGGGGGAGGATTTGTGCAGTTGGCACATCGTTAGCCTAGAATGCAAAGCTTGTTGGATGAGGAGGGCCCCACGATCAGGCAGAGTCTGCCTGTGCTGGATCCGAAGGGCAGGAAGCATCTCTGAGGACAGGTGAAGCTGATGCTGAGAAGGTGGAGCTGAGAAGTGGGACGGAGCTGCTGGCTGCCTCTGTGGTGTCTGCAGAGGCAGATGAGACCCTCTTGGAAGGGGTTATGTTGCCCTGATGTTTTACCTTGGCCTCCAAGCTGCAGTGTGGTGCTCCAGAGATATGGAGAGGGCTGGAGGAGAAGGCAGTGGATGTAGGATGGGGTAATCTGAGACGTTTTGGTCTTCCCAGAACTCAGCACTGACAAGGTAGTGGTTCCTCTGCTGCAGTTACCAGCCCCAGCACTGGTTTCTCTGCTGGAGCTGTCTCCCCATGCACTGGTGTCTGCAGGAGCACAAAACTCCTGGGGTTGGAAGGGGCAGGTGGGCAGCACCAGGAGATGGGGCTGAGCTCTTGGCACTGGGCAGCTCTGGGGACTCAGGGCCACAGGCACAGCCTCCACATCCACTACAGATGTCCTTAAGGACCAACCTTACCCGTGGGACAGGAGGAGAGGTGGTTTGGTGAGGACAGATCTGCTGAGCTGTCCTTGCAGCAGCCTGGCTGTAGCTCTGGAGGAGCCTTTCTGAAGAGAGCAGAGGAGGATGAGGATGGTGAGCTGTACCATCTGGTGGCTGCTGCCACGATGCAGACCCGTGGCAGAGATCCTGCCCCTTTGTGAAACGTGACACAGCTCTCTTCTTCCCTGCTCCTGCTGATTTCCTCTGGTGTCTGTGCCCTGACCAAGAGCTGGTGTGGAGAAAGGACCCTGAGGATGGACCAGCCCGTCTTTGCTGGGACCAGATTGCTCAGCAGGATGTGACCCACAGAGGAGACCTGGAAAGCTGCTGTCCCCAGGGGCTGCACACCAGCTGGAGCAGGGCAGGATGGGGCTACTGGGGGCTTCCTCAGGGCCACCTTCTCAGCAGGGACACGGGCTGGGGGCTGCTGTACAGGGAGGGGAGCAGCCTGTCCTCTGCTGGGCTGGTGCCTCAGGTGTGAGCTGAAGTTCTATTGACTCCTAAGCTGTGAGCTCATGTTCCCTGCAGCAGGAGAGAGAGGGTCAGCGCGGAGAGGAGGCTGGAGGAGAGCTGGGTGGTCCCGGGGTGGGACTGATGGAGCCGCTGACAGAAGCTGAGTTATGGCCCCGTGTGCATGGTGGGGGCTCAGGAGATGCTTTGGAAGGGCCCGTGGAGCCACACTGATTATCTGCCTGAGTCCTGCTAGGGGGAAACCACCGCCAGAAGAACGTGTGAGCCATAAAACATGTTGCCTTGCCATGGAGGAGACTCGCAGGGGACTTGGGGCTATTTTTTACTCTGTCGTTATTCTTTCCTCAGCTCGGAGAAAGCTGCTGAGTGTGGTGTCTGCCAACTGTGGGCCAGATGCTCCAGCAGAGCCAGGCAGCCCTGTCCTGTCCAGCCTGGCCTGGACCAACCCCTCCACAAAGTTCCCATAGGCTCCTACCCTCCCCCAGCCCGGTGGTCAGGGCTGTGGTCAGGCAGATGCAGGCAATGGCAGGACCAGCCATCAGGCCTTTGATGTTGGAGAGAAGTTCTCAGGAGAGCTGGGCTGCAACATGCCCTGGCCCCATGAGGAGCCCTGCTCCTGCTGCTCATGCTGCTGCTGAAGGAAAAGCAGTAATTAGTCCTGAAACCCAAACTTTGGAGGTTTGTGGAACAAAAGGGACCATGTGCTCACTCTCCTGTGCGCAAGGAGCACCAAGAGCATGGGGCACATTGTGGCATTTTTTTCTTTGTGCAAAGCTGCTCTGCAAGACCCCTCTTGGGTGGCTGCAGAAATGGACCTGAGAGTCACAGAATCTTTCTCTTTGGAAAAGATCTTTAAGATCATCGACCATTAGCTCCAGTGTGAAGCCCTCAGCACCACAGCTACCTGTCTTTCAAACAGCTCCAGGGATTCAACCATGTGTTCCAGTGGTTGATAACCCTTCCACTGAAGAAGTTTCTTCAAAGCAAATTCCATCAGAACCTGGAGTTCTGCAGGGCCTGAAGAGCTCACACATCCCTGGTCACACCTCTCCCTTCAGTGCCAAGGGCCTGCTCCAGACCCTGAGAAAAATATGGGAGGAAAAGGTGTGAATTAATATCTGGGACTTAAATGACCAGGCAAACATTTGCTGAAGTCTCTAACTCCAGACTGACCACCCTTTGAGTAGAGCCTGATGTGATGGGACACCTCCAGTCTGCTTTCTGTTGGACAGTGATGAGGAGGATGCAGTCATTGCATCTGAAATCTCCTCCACTCCTGTGAAGCCCTGCTCACAGCCCCTCTGAGCATCAGGAGGTCCTACCCTCCAGCTTGGACCTTTTCTTCTGAATCCCACAAGCCCAGATCTGCTCAGAATCAGCCCCAAGCTGCCCCCATGGTCAGCAGGGCTCAAGGGGTGCTCAGGGCCCCTTCTCTACCCAGTGGTGGGGACCTAAATCACACTGCTCTGTCCCCTCGACAGAGACAAATGACACTTTACAGCACAGGTGCTTTACAGAAGAACAATGAGTGGGGAAGCTCCTCACTGAGCTCAGCCATCGGGCCTGGATCTCCTTTCAAAGAGTATTTTAGGACTGAAGGCACCACAGCTGTTTGTGGCCTAATCCCTCTGCCCTCCCTGTCAACCTCCAAGAGGGACTTTGCAGGCCCACTTCAACCACAAATAAATCAGGAAATGGCACTTTGTCCTCTCCAGAAATAGGCTCTGCTCAGCCCTTTGGAAACCAGCACCTGCTGTGGGGCAGACCCTGCTGATGGCTCCCACAGAACTCCAGGTCCTGCAGGAGTTTGCTTAGAAGAAACTCCTTCACAAAGCTGGGCTGTGTTTGGCTCCCAGGGACCTACAAGACAGATATTTGGCTCCCAGGGACCCCCGGGCCACATGCCCCATCCTGAGTTCCAAAGGACACAGCAAGAACCCCACAGCAGGACCTCACCACGCAGCTTGCTGGGCTCAGAGCTGGGCTCTGGCAGGCTGGAGGATCACCTGGAGCCCAGGAGAGCCTGTGGATGTCCCCAAGAGGTCACTGCAAGCTGTCACAAGCTGAGCCTGGGCTTGTGGTGCTCCAGGGCTGGGAGATGCTGCAGGACTCCTCAGCCGGTCTCTGAATCCAGGGTGCCGGGACCCCTATGCTGCCGGGATTTTCCCTGCCCCTCCTGAGGAGCCTCTTGTCCCAGCGGGTGGATCCCAGCAGGGTGTGAATGGGCATAAAAGGAGAAGGGAAAAAACCCCGTGAGCGCCACGGCCCGGGGTGAGGGGGTGCTGGGGGGAGCTGAACCGCCAGGACCCGCGCTCCTCTGCGCAGCGGCGGTGCCAGCGCCATTTCAGCCTCATTAAACAAGTAATGAACCAAGTTCTGCAGCTGTCCCCTCGGCCAGGCCATCTCAGGGCTGGTGATCTCAGGATCAGGGAGCCTGGGGAGGTGCCGGGCCCGATGCTGCGCAGGGAGCTCCGGGTGCGCGCAAATGCTCGGGGTGTGGGAACCGGGACCTTCCCGAGGGAATTTGGGAGAGGTTGCTGCAGCCCTGCAAGCCGGGGAACTAATGAAATCCAAGTGTGGAAGCAAGATCCTGCCCTTGCCGAGGGGGTGGGCACGGGGAGAGGGGTTTAGTTCTTTTTTCTTCCCCGGGTGCTTTGAGTTTTCTCCCTTTGAAAAGGCAGACCTCTCCTCTGTCCTCACACAAAATGTGGCTTTTCCAAGTTTTAAAAGCCTTTTGGTCTCTTCAGGGAGTGCTCTGCAGGAGGCTGGGCTGGTGTGCCCCCCCCCAGCAGCCCTCCTGGTGGGCAGGCAGAGATGCTCCTGCCTGGAGCTGCCCGAGAGGCCCCCCCCAAACTGCACCCGGGGGATCCCCCTTCATTTCATAGATCATCACAGAATTTGGGTTGGGAAGGAACTTTAAGATCATCGTGTCCAAGAGTCACCACAGCACTACCAAGGCCACCAGCACCCCATGTCCCTCAGCACCACATCTCCATGGGTGCAAACCCCTCCAGGGATGATGGGGACTCCAGGGCAGCCTGGGCCAGAGCCTGACAGCCCTTTCCAGGGAGAAATTGCTCCCAGTCTCCAATTCAAACCTCCCCTGGGCAGTTTGAGGCCATTTCCTCTTGTCTTATCACTTGTTCCTGGGCAGCAGAGACCATCATATTGTGATATTCCTGATTATTTTTCCATTCCAGACCTGGGCATCTTCTCAGAGGACCCAGCTGGTGTTGCACCCACCCTGTTCTCATCACTCAAAGGCAATGTGTGATTTTGACTCATTCTCCCAATCCTATCGATAAACGGGACATATGGTGTCCTGGGAGCCCTGCTGAGAAAATCAGCATCAGGGAGAGAGGCCAGGTACAAGCTGGGGGGCAACACGTCCATGTCTCTGTGGAGATTTCGGGAATTAAAAGGGAAATTACAGCCTTAATCTATCTAAAGTTGTTTTTTTTTTTCCCCTGTCATTTCACTGAAACCTCCTGCATGCAGGAGAAGGCCCATCTGCATCCTGCATTCCCAGCCTCCTGCTCACTCAGGTTATTTATTGGGTTGCTACACAAACTGGTTTTTTCCTCCCCTCCTCTTTTCTCTTCCCTTTCTTCTCTGCTTTTGCAAATTGAATTATTTAAGTGCATTGTTTGGCAGCCTTAAATCCAGGCATTTCAGTCTCTTTCCCCCCGGCTGCCATTTCTTTCTCTCCTTTTTGCTCTTGTATTTTCAGGATCATTTACCGCGTTGTTCCAGTGGCATTTATTGAAATTTGCACAAAAAAAATCTTTCCTCAATGACACTATTTCAGCCCATGGAAAAGATTTATGGGTGCAGGAAGACATCCGTGACAGGGAGTCTTCGCTGGCAGAAAGGAAGGAAGGAGGGAAAGGGAAGGAAACGTGATGGAAAAGCAAAGGATGCCCAGAGCTGTGAATGGAGAGCAAGGAGGCACCAGAGAAGCACATCCCTGAGGGGCTGGGTTTGCTGGGAGCCTCTTTGCTCCTCTGTGGTAGCACACATGCTCACGTGGGTATGGACTCGTGCACACTCGATGCACACTCGGTACACGCTTGGGGCATTTTGGTGCACACTTGGTGAAGGGTTGGAACTCTCCCCTGGCAGCAGGAAACCCTGGGTGCCATCTCCTGAAGTGGCTCTGGGAGGACATGTGAACCAGCTCTGCAAGAAGCTTCCCTCTTGAGTCTCATTCCGATCTCTAATCCTCCTTCAAAGCCATCTCCTTTTATTTACATATTGACGCACGATTCCTTTAATTGACTTTTTCGCCTTGGAATTGTACTTAATTAATCTGATTACATTTCTGCTTCTAGTTAAAGAGTTTCTGTGTTCCAACCCAGAGGTGACTACATTTCTGCCAAGTGATGTGATTCTGGTTGATCTAACCAGCAGATAAGAGTCTGCAAAGCATTTTGGGATCCGTGGGTAAGGGCAGACGGGTAAAAGACACGGGAAGTGCTGCAGCAATTTCCATTTTCACACACGCAGCATCTTTACTTGTGGCAGAAGTGAGACACATTCCTAGTCAGTGGGATTGAATTATCTCCATAAATTCATTACATTTTAAAAAAATATGATAATCAGCACGAAATGAACATCCCGAGGGAGACAGAACATGTACATCTCAAGTACTGCTAATAATAAGCCTTTAATTTACAAAGGCCCAAGGCTGGCTCAGAGCCCCCGCCTCCCGTGGCAGAGGGGCCCATCCCTGGGACACCCTCCCTGCCACCCCACCACCCATCCCAAGGTTGGGGGACACAGGTGGGGTGCAGGATGGGCCATCTCCACCCTTTCCCAGAGCTCCCAGTGTCCCACTGGATGCAGGGAGGGATGGATGCTCCCCAGTGGGTGGTGGCCCTTGGTGGCTTCTCTGGTGGCACAGCTTCTCCAGAGCCACCCCTCCCAGCTCCCAGCCTCCACCACCCGTGCAGATATCAATATTTATGAAATGATTAGTGCCTGGTTAATAGACAATTGCAGCAATTAGCAAGCATGTGGCACCAGGGGCTGTATCCATTTGTCATCATAAAGTATTCATGGGGCTCAGTGGTGGGGCTGGCAGTGGGGTGGGGGCTCACCACCAGCCTGGGGGGCTCAGAATAACAGGGGACATCTCACTTTTGGTACCTTTGTCCCATGTGAGCCTGATGGGTCATGAGGGGACCCCAAAGCATCCCGGGGGGTGCCAGGGATGAGCTGGGGGCAATGGGGCCCCTGGCCCTTGTTGCAATAGTTCATCTCAGGTTCCAACAAAACAAGACAAAACAACCTCAGTCGGATGGCACTGTCACAAACTTTTCTCTCTTTATTATTCCATTTTGGTGGTAGTTAGGCTGCTCCTCTGCTCTCCGTTTGTTAAATACTAATTAATTATTAAATTACCCATTAACTATTAATAGCTGATTTCATGAGCTTTAACAACAGCCATGTGCAGAGAGATCTGTGTCTGTGGCAAACCTCCCAAACCTCAGGGAATAAATCCTTGGTAATCAATATGGCATCCACTCCATTTGCAATTCTTGTCTCATTTGCTCTGCATTTAGCATGCACTTAAGTGTTTTAGACAAATGCAAAAGCAAATTTTACTGCTGGTGGGAATTATCAGCTCACAGCCATCCTGGCAGATCCCTTTGCTGATCTCCAGTGCTGGAGGGGCTTCTCGGTGCAAGCTCTGCCTCCACAAAGGACCCACAGAAGCTGCCCTGAGCATCAAAGCATTCAGATCCTGATCCCTGCTGGATCATTCCCATCCCTGCTGCACCCCGGGCTGCTCCTGATCCGGGGACACTTTCTCAGGAAAGTCAGATGTTGATTTCTGAGCATGGCTGTGATAGCAGCAGCCTTCAGCACAGCCCACCCAGACCCGTGCTAAGAGGGAGGTGGTGGTTGTTGGTTTTTTTGTTTGTTTTTTTTTTTTCCCTGTCAAACGCCTCTGTTGCTTTTGCACCAGTAAGATAAGACTGCTGCTAAGAATAACAAACTCTGGGCAGCAAACAAACAAGCAAGAGCCTTGTGAAACCTCCTGCAGAGAGATCCCTGGGATCCCTCACTCCCCCAGGCCTTCCCTCTATCCACCAGCTAGTTACTCCCTCATCCCAGACTGTATTTTTAGCTCTTTCCCTCTCAGGGATGCCTGGGCACCTCTGTGGGTGCTGTAGGGTGGGTGGGCAGTGGGCAAGGATGTCAGCAGTGTCCTAGGGATGCTGGTCAGGGATGCTGGTCAGGGATTCTCACCAGGGATGCTTGCCAGGGATGCTCACTGTATAGCTGCTTTGGAGGCAGATTTGGAAGGGCAGGGGAACCCTGCACCCTCCTGGGGGGACAGGCAAGCAAGTAGAGGAGATGTGGGTGCCAGTGGGGCCAGGGAGGGAAGTGGAAAGGGACAGAAGGCTGATGGGCTGGAGCTGGTCCACAGCAAGTCTGAAGAATGAGTGGCCACAGGCATCTCCGGAGCAAACCTTGGGAAGCCAACGGCCCTGCCCCAGGGAAGGGTTTTGGCCTGGGACTGTTATTTTGACTGATGCATTTTCAGAGTCCCCCAAAAGCAGAGCTGCTTTTCAAGACACCCTGTGAGGAGAACCATTGCTGCTCGAGAGAGAAAGAGCCTTGGATTATTTTCTCATGTCAATTAACAGGGCTTTCCAAAGGAAACCCGGGCTCCTCTGCATCCCGAGCACGGGCCCCCAGCCAGGCTGCTCCCTCCTGAGAGCTGGAGTTGGAGGGAGAAATCAAGGCTCTTTGGCCAGTGAGCTTCTGGGCTGAAGCCAGAGAATAAAATAGTCATAGCGAGGCCTTTTGAGATAAGTTTGGAAGCTTGGGTTGCTTTTTAAAAAAATTTTTTTTTTTTTTTCCTCTTAGAGAAACCATTTCACCCAGGGCTGGGGGCTGAGTGTGTTGGCATGATGCTCTGCAGTGCTGCAGAAGCAGGAGCCTCTGGCTTTGCTTGGCACAACCAAGCTGGGTGTCCATGTGCTCGTGGTGTGCTGGGACCAAAGGACCAGGAGGAATGTGGAGGATTCTGCACCTGGAGTTCAGGGGTGGGTGGGCCATATGAGCTGCCCATGGGGAGGACACTTGTCCATCCTCTGTCACTTGGGACCATCTTTGTCAGGAAGAGGCTTTCTGGGAGGGATGCAGGTGCCAGCTGGGATCTCTGTCCCCTTCGGCTCTTTGGGAAGGAAAGGAAGATATTTTCCATGTCCACCCTCCCAGGGTTCCTGCACCAAAGGGGCAACTGCCCCCACCACACCCCCCCCTTCCCTGGCTCTTCATGTTTCACAGGCTCCCCCCACCCCCCCCCCTGTTCCATGGGACGGGCTGGGACAGCACTGCTGCCAAGCTGCCGAGCAGCAGGAACAGATGTGGCCGCCCTGGAGAGGGGCTCAGAAGAAGCAGGATGGGCCCCCCCACACCCCTCATACCACCACCACCCCCGGGGTGGGGAAGCAGAGATGCTCAGGAGATCAGAGGGCCACGGAAGGGCTCTGAACCCACCCACGTCGCCGGCACTGCCACAGCTGACTCCCATCCTCGGGGGGAGCCTGGGTGGGGGGCGGACCCCCCCCCAACAGCGAATCGAGCCCTTGGGGAGAGGTGTGAAATCCTCCCACCCTTCCCTCTCCCCCGCGGCTGCCTCCTGGCTGGCCCGGGAGACGAGAAGGTTCCTAAGGGCTTGCAGGAGGGTCTGCAGCCCCCTCCAGCCCCCCCCAGGGACTCGCGTGGGCTTCTCTCGGAGAGCTGTGGCCAGCAGGAGGTTCTTCCAAGTCCTCCCGTCTCCCCCCGTGTGAAACACGGCACAGGGACGAGAAGAAAGGCATCCTCAGAGCAAGATGAGCCGGGTTAGGGTTTCAGGCCAAACGGAATCACGGACCGGCTCAATTCGGACCCCCCGAACCCTCTTCCTGCCGCTGCCCCCGCTCGCAGCCAAACCTCTGATCTCCCTCCAGCTCCCTGCAGAGCTCCGGGGGTTCTGCTGGGTCTGAGCCGGAGCCCTGAAGCCCGAGAGATCTCCGGGGGTGGCGGGAGCCTCCTGCCCGCCCCTGCTCCAGCCTGGCAAAGGGGCCCTGAGCTGCTTGGGTCGGGCTGAGCGGTTCCGATGGGCCGTGGGATGAGCTTGAGGTGGCCGGGAAAGGGGTCACGGGGCTGGGACAAAGGGGGACACCTGGATACATCAGGAAAAGGGCAAGCCCGGGGGTTGAAGCCATACAGGGCTGTCCCCTGCGGAGCACAGACAAAGCCCCGTGGGGTGGGATGCTGGTGGCCGGGCAGAGGGGAGGGGAGGGCAGGGCAGCCCTTCTCAGACAGCAGAACTTCGGGAACACTATTGGAAGCAGGTGTGCTGTCCTGCCAGGCGATGGGAGCCATTACCGGGAAAGCCTCTAAACAAAATTTATGTCCGTCTCTCCTCACCCCTCTCTCCTGAAACAAATTCCGCCACGGTCCTGCCCGGCTCAGGTTGCCCCCACCCCTCCCCGCCCCGGGGGTCTGTTGGCCCCCGGGATGTCCCAGCCCCTCCTCTAGCGTGATGGGAGATGAGAAATAGTCGGGTTTTCCTGGCGGGCCCCTAATTCATCTCCCTGTGAGTCGGTGGGAAGGGATCCTGCAGCACCTGGGCTGAGCCCCCTCCCCTCCCGGCCGCGCTTGGCAGCCACGAAGGGGAGAGCAGGGGGGGACACACGAATAGACACCCCCCAGCCCCATCACCACCGCTTACCCCGAGGTTTATTATTACACAAATGTGAATTCCAGAACCGGCATCTGGGGAGCAGCTGCCGGGGGTTAACCCCTCGCCTGCCAGCCCAGCCGGAGGAGCGGGTGCCTGGACAGGCTCAGGGGGGACAGGGCATGGGGACAGAGCTGGGACACCCACCCTCACGCTGCAAAGTGGCCATCCAGCAGGTGCAAAAGAGCTTTGCTGTGGAGGGACATGGCTCTTGGTGTGGACGGGGAGGAGGGTTCCTCCCTCCTCCCTCTCTCTCTTTTTCTTTTTTTTTTTTTTTTTTTTTTTTTTTTTTTTTTAATAACATGCACTCCTGTTTCCATTCAGGGGTTTTATGGGGATTTGTTCTGCCTCCTCGGCAGGGCCTGAATTTCCAGTTTGCTTTGGGATACAGCTCCAAGGGATGCTGCACTTGGCTTGTGAGGAGCAGCCTGGAGATCCGGGGTGAGAGCTGGAGGCCAGTGGCTGGCTTGAAAGGAAGGGCTGGACTGAAGCTCAGGCTCTGGACAGCACGTTCCGGCTGGAAGGCGGATGTCTGGGAAAGGAGGCAGGTCCTCACAACCTCCTCCTCTCCCACCAGCCTTTACAGCATCTTTGCAAGACTTTAGGGGCTGGTTGAAAGATTGATTTTTCTGCCAGCCCAAGTCCCCCTGCCCCACAAAGCTCTTCCCAGGCCAAGACCCTGGTTGTGGATGCTCAGGGGTTGTGGCCCTGAGAAACCTCTTCCTCCCTGGCTTGTCTGGGAAGTGATGCCCAGGGTGGCATGGGCACAGCCAGACCCTCCTCAGCCCACTCTCATGAATGCCAGCCCCATTCCAGCATCCACACAGCAAGGGTCCAGCCGGTGCTCAGATTTGTGCTTCCAGAGTATCTCCACTCCTGACACCAAAACGGAGCTGACAGGGGAATCGACAGACAGAGTAACAGCAGCCAGAGCAATCACTGTCTCCCGAGGAGGTGTTTATAATGGGAGGAACCCCTGAAGGGATCTGAGCAGGGATGGGAACAGAAGCTCCTTTGCTTGGGCTCGAGCTCCTGCCTGTGACCGGCACATGGAGCTCAGCCAGCACAGCCTCCTGGTTCCTCTGCCCGCAAAGCCTCCAAGCTCTTCCCCCCAGCAGGAGGAGGGAGAGATGGAGCTGACAGGAGCTCCTGCAGCACCAGGAGCTCAGCAGCCCCCCGCAGAATGTGGTGCCATGCCAAAATATCCCTCTCTCCCCTTGTCTGTCCATGTCTTGCCTCTTCAAACCCAGCTCCGACTTCTCTTGGCATCAGCTCCTGCCCAGAGTCCTCAGCCTCTTCCTTCCTTCCCATCCCAGCACTCATCTGGTTGATTTTCCTCAGCCCACAGGCTCTTTGGGGCAGGGAAGGAGCCTCCCCCCAGGTTTCAGGAACCGTCCCCGTGGTGCAGGGGGTTTGAGCTGCAATGGATGGCAGCGTGGGGCTGCCCCGGAGCGTTGCTGCTGCTCTGGTGCTCCCACAAGAAGCTGAATCCCACCAGGCAGCAGGGGTAGGATGACAAATTGTTCTGACTAATAGTCTAAACAATGTGAAACAATGGAAGTCAGGGAGCAGCATATAAAATATGCAGCAGGCAGGGGTCTGGGGCTATTTTATTTGATTATCAGATGGATATTCCAGTGGCCGGGACCCGTCAGGAGCAGAACAACACACGTCAGACTCACTAAGGGCTGGGGAGGGGTGGTGGCAGGGGGCTCGGGATGCTCTGTCTCTGGGGTGCAGTTTGGGAAGCCCAACTTAGGGTCAACTGCTTGTGGCAAGGAGCCAGCTCGCCCTGCCCAGCACCCTGGGCATCCAGCCCATTCCGTACTGAGAGAGGGGGAGGGAAAGGTACCTGACCCCAGCCCAGGGAAGAGGGGTAGGAATGTCGGGTGGGAAGAGCCGTGGGAAGCCTGCCCGGCTGGTGTGGTTGAACAGACAGGGGAGGCTTTCTGTCTTCTCTTTGAAATTCCTTCGCGTTCAGAGTCATTTTGACAGCCAAAAGCTGTTAGATTCCCCCGGACACCCGGGGAGGGGGATTGACTGGGTTTGCTCTGACGCTATTTCCCCGTGCAGCTGTTTGTGCCATCAGCAGTAGGGTTTCTCTTGAAAAGGAAGATATTTTATCCATTAAAAAGAAATCTATAGATGATGAATATGCATTCAGTCTAAGAGTGAGTGATGAAATCCTCTCCGAGGTGCAGAGATCCCGCTCTCTGTCTCTCTGCCAGCCCTGGGAGGGACAGGCCCTGGGTTCCTTGGGAGGCTCCTCAGCTCTTGGAAAGCCTCAGGGTCAGCGAGGCTGCGCAGGGCTCTCTGGCCAGGAAGTTTTCTCTCCGGAGGATCCTTTCGCTTCCCGTGTCTGAGCAGGGCAGGAATGTTGTGAGAACAACCCCTCAGAAGCTGTTCCGAGACTTCCAGCTGGAACAGAAAATGTAGGATCAGCAGAAGGGGGGAAAACAAACAAAAAAAGCTGTTGTTGGGGAGGAGGGGGAAGGAGGGAAGGGAGAGCTCTCCTCTCTGGCCTCAGTGAGGGGCCCCACTCCCCATGTGCCCATCAGGGAGCAGGTTCCTGCAGGGGCTCCCCTGTGGCTCTGTTTTCCTGAGTCTTTCTCCAGGGTCTGCCTGGGGGATAGTGGCAAAGGACACGGGTCTGGTGCTGTGCACGGGCACCTTTGCTCATCCCACCCCTCCTCTGTCTCAGTGTATCCTGGAGCCTCTTTGAGGGATCTAATGACTTCCCCATCCAAAACACTGTGGGTTTATAATGCAGTTTCTGAAAGCCTGATGCTTCCTTGGCTGGATAAATGCAGGTGACTCGAACCTTGTCCAGATGAGGGCCATGTGTCCCCCTTCCTTCTTCTGCACTCCTCAGGTTCTCATTTATGTTTGCATTAGGTCATTTGTTTTGTATGGAAAGATGTTCCCTGGAGCTGGCAGAAGTGCTCACTGAGCTCTGTGCCCTGCTGTGCCAGAACCCACGGGGACAGGGACAATGACAGTGACTCAGTCTGACCACCATCCCCTCCTGCTTCCACCTCCCAGGAGATAGAGTCAAGGGGAGCACCACAGCACCCCTGGTTCTTCCTCCCTCCCAGACATGGTGGCTTGGACTGGTACACGTGGTTGGGCAGGAACCCCACACCATGGGGTGGGTAAATACCTGCTGGCTGTCACCTCAGTGCAGCCCTGTTTCCAGGCACCTTCCACACCTGCAGTACTGTCTACCTGCCCCAGATGATGGCAGCTGGGTGAGGTGACCATGAGCATGGGAGCTGGCTGCATCACTGAAGGATCAGAGATGTGGGTGAGAGGGTTGAATCACGGAACCATGGAATGATTTGGGTTGGAAGCTCCTGATGAAAGACCCTTCTTGAGTATCTTCCACCCTCTTGAGCGTATAGTCCTTCCTGCACAGGCAGTGTCACCTTTTCACTTGCTTCTTGCTCTTGCCACATCCAGGGCAACAGGCAGAGAGCAAGGGGGACCTGGAGAGAGAGGTGCAGGCAGAGAGAGCACTGAGCCAGATCACCCAGGCAGGAGGGAAAGTTCTCAGCTGAAATGGGGAACAACAGCTCCAAGTTTGTCACCGTCTGCACCTGATGCAAATCTGTTTCCTGGGGATGCTGGGAGCAAAGAGCAGAACTCTCCTGATGTCACAGATTTGTGCTGTGAATCAGAAGATCCCATAAAGAGAGAAATTGGAGGGAAAATAAAGAGGAGGAAACCCAAGGAGAATAAAGAGATGTGAGCATCCGTGGCCTTGGAGGGGAAGTGCTCCCCTGGCAGGGAGGGGGGCGGGCAACAGAGCCCAGCCAAAATGCTTTAAAAGCCTTCCTTTCAGATGGCATTTGTTCTTCAAAGACATTAGGGCTTGTAAAAGAGCCCTGCCATTTACCTCTGCCTCTGACATGTTAATGGTTGTATTTTTGAATCATTAAAAATTGAAACGCGTAGCACTTCCAGCAGCTGCCAAACCCTCGCCAGCCCAGCTCCCCCCTCCTGCTCTCCTCCAGCAGCCTGTTCCCCTTCTCCTCTGCCATTCCCTCTTCCTTCCACCTTTCTCCTGCCCCTGCCTCCCTCCTGCTCCTCCCAGGTCTTCTCCCCTCTCTGCAGTTCACCCCATCCCTCCTCTGCTGAGCCTCAGCTCAGGGGCAGCAGTTGATGTTCTGCTGATTTAATATTCTCCCCTCGCCCCTCTCCTCTTCAGTGGGACTCGGAGAATTAGAAAACGTATTTATCTGGGTACACTGGAGAGCAAGAGAAACAAAGAAACCAGCAGGGCTTTTCTAACGAGGAATGACTAATTTGACCCAGGAGAGCCCATCCTCTTCCAAGCACTCCGTTTTCCCCAGGCTTTGCATCCAAAGACAACATTGGCAGTGGCAGTGGTGACACTGGGGAAGCTGCCAGCCCCAGCTACCCCGGGTGCCCTGCTGCCAGCTGCAGAGGATGCCAGGGTTTGCTTTACCTGCTCTCCCAGATGTGACACAACCTGCTGCAGCCAGAGCCAGCGGGCAGGAGGGTTTGGAGAAGCTGCTGTGGTGTGCTGACAGCCCTGTTCAGTCCTTCTGAGCACCCAGAAGTCCAGATCCTGAAGTGTGTCCTTCCCAAGAGCAAGGCTGGGAAGGGACCAGGGTCCCTGCAGCTTTCCTCTGGCTTCAGGCAGCTTCTGACAGCTCCTGGGCTGGAAGGGAGACACTGAGGGGCTGTCTCAGTGCTCGTGACAAATCCCTCAGCACAGCAGGGACACATCCCACGAGACCAGGCTGCTCAGAGCCCCATCCAACCTGGCCTTGAAAGGTAGTGGGTACCATAGTTTGCCGGGTAGAAAACAGGATTTAGGCCCACGGATTTGGGATTTTTAATAAAAACGAGGAGGTGAGGTGAGATTTACTGACTTGAATCTGACACATCTGTGGATTTTTTTCCCCAAATAGAGGAGCAAATGTGGTTTAGTGGGCAGAGACAGGACAATCAGTTCTGAAAGGGCTTTGCTGGTGCAGTCTGGAAACAAATCAGGGCTAATATGTTTGTGATCGTTGCCTATAAATACATTGGAGAGGAAACACCCAGGAATGCAAGGAACTCTTTAAGTGGAAGGACACTGTCGGCATACGCACGATTTGGTAGAAACCTGTCGTGAATAAATGTCAGCTAAAAATTGAAGAAGGTTTCTCCTAATCATCAGATGAGGGAGTTTATAAAATAGCTTTCCAGTGGGGTAATTGAGGGAAGAAACGTAACTCATTCAAGATGGGAGCCTGACAAGTTTCTGAATTTCATTTGGGGATGGGTTTGAGTTTGACAGCCGGGCCCCTCGTGACTCGGGTCCTCCCCAGCCCAGGGCTGAGTGCAGGGGTGGAAGGTGCAGAGCCCTTGGCTGCCTCCACACCCACCTCCTCTCCTCCTCCCCACACGCACACGCTTCACCCCCCGGCTCCCCTGTCCCTGGCACAGAGGCTTTTCAGCTGGTTAATAAGCCATGACGTGCCAGACATCGAAAGTATGAAAATTGGCCAATTTTTTAATATTTTAAGCCCCATCACATATACTTTACTGGTCTGAGCAAAGCGCTTTATGACGCCTTAGTGAGGAAATGGAAACTATCATTTTGTATAATCTGCCTGAGCTGGATTGACCCCTGATCCCTGCTGGACCTCTCCTCTCCCCAGCACCCACCGTCCCCTGGCCCGGTGCAGATGGAGCTGGGAGCAGGGGCAGAAGCCTCCCTGCAGCACGACTCTTGGTGCAGCTCCTCTGGGAACAAGGAAAGGAAGGTGGGAGCTCCCTGCTCCCCTCCCCACCCACTCCTCCCACTGTCCCTTGTCCCCATCACTCTCTGGCTCCATCTCTCCTTCCCCTCTGCTCACCCACCCCAGGGCAGCACTTTCCCCCGCTGGTCCTTGCTGGAGGGGCTGTGGTTCCAGCAGGTGATGGGCAGAAGCAGGATGGGGAGGAGATGTTGGGCAGAGGATGCCTGGAGCTCCCTTCCAGCAGCACCTGCAGGCTGCTGCCCTGTCCGGAGCTTCAAGCTTCCCAACAGGCACTTTTTTTTTTTTTATTTGAATCAAGGCAAGGTGGTTTTTTCCGTCTTCCTTTTATTCCACCCTCAGTGTTGCGTGTTGCCACTGACAAAGGAGCAGGAATTCCGTGCATTTCTTTGGCTGTTTAGTGGAGCTGCTGCCCTACTCTCCCCTGTCAGACACTAATCTCTCCTAATATTTAACAGTCCCAGTAGGCAGCAGGATTTATCCTCTGGCCTTTCTACCTGTCATTTCATCCCTTCTCACTAAGGAGCCCTTTGATTCCCTTCCGAAAAGAGGTGCCAGGACCAGTGTGATGGATTGGCTCACGCTGGCAGTTAGGGAACCAGCTCCATTTTTCTCTGTTCCAGCTGTCAGGTATTTATCTGGGGCAGCTCAGTACAGCTGGGGAAGGGCCCTGTTCCTCCTGGCTGGGAGACACACGGATGGGCTGGCTCACCAGTGGGAAGGTGCCTGGCTGGTAATGCTCCAGCTCCAAACCACAAACCTGAGTGTGGATGTTGTAGCTCCTGGCTTGAGTTGGACCTAATCCCCCCATCCATGTCAGGCAGGAATTCGTCCCCCACTGCTCCCCAAATGTCTTCATCCTTTCCCATCACTCTGCCTCCATGTCTTCCCCTCCTCCCTCAGCATCCCAGCCTCCATCTCCTGGGATGGATGGCCCAGAGGACAAACACCCCCAGACAGTGATCAGCTGGTGTGGGGACCCATGAGGTACCCCAGCAGAGCTGTCCCCCTGCTCCCCATCCTGCTGGGGTCCATCCCTGCCAGCTGCCCCCTGCCAGAACCTCTCCTCGAGCAGCTGAGGAGCTGGAGGTGTCAGGGCAGCACAGCAGCTCTTTAGCTCAGTAACAAGAGAGTTGGAAGTCATCAGGCTCTGACCCGGCCTCCTCCTGTGGGGTGGTAGTGAGGGCTGCTCCACAGGGCATTCCTCCATCGAGAGGGCCATGAGGAGGACAGAAACCCTCCCTAATGACCCTTCCTGTTCTCCTCTGCCAGCCCAGGCTGCCCACCCTGGCCCCAAGAAGCAGCAGAAGGGTCTCCATAAGGGGCTGCCATTGCCATTGCCATTGCCATTGCCTCACTTCTCTGCTCACTTTGTTCCTTCCCCTCGTGCCTAAACAGTGGCAACCTCAGTGCTCTGCAGGGCACCATTCAGAGACAGATGATACTGCCAGAGCACAGCTGTCCAAGGAAAGCAGGCCTTGTATAATCTTTCTGAAGAGGTCTGTGTTCACATTGCTCCTGTGATGCTCCTCCATGCAGCCCCAGCACAGGGCACTGCTCCCCTTCCCACACTGTGTCCACTTGGATCTTCCCTGCTCCAGCTGCTCCCACACCTCTCTCTGCCATCTCCTCCACACCTGCAGGCTCCAGGACCAGCCCTGGCTCCGGACAGTCTGCCCACAGCCACACCATCCCTGGGGCAGCCTCCGGGTAGGAGTCACCTTTCCACCCTTTATGTAAGGCAAGGTGGTGCCTGGGGTTGGAGATGACCCACAGGGCATCAGATGAGGGTTCCTGCCTTTGGGTGTGGGGCTTCAACACCCAAAGAGTCAGGAAGAGGTATTAGGGAGTCATCCTCATCTTGTCCTGCAGAAGAGGAGGAAGTTTTGAGTGAAATCTTGGCAGGACAGAGAGAAGCTCGAGGGCTTGGCTCTTTGCTGCTTGGAGATAACCCCGAGCAGCTGGAGGTGACAGTTCCCCAGGTATCAAGGATTTCTCTTCTTTCCCCAAACTGGGTGAAGGGTGGTGCTGGCAGGACAGATTGTCCCCATCACCCCCCTTCTCCCCAGCTGCACATCTCCCCCCTGGCCCAGCTGCTAGTGCCAGTATTTTGGTCCCAGCTCAGTGTCACAAGAACATACCCAAGGGGGAAAGCGTTTGCAAGGTCAGCACCCACGTGCAGCTATGTCACAGGTGGTGGTGCCAGGGAACACGGTGCCCGGGTGGCAGCAGAGGATGGCCAGGAAGCCTTTGGACACAGCCAGCTTTGTCCTGAAGAGGGGAATAATCACAACTTTTGTCTGGGGCTGCCGCTGTTCCATACTGATCAGGTTTAAATCCGCGTGCAGACAGCTGGCAAACCACACCACGCCTGCTGAAGCCAACACGGACTTAGCAGCCCGAGAGGGCCCCTCCAAAAAAGTCATTAGTGAGGGCAGTAGCCTGCCCAGTGTGCTGAGCCATGGGGTTTGTTTAGACAGAGCCAGGGAGAGAGGAAAAGCTCCCCAGGGGCCTCGTGGGAATGTTTCCGGGAAGATGCTGGGGGTTTGTTTGCTCCAATCTCTCACTTTGTTTTCATCATCCTTTTGGTGATGTGTTCCTTGTGCTGCACCCACCCCTGTGCAGGGTCACACCAGGGCCTTGCACCATGACCTGTGCATCCCTGCAGTGGGATGGTGAGCTATGGGATGGTGAGTCACAGAATCCCAGATTGGTTTGGGTTGGAAGGGACCTTAAAGCTGATCCAGTCCCCCCCCTCCTGCCATACTCAGGGACACCTCCCACAGCCCAGGCTGCTCCAAGCCCCATCCAACCTTCAACACTGCCAGGGATGGGGCAGCCACAGCTTCTGGGGGCAACCTGGGCAACCAGGGGCTCAGCACCTGCAAAGAATTTCTTCCTAAGGTCTCACCTTAGTCTTTCTTCTTCCATCTTAAAAACGTTCCCCCTAATCCTACCACTGTGTGCCCTGTAACCAGTCCCTCCCCAGCTTTTCTTTAGCCCCTTCAGGTACCAGCCCCAGCTCAGGGCTGAGACCCAGGACCCCATTTCTCCTCCAGCCAGGGCAGCACCATTGCCTTCACCACAGAGGAGCTGATGCTGCCAGGAGAGCAGGAACATTGCTGGCAAACATTTAACTTCCATGAATCTCCAAGAAGGCCTGGCATGAACTTGACATTGTGGGGTTAAGTCCAGCATGTTTTCCACTAAAAGAAACCCCTGGCCCCAAAGGGGGATATCCCTATGTCCAGAGTGCCCAGCGGGGGTTGGGAGGCACCACTGGGTGCTGGAGGACAACAGAGTCACCCAGCCCAGTCTGGGTGACTCAGACCTCAGCCCTCCACCTCAGCTTCCCCATCTGAAAATTAAGGATAAAAGAGATCCCAGAAAGGTAGTGAGTGGAATTAATTGCTGTTTGTAAAGTGCTTTGAGGTCCCGGGGTGACAGACGCCAGCGGAGGGTGGTGGTGGCGGTGCCGTGTGTTCCCCGGAGTCAGGACAGATGGACACTTGCACGTGGACCTATCTCTGTTACACAGCTCCAGCCCGGCTGAGTTTGCAGTAATCACTCGGAATGTGTTCAATCTGCTCTGACTACACAGGTAATTGCAGGTTCCACCTGCCACGGGCACTCTGAGGCTGATGCTTCCCCTCCGTTCCCTGCACACTGGGAGGCGAGAAGCCCCTGGAGACTTCTGTGCCCACGGGAGGACAATCCTTGACCCACGGCCTTAGGCAATGCCCAAATTTCTTTGCCCAGCCTCAAACCCAGCCTGCAGTGTTCTCCCCCTCTCCTTGACCAGCAGCATCCCTCCCCATCCCGTATCGGGGCTGCCCGGAGCTGTGTTGTGATGGATGTGATTAATATCTGCTGGGAGAGCAGCCCATCCTTCCGTGCTTGCTTGGAACCTCTGATCATTAATGTCTCCATATGGGCATCATTTTTCCTTGTCACGTCACAGCTGTACCTGGAGAGAGAGAGGGAAGCGAGGCCGCTTCCCAGTGGCAAAACCCCCAAGAGCCACAGCTCCGGAGGTTTGCCCACCTCTGGGAAAGGTCAGAAATATAAATAGCTGTTGCCAGGAGGTCCACAGGCACCGAGCAGGAATGGAGATGGCTGCTTGGCTGCTGCTCGGGTCCAGCGGGGAGGGCTTCAAGAGCCTTTTTCTGTCTGTATATGAACTCCCGTGGTTCTCCCTGCTCCTTTTCCCCTCCATCTCTCTCTCCCTCTCTACCTCCCTCCCACTCATTTCATTTTTTTGAAGGGCCACAATTTTTTTCAGCTTTATTTCTCATTAAAAATGAACACTGTTGCTATAATTTACAGTGAGTTTAATTAGAAATGAGTTACGTGATCTAAGCATTAGGATTTAATTGCTCGTTCCTAAAACAATTTTCTCATCTGAAATGTCCCCAGTTAATGATCATTCATTAAATAGGATGTGAGTCTCTTAAGTGGAGTTAGAAGGGCTGCAGATTTCCTCTGATAGCTGCTGCAGCCAGCCCAGTGCAGGACAAGATGTCCCCATTGTCCCCTGGAGCTGGAGGATGCTCAGGGTGAAGGGGTGCAGGTGATACCATCTCCCCAAATTCCCTACACTGCTCCTCTGCCAGGACTGACCATGAAACCTCCCCCTTTGCAAACAACTCCCAGCAAAACCCAGTTGATTTGGCATGGGAAGGGATGAGATGGGAGTGTTCTCTTGCTTCTCAATTTTGAGTAGCAAATCCTGAGAAGAGTTAAGCTGAAACTAGCATATTCCTGTAAAAATCCCCTTTGCTTTGACACATTTGTGTTTTTCTGGGGGAAAAAAAAATTCCAAAAAACAAACTATCAAAACCACAATAAAAACAGCCCCAAAGTTTCTCCACTTGCTTGGAGAAGTCTGTCCCAGCTCCTGCTCTGAGCTCCCTGCTCTGCTGGCTGGGGAGCAGTGAGAGGCAGGGGCTGGGCTGGCATCCTGGGATGGAGCTGGAACACAGGGAAAGATCCCCCCAGGCCACCAGTGCCATTCTGTCCCCTTGTCCCCAAGCTTACACTGGGAAGTAACATTCATTCAACATTTCAGCATTTCCACTTTGCTGGGACCATTCCCCTCACCTCTGTCATTCCCCTTTTTTCCTCTCCCTGTGTTTACTCACCCGTATTTATTTACTCCCAAAACAAGGGTGTTTCAGCAAGGCATCTGGAAGAAGCTGGTGATAAGTGAGAGTTTTTCCTTCAGCTGAACCCTGCCCACCCCTGCAGGAGGGGTGGCATCCCTGGGACACCAGGAGCATCAGGACACTGTCACCTAGCAACCAGTAAGCAATGACTAACACTCCCTTGGGTGTCAAACATACCGTGCCAGGGATCTCTTTCCAGGGAAGTATGAAATGGGGAAGAGGAGGATTTGGAGAGAGGGGGAAGGAGAAAGGCAGGAGGGTGAGTCAGCCCATGGGCAACCCTGAAGGCATTAACAGATGGTGGGGACCTGATGCTCAGTGGCTGCAGCAGCACCAACCTTCCACCATCCAGCAGGGTTGGCTGCTGGCAGGAAAAAAAAATAAAAAAAAAAAATTTAAAAAGGCTGTTAAAAGGCAGCAGCAAGGCCAGGGCAGAGGAGGGGTGTCTGATCACATTGTGAGGGGGAAGGCTGCTTCCAGCATCTGTCAGTGCAGGGCTTTCAGGAATGTATATATATAAATAAATGCAATGAAAAGGTCCCCAGTTCCAGTGGAAGGAAATTATTTCCTCCTGAAGTGATTATGGGCAGCATTATGCAAATAGTAGCCAGGCCAACAAAGCAGCCACATAGGGAAAGGGGAATAGAGCCAGGGAAAGCAGCTCCAGGCAGGAGGAAGAGAGGTATTACCTGTGTGAAAGAAACCCCAGGGAATGGGGGTGGGACCTGTGTGGGGCACAGGGTGTGACAGAAGCCATCAGGGCACCTCGGGTACCTGAGAGTGGTGGGAAGAAGGAGAGATGACAAAGGGAGAGAAAGAAGGGAGACAGAAAGAGAGAAAATGAAAAAGGGAAAGGGAAATGGAAGAGAAGGGAAAAGGGAAAGAAGGGTGAAAAAAAAAGTAGCCCATTTGTGTTCCTTTCTTCTCTCCTTTGCAAGCATTTAGCAGTAGCAGATAAATAAACCACCATCAATCATCTGTGCACAGCAGTGTGATCACCTTACGGGACTCATTTCCTCTCAAAATACACAAGTTTAATTTCTATTTAGCTTCCCTTAAATTTTTATGTCTACTTTTGACATAAATATTTTAGTGTTTGGGGAGGGACAAAGTGGAAACGGGTGACAGGAGGTACCCGGGGCAGGCTGGGTACCCTCAGGCTGCAGGGAGGGAGCATCCACAGCTGCCCAGGGTCTGGGGGTGTCTTGGACCAGGGAGCCCCTGAGCACCCCAGTGAGTGCTGGGGGTGCTGTGTGGGCTGAGCTTGGCAAGGTGGGAGAAGAGGGAAGGGTTTTAAGCTGAAAGGAGGTGTCTCCTGCAGGGGACAGTGGCACCCCTGAACAGGGCATCTTTGGGAGCTCTGTCTCCTCCCTGGCTGGCAGCAGCCCCAGCCCCAGCCTGTGCCTCCTCTGCCATGTTTATGCAGAGCTCTATAAACTCATCCCAGAGATTCCTGGGGCTGTTTCTCTAGGTCAGTGACAGTTCATTTCCTTATGGAAATGTACCTTCCCTCTCAGAAAACGTAGAGATGGAAAGGGAAAAACGGCCCCCGAGACCCTTTCCTCCACCTCTTCCCTGGATGGATGCGTGGCCCTTGGCTTCCCACTGCTGGTGGTGACAGGGAGGGTCTGTCCCCTTCCAGGCAGGGAAGGGACACTCCAGCCAGGTGTCTCCTGGTGGCAGGACTTGGTGGAGTCCCCTGCAAGGCTTCTTCATGGCTTAGGGTTTGTTCCTTGGGATCTCAAACCACTGGGGACCTCTCCAGCTCCAGCAGCCCCAGCTGGCCCGTGGGGAGCAGCAGCCCTCCCAGCTCTCTGGGGCAAGCCTTGTGATGGATTTGTAGAGGCTGACACACAGCCCTGCTCCAGCAGGCTGCTCCACACGTGGGCAGGGTGCTGGGAACAGGTGCAGCCTGCGAGCGAATCCAGATGGAAACCGTTTAGTCTCACTTTGCTGCGGGATGAATTATGGCAGAAGGAGCAAGGCAAGAGAGTCAGAGCCAGCCAGGGCTGCTGGTTTGGAGGTTCTGTGAATGAACCTTTTTTTTCAGCCCCAAATCACACCCTGGTCTGCTCCTGCTGCTATTTCATGGATGTTATTTAGCTCAGCCCTGACAGACACACCAGCCTCTGTCCCCATGACAAATTCTCTGAGCCCGTTGCCTAGAAGGCCCATCCCTGGCTGGAGTCTGCTGCTGAGTGGGTGACACCACACCAGCAGGTTCAGAAGGATGGGGGCCAGCATGGTTCATGCATTTAAGCAGCAGGGCAAACCATTTCTCATGCTCCTCTGACTGCTTTGGCTGTGAGGCCACTCCTGGGGGACTGATCCACAATACCCATGTGGTCCCCAAACCTTCTTGGAGACATCATCCATCCTCACCAAGCCTTCTTGGCACCTCTTGCAGAACCACCAGAACCTTGTGGCTCACATGTTCCTTCCTTCTCTTCCTTCACATTATTTCCAGCCTGGTTCTGGTCTTTTTAACCCCTGGCCTTACCTTTGTCTCAGAGGATTTTATGGAATAAGATACATGCCCTTGCCCTTTTCAGCCCAGGGAAAACTCCTCGTGACATGAGAGAAATCCAAGAAATCAACAACTCTGGAGGTTTGTAATAAGTCTGAATCCTTCCTAAAACCAGACACTCAGCACAAAGAGGGGTCAGTGATCCCTGAGCTCCTTCCCCTCTGCCTCCTGCCATCCGTCTCTGGGCGGATGATGGGAAGCAGATGAGGCAGGCTCGGGACACCCAGCTGCTCCCGGGCATGGCCATGGTTTGTGTCTCTGGAACAGGACTCTGCTCTGGGCTGCAGGAGACCCAGACCTCCCACCCGGAGCCCTGGGCTCCTCTGCCCAGCTCTGGACCCTGCAGAGCCGGGGGCAGCAGCACCGGGGGGGGCACCTCCCCTCCCTGCCAGGCTCCTGCTGTGTGCACAAGCGTGTGTGTGTGTTTGTGTCTGTGCACACGCGTGTGTGTGTGTTTGTGTCTGTGCACACGCGTGTGTGTGTGTTTGTGTCTGTGCACACGCGTGTGTGTGTGTTTGTGTCTCTGCACGTCCCAGCCAGCACACGCCCGGTCCCGCAGGGTTCGGGTCACCTCGCTCAGAACCGGGGTTGAGCCAGGACTCTCCCCTGGTTGCAGGGAAAGGCTCAGAAGTGGCGTTTAACCCTTTGGGGTTCTTCCCCCCACTTGACACAGTTGCATGAAAAGGTCCCCGGGACTGGCAGGGCTGCGGCCCAGCAGATCCATCCATCTTCCTGCTTCCAGCCTGCAGGTAAAATAAACACCGCTCACAAACACCCCTGCGTGTCACTTCTACTTGCTCCTGCAAATCCAGCCTCTCGCACTCTCCCTCTCTCCATCACTCACACTTACTCCCTGTCCTCAGCCTCACATCCCCACCCGCCCCTTCCCACCTCTCCCGGGGCCCGGGGGGGACGCGGCGGCTGCGGGGCTGCCCGGGAATCCGCTGCCAAAGCCCATAAATAAGGCAACCCTGTTTGCTTTCTCCTTGTCCGGCCCTGTGCAAATATTTACTGCCCCGGTGACCCGCGGAGCAGCAGATGGGAGGCAGCAGCTCTGCCAGGGCCGGTGATGCAGGAGGCATCTGCAGCCTTGCTCCAGCTCTGGGGCTCTCCAGGCTTCGTACAACCGCAGCAATTAGCAGAGAGTTTTTAAAACCTCGCTGGCTGCTTTGAGGACCTCCTCCTGGGCCTTCAGGCTGCGATTTTCCAGGGTGCAGGGAGAAACACCAGTGCTGAAGGAGCAGAGAGTACAGAGGGAGCACAGAGCCTCCTGCCAAACCCTCCCCAGCACACTGGGACACAGATCCATGATCCCTTTGCTTCCCTGGCATCACCCTGTGGTGGGAAGGTGGGTGAGGAGGTGTTAATTGTCTCCCTCAGGCTGAGGAATGCTGAAATCAACTGGTCCATCGGGGATTTGCTGGTGGGAGGGGTGGGCCAGCTGCAGGCTGTGTATTTATTGCAGGGAGGGGGCACTGGGGGTTTGGTCACTTTGGGGCTATGGGGGAAGCTGTAGGAACCAGCACCAGTATGAGCTCCTGTCTGGGGAGAGACCCTGGCCTTCTGCTCTGGCTCTGCCAGATCTGCTTTCCCTTTAGGTAAAAGTTTGCTTTTAGTATCTTTTTTTGTTGTTGTTTTTTTGTTTAGCTCTGCAGCCGGGTTTCTTGGCGGATGAGCACGGCCTGGATCCAGCTCTGGCTGTGACTGCAGCTCAGGTGCACGGAGGGGTAGGGATGTCTTGGTAAGTCTGCCCTTGGTCTTTCTTTCTTCTGACCTACTGCATTACATGTGTTTCTCTGTAATCTTCTTACAAGGGAGGTGGGAATGCATGGAAATATGAAATGTCCTCCTTGCCCTTTCAGTGTCCCCAGAGCTGGCAAAGCTCTGCATCCAGCCAGACCTGTGGCTGAGCAGATTCACTAACAGCTTTCTTTTGTAATATCTCAGCTTGGAGAAGTTAATTATCTCCAAATATTGAAAAGGGCAGATGGATTTTGTAGGATTTACTTGGCTGTGTAATTTCAGTGCCCCAGAGATGCTATTTGGTCTGGCTGCGATGAGTGACACCTCATTGCACCCGGGCGCAAATGTCACTTGAGTATATTACTTCCTCTCTCTCCTGTTATTTGCCCACTGGGGAGAAGTGTCTCCTCTGTCTCCTCCAGGCTGGCCCGGCTGTGCCCAGACTGCTAATGTTCCCTGCAGGGGCAGCTCTGCAAACTTCCAGCTCCCTGGAACAGCCCAGGGGCTCCCGGTGTCTGAGGGAGAGGAAAATGTTCTGGGAGCATCCTGTCCGGGGTCAGCATCCTGTCCTGCTTGGTCCCTGGGGCTGATGCTGAGGCCTTGCTGCAGCTGGGGGGGGGGGGGGGTGATGGCCCTTCTCAGCCCTTCTGTCAATTCTCTGTTCCTCGAACCTCCTCCTAAGGGCTTCTAATGCAGAAATGTGAGGGGTGGGGTGTGAGGCTTTTTTTTCTTTCCCTTCGGGAAGTCTGTTCCCTTCTCTGGGTCTGCTGAGCTCTGCCCCTTGCTCTGCCCTCCTGCCCTGGGGGTGCAGGACCCCCCTCCCCGTTTGCCTTTGTGCCACCAGGGGTACATTTAGGGACAGATTTATTTTTTGTGTGTGTGAACCTCAGACTAGAGATAAATTCTCCTTTATTTTTACATCTCCTCCATCTCTTTGTGCCTTGTTTCAAGCAATGAAAAGTTAAATGTGCCATTGCATTACCAGCCTGCTCAGCCCTGAAACTAAATAGAGATGTTCCCAGTGAACTCACTCCAGTCTCTGTTTGCCGAGCAGAGCAACCTCCCCGTGCAGTTATGGCTCTCAGAAGTTGTCGAGGTGGAGGTGACTGCTGAAAAGGAGACAGACACATAGATTTGTGTGTGTGTGTGTGTGCTTGGGTTTAATGCAGGAGGTGAACTCTGGGGGACCTTTGCAACACTCCACTTCTGTTTATAGGCAGAGGTTGACTTTTGTCTTTGGGGGATCTGGGTCAAATAGCTAAAGGGCCTGTCTTGGAGGGTTTACCAACTGTTGGAGTTGATTGAATTGGACTGGGGAGGGCAGTGACCACAGTGCTTCCCTTCTAGCCTCCAGCTGGTTTGACTTGCAATGCAAATGTTTTCTCCTGTCACCTCTTAATGATCCTTTTTCCCCTTGCGGGTGTATAATTTCCCCTGGAAGTCTCCAGTGAATGGTTTCCATCACAGTTATTTGTCCCTTTCTTTTCAAGTCTATGGCAATTTCTATAGAATTGCAGACCTGGCATGATTTGGGGTGGGAGTAGATTGAATTGCAGTATTTCATCTCTGGCTGTCAAGTGAGCCTGCATTACCTTCCGCAGGGCTGACAGCAAGGAGGCATCCAACCTGCTGGAATATATAAAACCAGCTGACAAGTGGCCCAGTTTGCAGAGCTTTTGCTCCAAAGCCTTTGGTCTGGGTGAGCAGCATCATTCCTGGGCCTGGGATGGAGGAGGAGAAAGGAATGTTTGGCTTGGGGGAGCCAGGGAGGAAGAGAGGAGCAAATGCTTTTCTGGGGGATATGATTGGAAAGACATCATAGAGGAGGAGTTCATAAATCCAGGGGCTTCTCCCAGCTGAGGCTTGAGTTGTCTGGACATCAAAGGAGACCAACAGCCCCCGGGGAGGCTGCAGAGGGTGGTTGGAGCACTGGTCCCACACATCTCCCAAAACACATGTGCTGGGAAACCCCTTGGAGGCAGCAGGGAGGGAGCCCTATCCCTAGGATGTCCCCATGTGTGCCTGGGGTCTGCTCTGCTGACAGATCTCATAGGAACAGGCTGGAAACCCCTCCTGGCATCTGCAGGGTGTGAGGACCCGTGTGAGCCATCACTGATGTCATCTCTCCTGGCCTGGCCTCAGCCTTTGGGTCCAAAGCTGCCCAGTGCCACCAGTACCCCAGCTGCCCCATAGTCTCTCTCGCAGGAGCTTGGCACATCTTCCAGCAGGCTGTCTCTCCTCTCTCCTTTTAAACTTTCCTGGAGCAGAGGAAGCAGCTCTGGAGGCGAAGGCTCTATAAATCAAGCTGCTTTATTGCCAGGCAGTGTTAAACCACTGCTGCATGTCACCCTGGCACTGAGGGCTGCATTTCCCTGCAGGATGAATTGAGTCCTGTGTACCAAAGGTCAAGTCTTGAGCTTTCTGACTTAGTTCTTACTTAGTCTGAACAAAGGCACAGTCCCCATTGAAGGAAGCATTCGGGTATCAGCTACTCTATAAATAACACACAACTAAGGGAAAGCTAAGGCAGGCTCTGAAGCTGCCAGAGTGCTGGGGGATCCTTGGAAATGGATGGTCTGGGGGTAACTTCCCATTTTAGCAGCAAAGGGAAGAACAGAGGCTTGGATCACAAAGCGGGGAGGTTTTTATTTTCACTCTTCAGCTCTTCTGCAGCCCAACTTCCTCTCTTTGACAGAGGGATCCCTGAGAAGTGCAGCCTGGCTCTGAGCCCTTTGCTCTGATCACCTCTCAGGAGCTGCTTAGCACAGGGAGGATTCAAAGGGGAGTGTGTGCAGCGGGCAGGCAGATGAAATGTCTGCCATTCCTGCTGCCCTCTGCATTCCCCTACTCTTTTTAATTTTTTTTTTCATTGCATCCAGCTCGTTTTCCGAGTTTGGTTTTCTTTTCCCCAAGGGAGGCAGTTAGCTTAATGAGTTAACGCTGCTCTGATTGTTTCTGGAGATGCAGGCAGTGCCCCATCTCCGCTGCTGGCCTCGCTCGGATCCTGCCAGATAAATCACACTGATTTAAAATTGATCGTTCTGGGATGTGGAAGAAAGTGGAGTGGGCGGATTTACCCCATTAGGGTGCATTGATCACCATTACTGCGTGTAATCAGGGTTAATCTCGGGATTAATTGGGGGGATTTGCTGATGGAAACGATCGGCAATTTGTGTTAGTTACTGCTCTATTCGCCTCTAATGGCTTAATCAGATTACAAATTAAAAGTGGCTTCTTCCAGGGAATCTCCCTGGACTTCCGCAGGAGCAAGAGGAGAGGCACATCCAGAGCAGATGGTTTGCAACTCTGAGCAGAATTCCCTGGGCAGGAGGGGGTGGATGGATGGATGTGAATGGATGGAGACCTGGGCAGAACCTGTGGGGAGCCTTGGTCTGGATGCAGGGTGATTTTAGTCCATTTTCCTTAGAGATTTATCTGGTGGGAAAAGGAAAGAAACCAAGTCTGGGTTTGAGAAGTGCAGGGTGTGTGGTGCAGAGCTGGTGCTGAGGGCTCTGCAGGCTGGGACCAGCTGCAGGAGGGCTTGGGCTGTTTTGCCATGGGAAAACGTTTCAGGAGGGAGCAAGGAAGAATTTAAACACTGAGCAAACAGTTAAAACAGTGATCCTGCAGCAAATAAATTAAGGCTGATGAGCTGAGAGTGGTTAAACTAATGACAGAAAGGGGTCTTGTCCTGGAAATATTCCTCTAGCGGGAGCTGAGCTGGGAAAGCATCTGAACTCTATTAGCTTTGTCGATTATAAAGCCAGAAGGGTTCTACCCCTGAGCATCCTGGCTGGAAGGATGCAGGAGAGGAGCCTTGCAGCAGCAGCAATTGCCCAGGGATCTATCACACACAAAACAGGCCAGAACTGGGAGAAATGAGGAACTTTCAAGTCCAGCTCTCCTTCCACATCTTTTCTTCGGAAGCAGATGCCCATCAATTTACCAGATGGGGCTGGTTACTGGTGGGGGGGGCTCAGTCTCACCAAACTCCTTATCTGGGCTGATATCAATTGAGTTTTTGGCCATCTATTTATTGAACTGTTGATAAAGACATGAGCAAACCTGAAGGGAAAAAAAAGAAAGTGACTTTCAAGTGGCTGCTGACAAGTTAGAGCAGCTTAATAAATCACTTGAAATAAACTACTTTATGTGTGCTGAGAAACAGCCCTGACTTCTTTAATAAACCATTCATGAAGAAACAGGCAACTCCTAAAGACCAGAAATTCATTTGCAGGGCTTGTTGATGTGTTCTGACTGTTCCCTGCTGTGCATTACTCTCCAGGTATGTCTGTGTGTGCTCTGCAGGCTGGGTGGGAATCTGTTGGGAACTCCTGGGGAGCGCATCTTTGCCAGGAGCTGCTCCTCATCACTGCAGAAGGGAAAGCCCATTCCTCAGTCCTGGCTGACACTCCCCTTGCTCTCCACAGCATCCTTATCTCCCAGCCAGCAAAGGCAAAGCCCTTTGCTAGGGAGTGGACCAGGCAGCTGTGTGTTTTGCTCTTGCTCCAAAAAATCCTCATCCTGGATTAGGTGATGCCATTCCCTGCTTTTAGCCAACCCAGAGGAGGCAGCTCCTGTTTGCCACTTTCCCCAAGCCTTTGAAATGCAGCAGCTCAAGCTGGGGCAGGACCTTGGAGGCCAAAGGACTTCCATTTGTGGAGGGAAGAGGTAAATTCCAAGGATGGATTTTAAAGGAGCCTGAAGGGTATGTTTAGACTCGCGGAGGGGGCTGGGAGGCAATAGGGGAAGGTGCTGAGCAGGTCTATCAGCAGAGCCAGGCAGCAGCTTGGGCACTGAATTTTAAGGAGTTTGAAGTGTTTCCCCACAGCTTGGCAGCCCTGGAGTCCTCCTGCTTTCAGAATGGGGCAGGAGGCTGTGTAAGGTGAGTGTGGTCACAGCATCCCTGTGCCTGCCCCTCAGGACATCCTGCCTGGCCTTGCTCTGCTGCTGCAGCCAGGACAAAAAGTGAAACTGATTTTTATTTCCTCTCCTGACTTGGCTTTGCTTTGGGGATGTGCAGAGAAGGCTTTGAAAGGGACCTGATGCAGCTTTGGAAATATCAGGCATTGTTCTATCTACCCCAGAACATCCCTGTGAAAAGGTGGAAAAAAATCCTCAGTGCTGGACTAGAGGCAGAGCTGCCTGACCTGCCTCTGAGCTCTGCTTTTGGTGTTGGGCTCCTCGGGCTCTGTGGTGCTGCAGCAGGGCTTTGCAAGAAAGGGTTCTACTGTGCCTTTCTTCACAAGAGAAAAGGAAGGAGATGGTCAGTGGGTGTTCAGCACTTTTATTTGGATGCATACTAAGGATCCCAGTGAAACAGCACAACAGGATCTCTGGAGGTGTAGATACTTCCTGGGTGAAAAAGCAAGTTCAAAAACAAGCCACAACACAAAGAAACAAAAAAACCCCTTCAAAACACAAATATTTTTTTGCTGCTTTCCCCAGTCAGGTGCAATTCCTAAAGCCCCCTTGGCAGGAGCTGGTGGGGTTGCCCTGCTCTTCTGTTTTTGCTCTTTTTTTTCATTACAGCTGATACAGACAGCCTTTGTTCAGTGCTGTACTGGGCTCTCTGCTCACCCTGTCTGACAAGTGGATTGTGCTCAGGTTTCCATCGGGTGCTCCTGACTCTTTCCCTCTGTGTTATCCCTCCTGGATCTGCACCCAGCTTGCTGCGTGTCTGCCCACATCCTCCTCCTCCTCCTCCTCCTGCAAAGAACTGACAACTCCAGGGCTTTAATCTTTTAATCGATCTTGCAGCCAGCCGGGAACTTGCCACCACAGGCTGATTGATGCCTGCTGCCAGCCCCTGCCTCAGGACTCCTTGCCCTGCAATTAAGCAAACCCACAGCAGCGTGTCTGGGGAGGCTTTGCCCTCAAGAAGAGGGTTTGCTGGATATTGGGAAAATCCCCACAGCTGTTGGTGAAGTTTTCTCCTGCAAGTGGTTCCAAAGTCCCATCCCTTGCAGCTCGAAGCATCGCTTATGTCAGGAGAGAGACTGAGGGTTTTCCAGGACATCTTCACAGCCAGGACCTTTCTGGTGCTGCACCATCCTTCTGAGCTGTCTGAATGCTTCAGGTCATGGTGGCCTTGGCAGTGTTGGGTTAATGCTTGGGCTCGGTGATCCTAAAGGTCTTTTCCAACCAGAATTATTCCATGATTTACCACCTCCTCTGTTCTCACAGCAGACCATGATTTTTCAGTGGCCCAGGTGGGTGAAAAGTTGTTATTGCTCCTGCTGTTGTTGTAGTGGTGGTGGTGGATGGGGAGGAACAGGGCTGGGGGTGGCTCAGCACCCCTCCTGCTCCCAGGGCATAATTCTTGGGGTCAGGAGAACCCTTGGCTGCTTTTGGGCAGAGGAGCTTTGGGCAAGGCACTGATCTTTGTGGTTGTGATTGTCACTCTTTGCCTTTTGGAGGAGTTTTGAGAAAGTACTCAACAGCCTTGGTGCTTGGCAAGGCATCTGGAGACCCCATCTGCTGCTGCTTACACTGTCAGGCTGCTCCCTGCTTCCCATCCCAGCCAGGTTGCTGCTGACTGGAGCCTCACCAGGGCACCAGAGCCAAGTGGCTCCTCAGTGAGCTAAGGCATTAATCAGGTCCCTTCTGGGGATTAGTGCAGGGTGTCTACATCCACACCCTCCCCTCTGGAAATTCAGCAGGTTTTGTATCTTGAAGGCTTCTCTGGAATCGTGTCCTCTGTCCCCTCCAGCCCTTTCCCAGCTGCTGGTGACAAGCAGGCAGAGCTCAGTGTCTTGGCAGGGGCTGCCTGCCCCACAGCACTTCCCAGGGATCTTATCCATCCCATCTCCCAGACCTGCAGCTCCTCAGCATGCCTGCCAGTTCCATGAGGTTGGATTCTTTGGTGCTGATGGAAATTTGGGTTGGCTTTTCTGGGGCTTTGGCTGGGGAAGAGCAGTTTTCAGCTGGCAAACCCTGTGGTTCCCTCCCAGACCCATAGCCCTCTGGTATGGCTCTGAAGCCCTTCTTGGGTATGGAGGGCTCTTGCCATGGCCAGCACTTGCCCTGAAGCTGCTGTATGCTGCTCAGAGCAGCCCCTCTCATGGGGCTTTCCCTGAGGAGATGGGATCTCAGCCTAACTTCATTGCCAGGAAGTTCAGCAATATTCAGCTGAAGTTTTCTTTTATTCACATGATTCTCCTGCTCTTAGCAGCCTGGAGCACAAACCTCCTTTCTCTGCAGTGTTTATGTACTCGAGCTATTTGGAGGATGCTGTCATCTTTCCCCTTAGCTGCCGCTTCTCTGAAGTAGGCAGATGCTGCTCTTAAAACATTTCTGCCTGGATTCCTCCTGCCCCTAGATCCTTACAGCCACTCCTTAAACTCTTCTCAATGTATCAATATCTTTTTTAGCAATTACACGCTTACAGAGCATGCAATATCCCCCTCTTCTCAGGCACCCTCTCCAGCCCAGTGTAAACACGCAGCAACGTGTATACAGCAAACAAGCCCAAAGCCTTCCTGGGGAAGCTTTTCCACTCCAGCCACGATTATCTCTCTCGGGGAGTGAATGAGAAAGAGCACATGCTGCAAGTGACAGGCTCTGGGCATCTCTTGGAGCAGTTCTGGCTGGTGTTCAACAGCTAATGGCAATGACGCTGGAAGGACGAGCGTGGACTCTTTGCTGCCTCAGCCCTGGCTGGAGGCTTTGTGGGAGCAGCTTTTCTGGGGGTGCAGAGCAGCGGGTGGGAACTGATTTATTTTTGGTTGCAGAGTGGAACTGTGCTGTAGGAACATCTACCAGATGGGGATGAGGGGGGAAAAAATTGTCCCCAGCATCTCCCTGCATCCTCGAGGCTGTGCTCCCAGGAGGAGAAGGCATTGCTGCTGCCCTGTGCTCTGCTTGGAGGAACCTCTGGCATGGGGCTGGGGGAAAAACAGGTTTAGAAGTTAAGGACTTGGAGTTCAAGGTGTTTCCTGACAAAAGCTCTTCCTGCTGTGACTGTCCCCAGCTGGGTGGCTGCTCTCTGCTGCCTGGTGCCAGGTGAGGTCAGGACTTGATTTTGAGGACAGTCTGTTTGCACTCTTTTTGCAGAGAAGAGAAGCATCCAGGACACTTGATCCTTTGCCACGAGGCTGTGCAAGTCCAGGAGGGTTGTACCTGTTTGCTCAGGACCAGGCTTGGTGAGTGCCAGTACCATCCTCTGGTGTGTGTGGGAAGGAGCCCAGCAGCTTGCTGCTGAGTCTTCTCCATCTGCTGGTCCTTGGAGAGGGGCTGTGCAGCCTGCCAGGCCCATCTGCAGCAGGCACCAGTCTTCCCTTGCAGGGAAATGGGGCTCCAAATTGTCACTGCTTGCTGCTGGGTGGGCTTGTAAGGGCTCTGAGACCAAGGAGCAAAAGCTACTGTGGAGGTGACCTCAGTGCAGGCTTGTATCCCAAGACAAGACGTGGTGCAAAACATTGGGTGGGTGGTCCTGGTGGTGTGGCTGCCCATCACTCACCCACCCACCCCCATCCCTCTCTGCAGGCAAACACCATATGCACACAGAGGCTTTTGTCACTGGGGCTGGGAGCTGTCACCTTTCCCAGCACAATTCCCTGGCCTGAAGGAAAGGCAGGACAGCCTGAGAGGAAAATCCACCCCCCCTTGGCTGCCTGCAGATACCAGGGGCTTGCAGACAGACCAGGTTGTGTTTGACTGCAGGTTTTGGGTTCCTCAGGGGGTAACTGGCTTTGCCACTTAGACCTCAATCTGCTGATAAGGGCAGGCTGAGCTCTCCAGAAGATAACGTTTCCAGAGAGTAACTGCAGCACAGAACACCCCTGGCATGGTCCCATCCCACTCTGGCAGGGGCCCTGGGAGCCAGGAGGGTCTCCCAGGAGCATTCTTGGCTGTAGTGACACAGCCCAACACCTCCAGTGCCCAGGGACCACCCTGGGACTTGGCTTCCCCAGCAAGAAGGGGAACTGGAAGTGACCCCTCCCTGCTTGGGAACACACAGACAGCTCTCAGGTGAGCTTTACTATAAATATGCTTCTTTTTATATGGTATCCCATCTTAGTTTTTTTAACCTACCCTCTCAATTATGGTGTGATGTAAAAGATAATATCTGGTTTTATTGTACTATCCATTGTTTTTTTTTTTTTTTACATTAGATGTTGGTTATTAAACCACGCTGCTTTGGCAGGGCAGAGATGTTATTGCAGATGAGTGCCCAGGCCTCAGCACTCAATGTCTGGCTAATTAGAAATGAAAATGTTCCCAACAGAAGAACTGAAGGCACAAGGGGAGAGTGAAATCAGAGGTCACAGGGTGTGTGACTGCACTGACTTTGTCCATCTGAGAGGTTGAATTTTTTATTTTTTTTTTTCCCCCCTCCTCTTTCAAATCTCCCCTTTGGAATGAGGGTTGCTTTCCTGTTTCAGGCAGTGCAACAGGTGAGATGCAAGGAGAGGAAGGTGAAGGATCTGCTGATTCTTGAGCCAAGTCATTCTCTTGAGTCAGAGTGGCCAATATTCTGAAAGATTCGGGCTGATCCAAAGCAAAAAAACCCATAGCAAAGGGTAAATCTCTCCTTCTCCTCTCCCTCAGTTTGTGCAATTAAAGAGGGTTTTATTCTGAGCCTTGGTTATATAGGGCCATGGAGCTGGGGCAGCACTTCCATTGGCAACTCAAGCAGTGGTTGCATGTGTTTCAAATGAACTTACCACTTCAGGCTGATTTTAGTGATCACCTTTGTGTGATTGGCAATTAAAGCTCTTTTCAGCTGAGGGAGACTTATTGCCTCTTTTTCAGCTTGTATTTACCTCCTCTAGCTTGCTCTGCCTTTTGCATTTTCTAATGTTCCCTCTGTTCCTTATCTATTGCAAAGGCCCCGTGGTGGAGCCATTTGTCTCTTCCCTTGATGAGCACCAGGCCTTTGGGGACACCAGCTGGGTTTTTCTCCATCAGACTGGAGGTTGCTCTTCAGTGCTGGAGCAGCTCTGCCAGGTCTTGAGGTGCTTGTGGGGAATAAAGGAGCAGGAGAGGGGGGGAAAAAAAAAAGATATTAAGAGAGCAAAGGAGGGTGAACTTAGCCCAGTGGTAAATCCATCCCCCAAGCTGTAGTGTGATCAGGAAATGATCTCTTAACACCCTGCACCTGCATCCCAGGAAGAGCATCCAAAAGGGGCCCAGCCCAGGGGCAGGGTCTGGAGGAATGATGCTCAGAGCTCTGACTGCAGGGATTGTCCAAGCTCCTTGGCCAGCTTAAGTCCTCCCTTAGCTCCTGGTTCCTGCCTCCCTGTGTTTTTGCCAGATGCTTTTCCTTTATCTTCCAGCAAATAAACCTGGTGCTGTTGGAAAGTTGGGAGGCAGCAGCTCTGGGAGCTGGGGGCCAGCTGGGATGCTGACAGCATCTCTGCTCTGCACAAGTGTACCCCTAGTTTTACTGCCCTCTGCAAGGCTGGAACGTGGAGAAGAGTGATGCTGCTGATGGGCTTTTAGCAAGAAATCTGGTCTGGAATCATCAAACCTGGGTTCTTGCAGCTACCTCGTGCTGAAGCTCCTTGTTGGGAAGAAATAAATGTGTGCACAGAGGAAAAAATCCTCATCGAGAGCACGGGATAGTGCAGCCAGCTCCAGCATGGAGCCTCCCTGAACCTCACATGGCAACATGGTGTAAGTGGCTGAGACAGAGGAACATCAACAGGAGTGAAACTGGAGCAAAGAGAAACCTCCTGCCCAGCCAGGAATCCGGTCTGGCTGCTGGAGGGGGTGGGTTCAGCATCCGTGCTCATTAACACCAGGATGAGGTCTGCAGCGTGTCTGGCCCAGGTGACTCCTGAAGCACAGGTCTTACCAGGTCTGCTGGCTCTTCATTCAGCAGGGACACAAATTAAAGCTTCCTTAAAAGCTCCAGCACTGAACCTTTCCCCTGACCTTGGAGGAATTGACCGGACTTGAAAGGCTGGGAAGTTGCAAGTACAATGACAATAGAAAGGAGGTGATTCCCAGCAAAGCAGAGAGAACTGCACTCCCTTCTAATCACACCTTTGCCAGGGGATTTGCCTTTTCCTCCCAGTTCAGGTGATGTCTGTGGGAAGCGTGCCTTGCTCCAGCACATCATCACTTGCTCACCCGAGGCTTGCCCCGGCTCAGTGAGGTGAGGACGAGGCCGGGTCGGTGTTCCCAAATTCCCTTCCCCACCCCACAGATGGGGAGGAAGAAAGGGGTCAGAGAGCCTTTGGCAGCAGAGACCTAAAGCTTGGAAAAGCCTGAAAGGAATTGCCTGCAGCTGCTGCTGAGCCCAGAGCCGTGACCGTGGGGCTGGGCTGGGAGGGGAGAGGAGAGGGGCTTTCTCCAGGCTGGGTTCCCCCTGCCCGTGGGGGGTTCCAACAAGCTGATTGTGGGATTTAAGTCCGTGGTGGTGGGATTAGGCGTTCCTCAGCCGAGACGGTTCCACATTCTTTCCCCCTGATTTGCCACTTGATGCTCTCGTTCCCCCAGCCAGGAACCGGTGTGCTCAGCTCCCTTCCAGTTACGGTGCTGGAAGAGTTTCCAGGCCCAGCCCTATGTCCCTTCCTAGCCTATGTGCCTTGATTTAATGCTTTGATTTGAGAGTTATTTTTTTACAATAAGCGAAAGATGGCCCATGCCAAAAAAAGCAGTTTCATAAAATGCTGAACATGACTTGCATTCTGTAATTGCAAACCTGAGAGACTTGGAGTAATTGACATTTTGGATGTATTGCAGAGTATCGTATTTAATCTTGAAAAGCAGGTTCCAGGCAAAGGAGGCAACTGCCAAGCCAAACTCAGACTCCTTGCCGGGTTCTTACCATAACTCATTTTCAAATCCATTCAGCACAGTCCTGAACCTAAATGTTTACGTTTTTGATTTACTAAGATAACATTCCTGGGTCACCGAAACTGTTTGTCAGGGAAGCTCTGGAGGAGACAGCAGGAATTAGTGATGCGCCGGCCCGAGCACGGGGGGTGCGTGAGGTTCTGGCACTTTCTAGTGCTCCGGGGAGAGTTGTGGCCGTGGTCCAGGGGTTGGCAAGGAGCTCCTGGTGGCAGTTTGGGAGACACAGGAGCGATCCTGCACCCCGTTTCCCAGAGGGGCTGCTGGAAGCTGTGAGGGCAGGAGGGGTACAGGGTGTGGAGAGCTCTGCCATGTCCTGCTGGGTCTCCACTCACAGCCGTGTGAGAATTGCATAAACGTGGGACCGGCCGCAAGTGAAATTTCACAGGAGTGTGACTCAGGGCATGTGTATTTCTGTCCGTGAGTGACTTCAGTGCCTGTGTCATTCCAGGGAGGCGTGGGACGGGGCCGGTGCTGGCTACGGGCGTCCAAAGCGGGCACAGCCCTGTAGGGCCCGGGCAAACCTTCCCCCCCCTTCCCTTCTGCTTTCCCTTTGTCTCCGAGTGTGGTTTCTGTAGAGTATCTGTGCCACCTTGTCGTGGTTTACAGCCCGGCTGTAAACGTGGTGCTGTTTGGAAGGCAACAAATAGGAGGGGAAATCTGCTCTGTGCTTCATGCATCCCGGTGCAAGATAGCAGGGGAAGCCTTTGCGAGGGGCCAAGCCTCCCCTTGCTAACGGAGTGTTTACATTGCTACGGCTTTCAGCGGAGCGAATACTAATTTACAATGGTGCAAATGAAAAGAAAGCAGAAAACCCAGGAATGTAAGAGGGAATTATACACCCCTGACCGTGGAAATGAAGACACAGCCCTGGCACAGCGGCTCTTGAAAGCCGGGGCTGAGCTCCATTTATATCACGCCAAGTTTGGAGCCGGTGACTCATGCTGGAGAGGGCCAGACGCTGGAATTAGTTGTCTTAAAGGTCTCCTGGCAGGGCTCCTGGGAGCAGGAGGTGCTTCTCATGAGTGAGGCCAGCAGCATCAGGCAGGGCTCCTTTGTTAACCCCCTGTCCAGCTCCAACTCCTCCCGTGGTGTGTTCTGCACGATGCTGCGTGTGGACGTAGCCGGTTCTCTTGGCTCTGTCCTGGCTCCAGGCAGGGTGTCTGTTCTAGCTGCTCCCTGGGAACAGCCAGGATTAGGATGGTGCTGAATTTGGTGCTATGCTCAGGAGATGGAAATACTGTCCTTTTCCTCAGAGGGCTCCCTGCCCTGGTGGGGGAATGGGATGTTGGGGGGAAGGAGCTTCCCTTTCCCTCTTCTGGGGTGGGCTTCCCAGCAGGGCTGCCAGCCCAGTTTGGGGATGATTTGGTGGGTCAAAGCTGGCATCGATTGGGAAGGGGTTATTATTTGCCCAGCTGCACATCTTTATTCATAAACGTGCCTATTGTTCTTCGCATTTTGCATATTTCATTGTGAGAAATGGGGTGGGGAGGAGGATGGGGGGGAAGCCGTGGCCAGGTCCCTGGGAGCTGGGCTGCTCTTTGATGGCAGTGGCAGCAGAGGGCTGGAGCGGGAGCCCCTGCTTGGCAGGATGCTCACATCTGCTCCTGGTTTGTGGACAATGGAGCACCAGCCACTTGCTGCACACAGACCATCTCTGACAGCTTGACAGCCTGCCCGGGAATTCAGACCAAACGGTTCCTATCCAAAGCCATCAACGTTGTCTGATCCAACATCAGAAGGGGGGTGGAAATCATAATGTCAAAGGGAGGAAAATAACAGGAAAGTTGCCTCTTTTTTGGCATTTGTGATGAATGGTGGTAGAGCCTCCCTTCATCTGGTGAGGGGGTGTTAGGGAGGGGGAGCATCAGGAGCTGCTGTGCTGCACAGCCAGGCAGGGTGCTGTCCTCAGAGGTTCCCCTGCTCCTCTGCTTCTGTGTGGTCTGAGTCTCCCAGGAGTTTGCACCACGGCATGCTCTGTCCATGTGGCGTGGCAGCAGGGGACAGGTCCCTGAGGTGGCTCTGGAGGGGCTCCTCAACCCCTCCTTTGGCTTGGGGACATCAGCCCTGAGCTGCACCAGGTGCTGCTCACCCCTTCCCTTGCAGACCCCACGCTGGCACCAGTCCATTGCAGACCTGGGGGGGGAGGAACACCTGGAGGAGAGCAGGGCAGAAAAGACAAGAGAGAAGCAGAGAAGATGAACATCTCCCCCCACATGCTCCCAGGCAGCCTCCTGCTCCCCAGCACGCCTGCTGCATCGCTTCACCTCCTTCCTACAGCAAATTGGGAGTAAGTAGGTCTGAGCCAGCCTGACAAAATGCAAGGGACCTAAATTACATTACCTTGCACACCAGCTCTGCATCTGACCTTGGGGATTAATTAGGTAAACAACCATCTCGTACAGTACCTTACATAAATGTACAAGCAAGGCACCATTAAGGATTACGTTGTCGCTAACCTAAGCCCTTAGTGATTTAATTAGACAATTAGAGGGTGCTTGGGAATGCTGTCGTAGTAACCAGAGATATTAACACCATTTGTATTTATATTTAATGGTGTTGCAGAAGGGATTTTAATTATTCTGAGTCTTGTCTTTAAACTTCTGAAGAGGAAATTCTCTTCTGACTTCCTCGGATCTGGCAGGTGGTGTCACAAGCACCGTGCTGGGGAAGTCCCAGGGCCTCCCAGGGCTCTTTTCTGCTCTGCACCCGTGTGGCTCCTTGGCAGGTGCTCTGTCTGTGGGGATGTCCTGGGGATGTACCAGTTCCCTGGGAGGGAGCAGGGCAGCAGGGACCAGCCCTGGGCTGGCGGGCAGCACCTGAGCAGCAGTGAGTAAGGAAGGCTGCTCCCCATGGGAAAGAGCTGTGTGATGGTCCTTGGGATGGTAAAATCAATGGGCAGATCAATAACTGCACGTGGAAGAGTGATGGGCACGTTCCTTGGTTAAAGGGCAGGATGTTTGAGGTGAGGTTTTTGAGAGTGGGTAAAATAAAACCTTGCTCGGGTCCTCTGCAACATTCGGATCACCCGTGGCTGTGAAGCAGCTTAGAAAAGTGAGATGAGAGCTGGTGAGGAGGGAGAACCTTCAGCCCACAGCAGCTGCAGCCTCATGTGGGACGTGAGCCCCAGCAGGATGCCAGGCTCTGTCTCAGCCCCTTCTGCAGCTCTGCCAGCCCAGCACCCTTCTCCCTGCTCTCCTTAAGATGCCATTCTTGCAATCTCTCTGCCAATAATTGCATTTTCACTGTATTAGAGCCCCAGTAATACAATTAAGCCCAAATAATGTGGATGAAGTGGGGACTAATTTGATTTGCTAACGAATGTTTGAGGCAAGTAGATTCTTCTTTTCTTCCCCACCCCCGTTTTTGTGTTGATTAAACCCACAGCCATTCCTCCACTCCCCATCCTTCCGTGACAGGGAAATGATTTATCAGAGGGATGGAGCCAGACTTCCAAAAAACGAGACAAGGTTTGCTTTGGTTTCATGGATGGGAGGGATGGGATGGGATCTTTCTGGGAGCTCTGTTCGAGGCTGTGCTTGGGGTGTTCCTGGGTAATCAAAGACAATGAGGAAAAAGTGGGGTCAATGATGTGTTCAAAGAAAGCATAAGGCAAATGAGACATCGAGCAGCTCCAGAAAGTGGTGATTTGAAAGCAGGGTGCTGTGGTGAGCCATCTGGCCAAGGAGAGAGTGGCAGAGCCAGGAGGTACCATGGGCACCTCTGGGATGGAGGTGAACATCTGGGGGCTGCTCCTCTGCTTTGAGCCTCGCTCCACAGCCCAGATACCTGAACTAAATGGAGATTGCTGGCCTCCCAGGGCAGGAAGATTCCTCTTTGGAGCCTAAAAGAGTCAGTGTTTGTATGTGACCTGGTTTTCCAGGAGTTGATTAGATGGATATGGGCTCAGTGAGCTGATACTGAGGGATATTGCACAAAGTTATTCAGGGTCAGGGCTTTGGTATGCTGTGTTCCTCTTTTCCATTTGCAAAGGGCAAAAATATGAGAGCTGAGCTCAAAAAAAAAAACAACAACAAAACCCTGTGTAAATAAGAAAGGAAAAATAAAACTGCAGGGAACAGCTTCCTCTGCTGTGCTTTGCTCTGCCTTTTTTAGGCAAATCTGCTGTTTGCCCTCCCAGCCTCAGAGCTCTGCCAGGAAGCAGTCCCTGCCCCACATCCCACCTGGGGCTGATCCCATAGCCCTGGCATAGGGGATGCTCTCCCTGAAAAGGATCTGCAGCCGTGGCCAGGCAGTGCCAGTGCCCTGGAGAGGGCTGCACTGGAGTATTTTGCAAATCCTTTTTATTCCTTGTTTACTTTAAAAGATACTAAGGTCGGGTTTTAAATTAAAAAGCAACAAGATGTGGCCTTGGAGGATGCTGTGCCTGACAGCCTGTTTGTTGTGAGGGGCTGGGGCCAGGTCCTCCTGCCTGGCTGAGCAGGGAGCAGAGGCAGGGAGGGAGCTGGAGCTGCCAGGGGTGGTTAGGTGATGGCAGGGGAAATGCCAGGATGCTTTATTCAAAGTAGATGTGCTCTCTGGGCTGCCAGATGAGGGAGGAAATTGGAAAAGTAATCTCTTTCATGTGGGTTTTTGTCCTGGTGGCAAGGAGTTGGGCTCGGATTTACTGTCCTGTTGGAGAATGGCCACGGGAAGGGCCTCTGGCAGGGGGTCTGAGCTCTCCTGGGAAGCCTGGCTGGGGCAGGCAGGCAGGACTGGGAATTTGGGAACGTTTTCCAGTGTTGTGTGTGGGCAGGCAGTGGTCCTGCTGCCAGAGCTGCTTTCCCAGGTTCTGCTGCCCTTGACCAGACCTTGGGCTTTGTGGATCAGGAGGACAAGAGCTGAGGTCTGAGGCTGGGCTGAGCCATGGAAGGGCCTCAGATCCCAGTCAGGATCTCTAGCCCACCTGGGATAGGTGTGTGTGAGGGTGCTGATGTCCCCGTGAACATCTGCTTGGGGTCCAAGGCAGAGCTGAGGGCTCTTCTGTCTCTTCTAGGCTAAAAATGCCCCAGGGCAGCACGGGGAGGGGATGAATTTCCAACTGAAGGTGGGCTGGGGAAGTCTCCCAGCAGCAGGGTTGTTCTTGCACAGCTCTCTGACCACCACAATGGAGATGGAGAGTGTCTGACCAGGGCTTGGATGGCAGATAGTGAAGAGAATGAGCAGGGAGGTAAGGCTGGTGTGGAGAAATGAATGGTTCATCTACCCCTTGGTTTGCACGTGGCATCAGTGCTGGGAACGGGAGCCCAGGGATGGAGCTCTCAGCAGGACTGGTCCCCAGTATGCCCGGGGTGCCCTGGGCTGGCTGAGGCTGCTCCATGGGAGCTGCTTGTTTCTTCCCAGCAGCTGCTCTTGGTGTTCTGTAGTTGGCTGGTGGGGTGGGGTCTGGGATGTCCACCACAGCTCTCACTGTGCCAGGCTTGGAGGGCTCCTAGAGGTCCTGCAGTTGGGGACCTGGCACCAACATCCTCAGGGGATGGGTCTGCCAGCTGGGAAACCTCCCCAGCTGAATGTCCCTGCTGTCCTGTGTTCACCCTCTGGTTCCCCAGCTCTGGGGGCTCCAGGGCAGGCTGGAGGGGAATGTGGAGCTTTGTCCTTGCTGCACTCCCAGCAAAGGGGCTGGAGGCACCAGCAAAATTTGTCTTCCAGTGAAAGGTTGTCCTCCAGCCAGGAACAAACCTCTCCCTCCATGGCAGCCTCTGGCCCTTCCATCTTTCTCTTGGCAGCTAAGTTGTTAATAAGCTTCCTTCTGCTATGATTCCATCTAAATTACTATTTTAAAACAACTACAGATGTGCTAAATTGGCTCAGCATAATAGGATGAGATGGAGAATAAAGGTTTCCCCAGTGGGCTGTCGCCAGCACAGGTAATTTATTACCTGGGTGGCTAATTATACACTGCTCAGCTTTCTAGGGTGAAAACATCTTGATATTTCCTAGTTAAGGAGCCCTGATACAAGCAAAATGACCAGACATGTGAATAGGAAACACGGTGATTAAGTACCTGAGAGATGAAGAATGGGAAGGGAAAGGCGTTCTGCAGGCAGGACAAATGAACTGTGTGATTTCCCCAAGCACCCTGGGGGAGCAGGGAAGGGCTGGGCCACTCCAAACTCCAGCCAATTCAGGCACTTTCTGCATGCAAACTGCAGCTAACTGAATTCCAAGCTGGGAAAAGGGAGGGGGGGACACGACCCAAACAGCCCTGCTGTTAATAGGAGAGAAGGAATTGTTTCATGGGTTCTGCATATGCTCTCCTCAGCTTTGGGGCCCTCTGCTCCCCATTTCTGCTCGGTGCTGGCTGCTCCCTCCTCGCCCTGCACCCCCCAGATGGATCTCCCACCCCAGCACCTCCCCCGTGGCCACCGTAACCCCCCGGGGTCCCCCCAAACCTCGGCCACCAACTGCTCCTCCGGGCTCTGTCCTTGCCACTTGCTTTCTCCACTGGTGTCCCCAGAAGTGTCTGTAAGAGCCACTTATCTCTTATCCTCTCACTCGTTATTTGCCTGATAAAAAATGTAATGTTTGCTCGGTTACTGTGCTCCAGAGAAGGCGTCTTATAAAACACACACTCTGTCCAACACAGCAAAATGGGCCAATTTTCACAGCACTTAAAATCTCTGGCGTGAGACAAATGCCATCTAGGAGAAAGCTGCCTCACTGGAGAGCTTGTGTCAGCCCACAGCCTCCAGCCACAGCAGAGGAGCTGGGCAGCCCTCACTGCCTCCTTTATGGAGAAAAAAAACCTGATAACCAGCCTTAGCAAAGAGTTGTTCTGCCCCACAGCCCTGCAAGCAGGTGATGGAGAGGAGCTCCCTGGGAGAGCAGAGTGCTCAGGGTGAAAACCCCACAGCCCAGGTTTTTGCTCTGGGAAAGGGGCTTCATCCTCAGGGATGGCAGGGAAAGATGTGCTCATGCATCTCTGGGCTCAGCAGCATCTCCCAAAGCTCTGGGTTTATGCTGGTTTATCTTTCACCTCCTTCCTTAATGAGAAATTAATTATCCTTGTAGTTCCTGCCTGGGAACTTGTAAACACAAGCAGTGATGCTCATCATTCCCCCCCCCTGTCCCATCCCACCCCCTTCCCCACGGTGTTGTCCAAGTTATCTGACAAAACCACTCGAGAACAAAGCTGTTGGGCTAATTCAGGGAATTATCAGGAAGCCAGGAGCAGAGCTGAGATAATAAGCTTGAAATAGCCTCCTGAGTCTGCTGCCTCCAGAGCCTTCCCTGGGCTCCCCTCACCCCAGGGCTAGTGGTGAGGGGCTCTGGGCCACCAGGTCCCCAGGGCTGGGCTGGCAGCAATGCCTCCCCTGCAGCATCCCTGAGATGCTCCCAGGTGCAGGGGGAGGCCAAGGGGCTCTGAGCCCCCTGCCCTTCCCTGGGACATCACCAGGGGGGATTCTGGAGAGGGATTGTGCTGCTGGTTTTGAGAGGAGGGGAAAAAAGCATGGCACAGAGTAAGGGGTAATCATATCTGTGACAGAGACCTGTTTTTTTCTGCATTAAATTGTTAGTTTTCATAGTGCAGAGGTTTCCTGCCCTGGAGGCTGGGTGGTCTCTGCAGGGAGGGGTGGGGGGTTATGGTGGCAAGGGATGCAAACATCAACCCTCTGATGCTCAGAGGATGGGACCAAAAGGACTACTGGTTTTACTCATTTCCTCGTGGAGGAAATGTGCTATTCCAACTATGACTTGTAGCTGCTTCAGAAATGAGTCATTACTTTGAACATAAGCTAAACACTGGAGCATAATCATAAATAAATAAAACTGGCTTCATAAACTGGAAATTAAATATATCCCATCCCCGTTTGCAGTGTGCCATGATTCATGCTGTTGCTTCCTAGTTTAATTTTTATTTTAAACCAGGTTTTTTTGGTTTTTGAAGCCTTGTTAGGGCTCTTTGCACTGTTTATCCCTGCTGTAGTTTTGGTTTGTCCTGCGATGCTGCTCCTGGAATGCTCTTTACCCATATGTTTGATATTAACAACAAATCCCAGCTCTCCATTGCCTTCTCTGCTGCTGCATCCTCGTGGTGATGGCTGTGAAGGTGCTGGGCTGGAGCCTGCCCAACAGCTGAGGTTCTCCAGGTCACCTCCAGCCCCACCAAGGCTGCAAAAACACTGCCCAGAGCTGGACCCAAAGCTCCAGCCTGGAGGGCACAGGTCTGGGCTCCAGCACATCCAAGATGTGCAGTTTGCTGGAAGCTCTGGTCCCACTTCTTCCTTCTCCCCAGCCCCTCTGCTTCCCTGCAGCAGCCAGCAGATGAGCTGTGAGCTGCTTCAAGCACTTGATCTTATCAAATCCTCTTTCTTTTTTCTTTTTTCTTTCTTTTTTTTTTTTTTCTTCCTCTTCCCCACCAAGATGATTTCCAGTTGGATCAGCTCCTGAGCCTGACTTACAAGGAACACTGGGACAGGCAGCTGAGACTTTAGATCCACTAAAGGAAAGTGAGGAACCACCACCGAGAGGCTGTGCCCACCTACCCTGGGCCTCCCTCCTGCCTTGCTCTGGGCATCACCTCCTGGAGCATCAACCACTGGCACATCCAGAGATTGGGTGAGAAAGCTTGTTTCACCTGGGGCTCCCTTACCTGCCTCCCTGCCTCTAGACACAGCCAGATGGTGCTGGTGGAGGCTTGGAGATGGCTGAGCAGCCCCAAAGCATCGTGCTCAGCACTGAGCCCACTGCCCACCCAGCTGTCCCCAACCTGAGCTCCAGGGACCTGGGACCCATCCTCTGGAGGACATCTCCTCTGGAGGGCATCCCTGCTGCCTTGTCACTGCTGGAGGAATGGGAGGATTTTGGGTCATAATCCTCCCCCAGCCACCCCTGGCTCCTGGGTGTCTGGCTTGGGCTGCTGAGCTCCTGGTTAAGAGCAGCTCTGGAAGGCTCCTGGGTGAGGAGGTCAGCACAGGCATCTGGGGTCACCTTAGGGTTACCCTGCTCTTCAGTTAGGTGAGAAAAAAAATCAGTTTGCCTCTCTGTCCCCTTGGGCTGGGAGGAGGCAGGGGTAGGGGAAAGGGGGCTGAAGGGATATGCCAGGGGCTGGTGTCTGGTTTTGCCAGGGTGGGATGCATCCAAACACAGGGGTTTGGGTTCTGGACTGCGGGTCCTGGGCAGAGCAAAGCTGATTTCCCATGGCCTTGGTGCATCTTGGGCTGTCACCTTCACACCAGGTGGCAGAAAGGGGTGGACAAATCCCTTCCACACTGTGCCCCTACCCTTCTTCTCCATTATTTTTTTTCAAGTGCCCCATTTTAGCAGTTGCAAGGGACAGTTTAGCCTGGGAGGCAAAAGATAAACTCACCCAGGAGCCCTTTAAATCCCTGTATTTGCTCCTGCTTGTGCTTCTCCCCGTGTCATACTTCAAACCGTGAAGCACTTAGATTCATCTCTTCCCAAAAGCTGAGCTTCCCAGATCCTCCCTGTGATTTTCACCATGTCAAGAAACCTCTGAGACTTTGGTGCACCGTGGTCCAGATCTCATTCTTGAGTGAAAAACCTGCAGCTGCCTGTCTTGGCAGAGCTTGGCTGCCAGACCTGCTCCCTGCAGCCAGGCTGCAGCATGTAAAACAGACACCCTAACTATTTTTCCATCTGTCTGCAGCTCACAAACTGTAAGGCCACACTGTGCTACAGCTCCACACCTTGCCAAGGAGATGCCAGGGATACTGGGATTGCTTTGGGGTTTTCTGTGTGTTGGGGTTTTTTTGTTTGTTTTGTTTTGGGGGTTTTTGTTTGGTTTTGTTTGTTTTTTTTAAGACAGTGTCTGCACATGGGGGCAAGGTCTCAGCAGCAGTGGCTCTTCCACAGGAGCACCAGGTCTATGGCTGTTGGTGGGGACCAAGCTCCAGTGGTGTTCCCCAGTACTGCCGCTCCATCCCAAAGGTAGGACAAGGCAAGCCAGACCTTTCCCAGCGCCAGCTCCACCTGGGACCATGAGGCTTCAGATGGGGAGGTGAAGCATCCCCAGAGCCCGTGGTCCCTGCAGAGCCAGGAGCCAGGAGCTGGACCCCGCTTTGGGGTGGGAAGGCATTAGCCTCCTGCCCAGTCTGAAATCAATTTGTGTCTATCTTTGAACCAGAGTCCTCTCTAAGCCTGTTTTGGCTCTGCTTCTTTGGAATAGACCCGATCCTAAAGGGAAAAGCAGAGAAACCAGACTAAACATCCAATATTAAATACAAGTGCTAATATGACAGCCCCTGAGCCCAGCGCTGTGCTGCCGCGGGAGCAGCTGGAACCCGGGCTGCACACCCACCTCCCAGCCCAGAGCTACTGAGAGCAGGGGCTGCTTGTGTAGATATCAAATTGCTGGAATGAAGAAGAAATCCACTTTCCTGCTGCCAATCTGTCTGGCATTCCATCACCTTGTGCCTGCCCTTTGCAGAGGTAGGAGGAGGTGACGTACGGGGGCTGCCCCGCTCCCTGGCTCTGCCACGCAGGGCTTGGCAGGGAGGCTTCTCCCCTTGTCCTGCTGGAAAATTGAATCTTATTTTGTTTTTGAGATGAATCCAAGAGGCTTTGAAGTCCTGGGAGGGATCTGCTGGCCAGGCAAAGCCTTCTCTCCCAGAATTTCAAAGCCTCGGTGCTGGGATAAATCCAAGAAGAGGGCTCCTGTATGACCAGGGTGGAGAGGAGCCCTGGCAGAGAGCCCTGGCTCAGGCTGCTGCTTTGTCCAGCTGTGCTGGGGACCAGGGGGGTGGTACTGGAAGAAATACCCCAAAGACAACCCCCTGCCCTACCCCGATTTGCTGACCCCATTGTGCCACGCTTGGCTGGCGTTCCTGACGCTTCCCAGCCGGTGACATTTCAGGAGACACTTGGGAAAGGTCAGTGTCCCAGCACCCCGTGTGGGGCTGCACAGGACTCAGAGCCATCCCTGAGCGGGGTCCCTGTCACACTGTCAGTGGGCACTCCCAGCCATGGCACAGGGTGGCCCTGGGCCCTTCTCTTTATCTGCCCTGCTCCTCCTCTTTCCTTGAGCCACTTCTTTATCACATTTCCAGCATACCTTCCACTTGACTTAACACTAACATATGTACAGTCGACATTGCAGTAATGCCTTACAAATTAGCTAGGGCTGATTGAGAGATTATCCACCGGTTCCTGGCTCTTCCCCCATCCCAGCCCTCACCTCTCTGCACTGGGCAGGCTGAAACGGGGGGTCCCTCCCCGGGAAGGGAGCTGGGGCCCCCTCCTGGTGTGCCCTTGACTTTCTGGGAAGCATCTCTACCTCTTCTTTCCCGTCTCTCTAACCAAAGGAGTTTCTGGGATGTTGCAGCACAAGGTGGCTTTGTGGGGGAAGCAGCATCCCTGGGGGGAGAGGAGGGTTTCCCCATGTCCTCCATCCCGGGAGATGGAGCATCCCACCCCTGGGAAGTGGCTCCTGCTGGCACAAGAAGCAGGGAGCACTCGAGGGAGGGGTGACCTGTGCTGTGGCTGGAGGAGCAGAGAGCCTCCAAGCCCCTCTGAGACCTGGCTCCTGCAGATCTGCCCCTGCCCGAGGGATCTGCAGTTGCTGAACAAGGAGGTGGGGAGGCAGATGGCCTGACTGGAGTTGTCTGAGAGCTTTCATGAGAAAACCTTTAGTGGTTCAAACTCTGGGCTTCTGGTTCTGCTTCCGCTGTCCCAGCACTGCAGCCTTCTGGATGGAGAGGTTTAAAACCCCCCTGGGGTCATTCCCATCACCCAGCAGTTTCCCCAGACACACTTTGTTAGGATTTTCTTTGTTCTGAGCTTTTATATTTCCTGCAGCCCTCCTGAGTTCCCTGGTGGCTCCGCTCTTGGTGCCTTGTTCCTGTGTCACTCAGCACCGGGCAGTGCTCTGCGGGTTCATTTCTATGCAAAAGGCTGTGAAAAATGGGGATGTTTTATGATGTTCCAGTGCAGAGGGGCCCCGTGCTGATTACAGAGTTATTACTGCTGGAAGGAAGCTCCACCAGCTCACCTGCTCCACTTTATCCTCCACATCAGGCCGGTAAACCATCCTTGTCAGATGTGTGCTTAGCCTTAGCCTGGTGCATCTCTGGGGAAAGCGTTCAACAGCCTCCCCGAGCAGCTCGTTCCACCAGCTGAGCTCTAGTTAGAGTTACAAGGGTTTCCCTAATGTTTAACTTTAATTTTCTCTCCTGCAACATGACACCATTATTCCTGGTTTGAGCTCCTTGATGGCTCTTCTCCCCTAAACCCCCATTTAGGAGAGATGAGGAAGGAGCAGGACGAGCTGCCTCACAGCTCGGTTCTGCCACAGTTCCAGCCAATTCCCTTTAATACCAGTTAAGGTAGGCAGAGTTTATGGGATCATATCGGGTTTTAAACGGCCTTTGGCAGTGCTCAAAAGTCCTCTTGTGAAATTAGCTGGGTTGAGGAGCTGGTGCCTCTTCCACCAGGCTCAGGGGAAGTGGTGAGACGGGAGGATCCGGGGGGTGTTTGTGCTGAGCAGCTGGGCACAGGGAATTGGGAGGGTGGGGAAATTCGGTCTCAGTGGGGTTTGGAGACCTCTCCCTTCCCCTCTGCACCATCTTACAGCACCCCGAACCACAGGCATCCGACACCTCCTGGTACCCAGGGAAGGGTGCGGGGGGGATGTGCAGGGGTGGGTGGGAGATGCTGTGGGGGGGATCAGGGGGGGCAGGGGGCAGGGTTCCTCTCCTGGGGAGTCACCAGATGGCTCAGATGAGCTGCAAGAGTGGCTGGGCAGTGAGAACCAGCACTGGGATGGAAAAAGGAAACAAGTATATGGAAACTGAAAACTCTCCACAGATAAAAACCAAAGGGGAAAGAGGAGGGGGTTTTGGCAAATGAAGTTGTAACAAAGCAAACCCAAAACAAAACAATCAACCAACTAAACAAAAAAAACCAAAAACCAAAACAAAACTGTCCCTGATTTTCTGTTTCTAACTTTGCAGATCTCAGGAAGCTCTGGCTGGATGTCTGCATCCCCCATCCACCCCTGCATCCAGGATGTGTCACTCTCCCACCACTGCCCACGGGCTCTGTTCCTCTTCTCAGTCCATCAGGCCAAGCTGCTCCCCTGGGACAACCACCTCTGGACCTCCATGGGTGGCTGAGGGGAATCCAGCAGGGCAGGGGCAGAGGTATTGATTTCTATTTGGTTTTTGATGCAAACTGGAAGAGAACATCCACAGGCAGCATCGCAGTGGTAGCAGAGAAGCTGGTCCTGGCCTGGGTGTGTGGACGGGATCTCCTGCCAGGACCATGTGTGGGAGATGCTTCTCAAGCAGGAGAGAAAGCGGGGCTGGGGGGAGCAGCTCCCTTGTCCCATTCAGCAAGTCTCTGCTCGGGGGGTGTTGGAGAGCGTTCCTCACCCATGGGTTGTCTGCAGCCTGTGATTTTAATTAATTATTCAACAATATTTTTTTTTTTCTTTTGCACCGAGGGATTGTTACAAGCAACATCTCTCCACTCGGGGCCCATTTGTAAGCAATTTACCTCAAGAATTTGGCAGTGGAGCTTCAAGCATCCGTCCCGGGCGCAGGAGCCGCGTGTTGCCTGTGGAGGAGCACGACTTGTTGAGTGGGGTTGGTAGCACAAGGCTTTGTGCTTATCGACACAAAATGTGTTTCCTATGGATATTCTGCAATATTTACTTAAATCTAGCTGTTCCTGCTCAGGCTGCTGGCAGCGAGCACAATTACCCTACTTTTCATGGCTACCAAAGAAAAAACAGGACACTGGGCAGGGGCTGCACTGATTGTCTGAGGGCTCGAGTACATGCAGTATTTATTTTGTGGTATTTATCTAATTTAGTTTACAATGTGGGAATTTTTATTTATTTCTTTTTAAAGCATCCCTCTTCTCCTCCCCCTGCCCCCCGTTCTCATAAAGCTTGTGGTTCCAGCCAGGGTTCAAGTTACAAACTTTGCTGTTTTACTTTAGCCATGATTTTTTTTTTTTTAATAGAAGTGTGGTTAGACTATTTTTACTTGAGAAAAAGAGAGTTGGTTTTCTTCTCCCCCATTTTTTTTTTTTTTTTCAGATAAATTGCAAATGGATGAAGGAAATTTGCTCAGACTTTCCCTGCTGACATTCTCCTTTGGGCAGAGATTAACACGGGGAATTTCAGTCTAAAATGCAAATGCTTTGGACATTTATGAGAGTGGGAAAACAGGGACCAATTATGAGAACTGCTTTGTGACTTTATAGGGGTGCTTCTGGTAGCCCTGGGGAGTACTGGGGGCTGCAGCTCCTGGGGGGAGGGTTGGGAACAGCTTTCCTAGCCACAGCAGCTTCCTTGCATCCCATTCCCAAAGCCTGGGCTGGTAGGAGAGGTCAGAGAATCATGGGCTGGAGATGGGGGCACCAGGTCCTGGAGAGGGTGAGCTGAGTTTCCACAGCAGGATCTGCTCCTGTAGGTGACTTGACCTTTGCTGGCTGCAAAGTCCCAGGACTGCAGGACACTGGGAGCCCTTCCAGCCCCAGAGAGTGCAGCCAGAGGTGTTTGGGGGTTGGCAGATGCCTGACAGGGTCTCTGGTCATTCAGTAGCAGGACGGATGCAGCTGCAGTTCAGGCATCACGTGGGGGTTGCTTTAGGAAGGTGGGCACAGCTCATGGCTGGGGGGCTGCATGGTGCTGGCGTCTGAGCAAGAAGTTAAATGTGACTCTTAAACTCTTCCAGCTTGGTGGGTGGTGAAAAGAACAATCTTGGCTTTATTTTCTCATGATATTCCTGGGGTGCAGTGGCTGCTGGAGAGCCCTTGCTGCCTGCTGAGCACCTGGGGTGGGTGCCAGGACCCTGCCACCAGGACAAGGCTTCCACTGCTCTCCCTGCCTTCCAGGAGGGGCCAAGTCATTGCTGGGCACCCGGGGGGTGAGGGGTGGCTCTGGGGGCCTCTGTGGAGCCCTGGGGATGCTGCTGGTGATGGGTTTGGGGAGGAGGAGGGGGCTTGGGATGGGATTCCCTCTGGGGAAAGCCCCTCAGAGTGCAAAATGTGCATCTGCTGCTGAGAAGTCAGTTTGCAGAGGAGGTCTGTCAGGGTGATATTTTTACAGGATTTTAAAAAATATTTTTATTGTTTCCTTTGCCTTCTCTCTCCTGGTTCCCATCTGGGGTCTTTGGTGGTTCCCGATGGGTCCGTTTGGACCTCTGGATTCTCAGACCACTTGTGAACCCTTCCAAGTGAGGAGGGGGTGGGCACCAGGGTGTCTGCCTCTGGTGACCGAGGTGACTGCAGCCACAAGCAGGGGGGGGCTGGCAGCATCTGAGCTGATGGGAGAGAGGGGTGGGCAGAGGGGCCTGGGTCAGGCAGGGCAGGAATGGGGCAGGTGCCCAGCAGGCAGCGGGGGGAAGGCGTGGGAGCAGGGAGGATCGGAGGGAACGCCCGTGAAGCTCCAAGGACACTTCTCTCCTTCCACCCACGGGCTCTCCTAAGCCCTCGCCTGTCAATCACCCCCTTATTTACATGAATACTAAATCCACTTGCAGCTTCTTTAAATAAAACAAGAACACGCACCTTCCTGTAGCGAAACATATTATAGCAGTTTGTCACAGCATCATCCAGGAGGTATTAATTCCCAAATCATTTTATGACATGTTTTATCATAAGTTATTAAAGAAGGTAGCTGCATTGGGCAATCATTTGATAAACTGAGCCATAATTTAACACGCTCCTCTGTCATATTAGCAGGGAACAAGATTTATTTTCTCAGTGCAACTTTAATTATGGATAACACAAGCAGGGGATTGAGTTGGCTGGATCCTTGAGGTTAATGATGTCTCCTGTGGAGCACCTGGGGGCAAGGCACGGGATCTCCTGGAGCCTCTGACTCAGCCCTGGTTGGCGTTCCTGGCTCCAGGTCTGCAACGTGACCTTGAGTTCTGGGCCTCCAGAAGGTGCCTGGGTCCTTCTGCTGAGAATTAGGATGTTCTAAGAAGCTGCTGCCTCTCATGGCAACAGGAGTCTGTCCCTCAACCCATGTTTAGGTGGATAGCTAGAAGCTGCCTGACATGTGGTTAACCCTGACCTCTGGTCGCTTTGTGGCCCATTGGACTGGGCAAACTGGGAAGAGGTGGGCTCTGTCCCAGGCAGGGCTTGCTCAGTGCCCCTGGATGTTTGCCATGGTCAGCAGCAGCTCCCTGGCTCCAGACTCCCTCCTCCCTGAGGCTGCAGCCCTTCCCTCAGCCTTTTTGTGGTCACTTTCAGCACTTCCATGGCAGCTGGGAATTCTCCTGGATCTCTGTGAGCCAGGGAGTGCTTCCCCAGGACCCTGCTCTGCATCCCTGGGGGCTGTAAGAGGACACGGGCAGAGGGTTGGGGGGATCAGGCTCTGCTCCCAGCTCCTCCCAGCATCAGGGAGGCAGAAAAAACCCAGGAAATGACCCAGGGGCTTCCAAACAAGCCAGCCCAATCTCATCCCATCGGGAGAGTTAATGACCCTCCTGGTGAATATCAGGACTGGGCTGGGAGCTTGTCAGGAATCCTCACGTTCCCCCGATTGCTGCCGCCTTCTTGTTCTTTTTCCCGTCTTTATTTTTTGGCTCTGGAAATTGTCTTTTAATTTCTGCCCCTTTGTTCTCACGTCTCTCTCTTTCAGCTTTGTGCTTGCTCTCCCAGCTCCAGCCGCTTTCCAAGAGTCTGGAGGGATCTTTGGGGACAGGGAGGTGTCCATGCTGCCCTTGGGATGTGGGGTGCAGAAGCCAGGCCCTCAGAGCCATCTGTGAGTAGGTCAGGATGCTCCACAAGGACCACTGCAAGCTCTGAGCTCTGCCAGTGGATGCATCCCACTGCTTCCTCTGCCACCCCCATGCCAAGCTTTATTCCTTCATCATCACAAATCAGGGGGGGAGGGAGAAATAATAATCCCTTATTAAACTCTAAATTACTAAGCAGTTCAGGGCAGGGAGGGGAAAGGAGTGCAGAAGGGAAGGGATGCTTAACCACATGGGGTTGATGTAATTTCTTTCAGTCAGGAGCAGGAGAAACACAATCCTGCTCTCTTCCCCCCAGCAGAACAAAGGGAAAAGTCCCCAAGGGGAAATAAAGTGAAACAAACAACAACAACAACAACAAAAGAATCTCCACAAAGTGAAAGAGGAATAAAAAAAAAGAAAAGAAAGACAAAAAATCGCCCCCCTCAAATGTCCCCTCTGTTGTGTGTAACAGCTTCTCTCTTTCCCCACTTCCCCAGCACCAGTCAGGCTTACAGAGCCATAAAATAAGAGTGTGGTGTGTTCAATCGATTATTCCCCCTAATGCCCTGGTTTTGGAGACAGGTAATTTATTTCAGACTCTGCATGTCTACATGAAGAAAAAAAAAAAAAAAAACCAAACCAAAAAAACCCCCTTTCTTTTCCTTTCTTCCCTTTTTGGTTCACAGTCCTTTTTTCACCCATTTGCCTCCCCTCTCCCCCCTCTCCAGTCCCCCAGACACCAGCAGTTCCCAAGGAAAGGTGCAGCCATTCCCACAGTGAAACCCAAGGCAGGTAATGACTTTCTCACCCCATCCATACTGCTCCAGAACCTGCTGCCTCCCCAGCTGCATCCCTTGCTTTGGGAGAGATGAAGGGGAGGGGGAAGTGCCAACCCCCTCCTTTTCCCACTCCTCCAAAGCCTCCCCATAAAATAAAATAAAAACAAAAAAAAAAAAAAGAAAGAGAGAGAGAGAGAGAACTATATAACAGGAGGAAGGGTTTGCAGTGATAGTTGCTTTCATGGCAGGGTCAAGGGCTGCTCCAAATCCTGGCATCCTTGGGCCCAAGCTCAGGCTGAGGCCAGAAGCTGCAGGCGTGCTGGTGGCAGTGAGGGGACACACCAGTCCTTGTCCCCAAGACCTCTATCCCCCCCTTTAAATGATCCTTGTGGAGCTCTGGAGCTCCAAGTGCAGAGGAGCAGCTTTGAAGGGCTGTGGGACACGAGGTACTTACACCTGAGTGCACCTTACTCCAGAGGAGTTTCCATCCTAAAGCTCTCTGCCCATCACCTGCAGCTTTGCAGTGACAGACCAGCCAGGGCTTTTTATTCCTTTGCCTGCATCTCCAAACCAGGGATGGAGGGGGGAGCATGGAGCTGAGACCCTGGGAAAGGCAACGCTGAGGATGCTCCATGGTGCATCCCAGCCCCTGCACTGACAGTGCTCCTGTGGGGGGCAGCTGGGGGGGCTTGGACACCCTCCCCGAGTCCCCCCATGTCCCCAGGGAGGTGAAACTGGTCACTTTGTGAGGGAGGAGAAAGGAAGAGGAGCCCTGGGCTCTGGCCCAGGGGAGGCTGGTGGGCTGGGCAGCTATTGTTCCCAGTTCAGGGGCTGGGAGAGGTTTTTGTATCTTGTAAAGAAAAAGGCATCAGAAGGGGAAATAATAAATATCAGGGAACAGGGAAGGAAGAGGGAGGGGGATGTTACTGAAAAATGTAAACTCTGGAGCTGCTGGGGTTCCTGGGTGAATCCAGAGCTGCTCACCCAAACTCACCTCCAGGATCTGGGGTGCTGCCAGGGCCCCTTTCACCCCTGGGACACCTCCTGGATCAAGCTGTGGGGACAGCAGGGACCAGGCCCCCATGTCCTCACGTCCTCAGCTGCAGGGTTTGCTGTGCTCCATGGAGATGGGGGAACAGAGTCCTCTTTTCCCTTTTTCCCTCCCAGCTGCACTGCCCAGAGCTCCCTGCTGGGCCCGTGGGCTCCTGGGCTGTAAATTCAAGCATGAGTGTGTTTGCTAGCCAGGGAATTTGGGGGCAGCAGGAATATTTTGATCATGAAGCCTTAAAATATGTTTTCTGATGTTTCAGAACAAGGACAGAGCCCATGTGTGCTCCCTCCCCTCCCTGGCTACTCCCCCCACCCTCCTGTCCTCCTTCCAATGCCTCCACCAGGATCAAAGCCTGCCTCAACCTTTTCCAGATGCCCTGCTCCTCTCCCATGGGTCCCCCAGCCAGGTGGCTCTCCCCAGCCTCCCCACACTCCCTGCAGACCTCCCACCTCCACTGTTTGCAGTCTTGGAGTTGGTTTTTTTTTTGGTCCATAAAAGGCTTTTAGGCAGATCTTGGGCACATCCCCTTTGGGACACATCCTCCAGGGTCACCAGATCCCATCCCACCTCCATGCTCTCCTCCCAGCACACAGCCAGAAGCACGTGGAGCTCCTTGGCATTTCACCAGGAGCTCAGTGAACCTTTGGGTTGTGGGGGTGCAGTGTTATTTCTATGTTAAGCTGCTGAAGTTTTGGTAAATATATGACCGAGCATCAGGTGCTTGCAAGACAAACCATCTTGTTGGGAATTTGGAGGAGAACAACAAAATGATTAAGCTGCTGAAGGGATTGACTTATGAAGAGAGATTAAAAGAGCTAAATCTGCCTAGCCAGGCTAGCAGGCACCCATGGCAAGGGATGATAACTATCTACATGTATATGAAGGGCATAAATCACAGCTTGGGGGATTTGTGGGGGGCAACCCTAGGAGATTAACGTGGAGAAACAGACAGAAGTAGAGCAGGAGCAAAGCACTCATCCAGAAGAGATGTGCTGAGGGCTCCTCAGCTGGAGATGAGGTTAGGAAAAGGCAGGAGCTCCTTTTGAGGCTTCTCCTTGAGGTGCTGAGTCCCAGGTGAGCTTGGAGCAGCACATGACAGAGGGACCAGCAGTGACCCCTCTGCCTGGCACCTGGCAGGGCTGGAAGGAGAGGGGGGGAAGTCTGGGGTGGTTTTGGAAGGCTGGGTGGCAGCATGAATGTGAATGGGCTCACGTCTCTGCTGCTCAGGAGCCATGTGAGCTGCTGGGGGGATTCCTGGTGGACTCTGCCAGCGGGTTTGTGTGCTCCTGAAACAACGGCAGCTCAGCTCTGCCTCGGGCAAATTCCCACACAGTTAAAGGAGGAGGCAGAGGAAGGAGCTGGCACCCTCTGATGATGCCTCTGAGGAAAAAGGGAATGTTTCTGACAGCTTCTGAGGATGCCTGGCTCCCACACACCGCTAGTTTTGATAGGTTTTTAAAATATTTAATCTGCACAACTTTACAGTGGGGATTCAGCTTCCTTCCTGCAGCAATCCCTCCTGCCTGGTGCCCGGCTGAGCTGCAGTATCCCTGTCCCCACGGGTGCCCATCCCTCCCCTCCCCACACTCCTGCACCAGGGGCATCTGGCAGGTGTGACAGCCAAGGGAGGAGGAGGAAGAGGAGGAGGAGGAGGAGAGGTGGCTCTGGCTCAGCCTTTGCCACCCTCCAGCCAAGGATCTGGCCCTGGACAAGCTGCAAGGAGGGGACAATCCCTCCCCCCGACAGCGGGACCTGGCGTGGGTGTGGGGCTCAGAGCAAAACTCACAGTGTGGAGATCTTTCTGCTCCCAGCTGCTCGTAATTCCTCACCCAGGTGAAGCAGAAGCAGTGTTTGTGTTTGCGGGCACTGGGGGAGCTCTGCCAGTTCCCAGTTTGCCTTTTCCCAGCAGGGCCAGTGTGTAATCACCCAGACCTGCCTCTGAACCCTGCCAGGGCTGGAGGGACACAGGGCAGCCTGTGCCAAACCCCTTGCTTTTCTCTCATGTTGTGTAGTTTCTCTTAACATCTGCATCTAACAAAAGAAAAAAAAAAAAACAAAAACCAAAACAAAGAGGCAAAGGAAAGCTGCCCAGGGAGATGAATTCCCTGTTTCCCACAGGGAGCCTGGAGCTGGTCCTCAGCCCGGCTTGCAGCATCTCCTCTGCAGGGACCTGGGCGAGGACTCTGCCCAGCTGCCCGTGCCCCTCTGGCCACCTGCCTGGCCCCGTGTCCCTGCTCTGGGCCACCAGCCCTGGCTCGGTGGCTGCCGGCGGGCCAGCTCAGCGCTTTAAATGGTAATTTCCCGTGAGAAGCTCCCAGGTCTCTCATTTCTCCTCTCCCCAGCCCAGCCTGTGGTTTACGCTTGCAAATGACAAATTATGCTTTTGCTGCTAATCCCAGCTTCCCTGGCATCCTCACTCGAAGCAGCACTCTGCAGAGAGCAGCAGGTTTTTGCAGTCAGCAGGAGGTAGACTTTTCCTCTTCTCTCTGCTCCCTCCCCTCCCCGCCTTAATTGCAGCCCAACGTGGGCTTGCGAGGTGGATTAAACATACAAATTATCCTGCAAAGCCTCGTGAAGTGCTGCTTGCCCAGGGCTCTGATGGGGAAGGACAGCACAAGCGGAGCAGCTCTTACCCTCACAGCATCGGCCGCAATCACAGCCTGGGGACACGGGGCCAGGGTGGGCACCTTGGTGTGGGTGTCCCCATCCCGGGAAGGTGCTGGTGGGGCTGGGATGTGGCCTTGGGAGCTGGGGAGGATATAGGCGGGGGGGGGGGGGCTGGTGAGAGGCTCCCCTGGCTGCACCTGCAATATTGCTCTGGCTCCTGGAACGATGCTGATGGATTGGAGAGAGTTCAGAGGAGAACCAGGAACATAATCAAGGAGCTGGAGGGCATGATTTATACAGCAAGTTTAAAAGGGCTGCATAATAGCAACAATAATAGGCTCTCCCAGCACACGGGGGGTTTCATCTCGGTGCCCAAAGGAAGCTCACACACACAGCACCCAACTGCAGCCACAGCTCCACAGCTCCACAGCTCCTGCCCGGGAGCAGGAAAGCTGCAGGAACCATCTGGGAGTCCCCTTGGAGCCAGAATGCCAAGGAAGGAGAGAGGGAGAGAGCCCCTGTGTCACCCGAGGGGCTGCAGTGAGCCGTGGGGGGTGGCTGGAAGGAGACAGATGAGGTAAAAGTCCTGCTGGGTGGGTGTGGGTGCCCACAGAAGGTGTCAGTGATGGTGTGAAGGTCAAGCCAAGGTCCAAGCACTTGGTGGGGTGCTGGGGCTGGGTCAGCAGCTCCCAGCAGGGTCTCGGCCACCCCGCAGAGCTGTCCCCAACCCCTCTGTCCCCAGGCAGGGACACTCCTGTCCCCATACAGGCAGCAGGAGCCAGTGGGCAGGGATTGATGGCTCCTCTCCCAGCCCAGCTCTCCAAGGGGGAAGGTGAAGCCCAACAGTCTGAATATAACTCAGCCTCATAAAGGTGAAGGCAGTGGGAGGAGGAGATGGTCACCAGGAAAATTCCCTCTCCGTGCCCCAGTGATGGGCAGCTGCTCTCCTGGTGACCAGGGAAGCAGAGGTGGGAAGTTCCTACCAACAGTAACCCAACAAAGAAAAGGGGAATTAAAAAAAAAAAAAATTATAAAAATCCTCTTTTTACAAAGTCTCTTTTCCGGCTGTGTGCAGGACTGTAGGGGAAAGATAAATGCAGATCCAGACAGAGAGGACAAGGGCACAGCTCAGGTCTGCAGGAAGATTTAGGGCCTTGAAGTCCAAAGGCAGGGCTTGATCATCACAGGAGGCAAGAAAAAAATCTCTGGGAGTGGATATCACATTAAACAATGGGTTGTAATAAGTGTTTTATGCTTTAGAGGAGGAGAGAGAATGGTGAAATCCCCTGTAAGAGCTAATTACTGCAAATTCCTTTTCAATAAAACAAGGTGAAAAAAAAAGTATAAAAATCCGCTCTTAATGGAAAAATCCATTTAAGGCTCAGATGAGGTAAGGGTGGTTCATGTCCTCCTGGCATCATTAGTGGAAGTCAAATCGGCTTTTCCTCTGCCAGGAGCTGCAGGTCTGCAGGGGGACAGGGACCAAAATCCCAGGAAAAGGCTTTCTGGTGCTCATGGGAGAGCCTGTGTCCTGAAAGTCAAGGTGAATCCTTTCTTTTCTTTTGCTGACTGTGGCAGGAGGTGGGCAGGGAATCCATCCTCTGGTCCGGGGTGGCTCCTCTCAAGTCCCAGTGGTCCCCAGTCAGACCAGTGTCAAGCACCAGCAAGGTGGGACCTTGAGCAGTGAAGATTTGGAGCTTCCCACCTCAGCCCCCTGCAGTCCAACCCAACTAAAACAGAACCAAGAACTGAACCAGGAGTGGCTTCCCCTCCGTCCCTGATCCTCTGCGTTTCCCTGCGACTTGAAATGGGGCCAGTTTGGTGGATTTCTTGCACATGGGAGCAATATATTGAATTACATGTATGTCCAGTGCTTAGGAGAGATACATTTCTTTTCCACATGTTCGTGCAGCTGCGTGACCCCAGGAAACCCAACAGTGGGGTCTGTCTTCGGAGACAAATAGGGATTGTTTTGTGTGCCTGTGTAAACGCTCCCTCCCCCTCTGCTCTCCCCAGCCCCCCTGTCTGTGGATGGGGGGATTATTCCCCACCGAACACCTCCGTATCCCACTGAAGCCAAGCAGCATAAGCACAGGATATTTATTCACCACAAACCCACAGAGTGGAAATGTAGCTCTGGGGGAGACTCAGCCCCCCCATTCATTCCTCCCCAGTAGGAGCTTGCTGGAAGGAGCTGTTAGAGCTCTGCCTGGCTCTCCCTTGGGCAGAGCCTCCCCCCCTGCCCAGACCCCTGCCCCTGTGGATGCTCTGGGGCAGTGGTACCCCCAGCCCTCCCTCTGCCAGGGATGTACCTCCTGCTCCGTGCCCGTGTCCCGTGGGGTCCCTCCAGCACAGCCCTCCCAGGGAGCAGGACCCAGCCCAGTGGAAAAGGAAGGAGAAATCCATGCTGTGTAAACCAACTCGGGAGGGAATGTGGTGCGTGGCAGCTGCTGGCATCGGACAGGACCTGCTCCTTTTCATCCCCCCAGGCTGGCACTCAGCATCCCGCAGGCTGTCCAGAAAGGAAGGAGGCTTTGTTGATAAGATCTGGGGCTTGCAATAAAACAAAGGCAGAGGGTGGAAGGGATTTCTTTATCATCCCTTCTTGTTTATTTTTGTTTTGTTTTTCAAGAAAAATATAGGGTAAAGAAAAACGTTAGGAACAGAACACACGGTTCCCAAATATCAGGCCTGGCTGAAGCTTGGATCTGGAAGGGGTCTCCAGCAGCCTTGCAGGAGCCTTTCCTCAGCACTGACTCCAAGCAAAGCCCGGAGGATCCCACGGCCAGGCCTTGGAGCTCCCTGGAAACCAAACCCTGACGGGCTCCAGCAGGGCTTGGGGTGAGGTGAGGTCAAGGATCACAGGTGCCCTGGGGTCCTGCTCCCAGCTTCCCAGCTTCCCAGAGCTCCAGCCCCAGATCCTTAACCCGGTGCTGACCCAACAACACAGCTCTCCCCGCATCCCCCCCTCCCTGCTCCCGGGGTGCTGGTGGGACCATGGGGAGAGGAGGGGAGGTGATGGGTGGGCTGAGCCAGGGATCCCAGCTGGGAGGGCCCGGGGCAATGGGATGAGCTGCAGGGCTGGCTGAAGGAGGAGGAGGAGGAGGAGGAGCAGAGCGACTGATTGCCTTATCACTGCCACCCTGCTCCCGGTGCTTGTCTATAAATAGGAGTCTGAAAGCAAAGCAATTCCTCATGGTGCACACTGCTGTCTGGAGGGGCTTGTGTTGGTGTAAGTGTGGATGTAAGTCCAGCATCTAGTGGGAGCTTTACAAACCCATCCTGCACAGCCTGGGGGGGTCTGAGGCTCCTTTCCAGCATCACTGCAGGGACAACAAGCCCTGAGCTGGGCTTCTTCTGGTTCGAGGTCCCAGCACAGGCAGAGGTACCAGGGGCACCCACCAGCTCGGGTCCCTTGCTTGAGCCAGCACCTGCAGCAGGCCCAGGGCATCCTCACCTTGATGAGCAGTGATGTTACCAACAGCAGCAGCAGCTTGCACACATCCACTCTGCTTCCTCTGAACTTGGAGAGCCCTGAGCTCTCCATGGGTCACAACCCTTTTTCCACACCCTGCACGCCACTAATATATACTTTTTTTTCTTTTTTTTTTTTTTTACCTTGAGCAGGGAAAAAGTTCATCCCCGACTCTAACCAAAGGAGGGGCAGCTGTTTCCCCTCTGCTGCCCCCAGAACCCTCTTTGTCCCTCAAGGGGACAGCAGCCAGTCCTGTGAAGTGTCCTCACTGCTGGTGTGGGGGCTGAGCTCAGGGGAAGTTCTCCCCCTGTCCGGGCTGGTGGGAGCCGTGCTGGGCCCCTCCTGGTGGGGAACCAGGCTGAGCTGCTGGTGCAGGGAGGGCCATATTGGTTTCAGTCTGTTCTGCAAAACACCAACCAGCATGTGCAATCTGTGAGCCCCCTGCTCGACGAGAAATGCTAATTGTGTGAGAAGAACCTGCCAACAGCCCGCAGTATTCAGCGTGAAGAGGGTTTATTAGTGTTATTACCATTGTTCTGGCAGCTGCAGAACAGGCAGCCTGGCTCACCCTGGCCCGGGGAAGGGAGTGGGGTGCAGCAGAGATGGGGACGATGCCCCCCGGCTGACTGCTCCCCCCGGGAGGGATCCTGCCCCCTTCTCTGGGCTGTAGGGAGGGCTGGACACGGCTTTTCTCCTTGGGCTGGCAGTTTTGCATAAAATATGAAGTGCAAATCCCTCCCCCGTCATTCACTGCCTCTTCTGCCAGCACCTGCCCATCCCTCTGCCTCCATCCCTTGCTTCCAGCCCAACAAGGGGGTACCAGGGCTGCCCTGAACACCCTGGAGGCAGTGAGGGCCCCAGGACAGGGATGCTCAGCCCCCACCGTGCCCAGAGGGATGGCTCCCGGGACACGTGGAGAGGGTGGGACATGGGGTTGGCATCTTCCCTGTGGCCTCAGGGCTGGTACCTGGCATCTCCAGGGCAGGGCTGGTCCCTGCCTGCCCGGGCACCTCACAGGCTCCTGCTCGATGGGGAATGGCACTGCCAGGGCAGGGAGGGAGGGCAGAAGGGAAGGAGAACAAAGGAATGGGGGAGGCTTTGTTTGCTGAGCCCCAAAGCAGCCGTAGCCATGCCTGAACACCACCAGAAGAGACTCATTCAATTCCCAGTGATCCAGGCAAGCTGAAAAAAAAAAAAAAAAAAAAAGAAAAAAGAAAAAAGAAAAAAAAAAAGCTGAGGAAGGAGAAACAATGATTCTGAGTCGATTTAAAAGCAAAGCAAAAGCTCCACGTGGTGCAAAACACATGGTGGCTTTGCAGGAGAAAATCAAGAGTGTGTTTTGCAAAATCATCCTGACCTCTGGGCCTGGAGAGAAAGCAGGAACATTGATGAATTCAGTGTTGGTTTTTTTTTTTTCTCTTCTGGCCTCGCTAATTTGCAGAAAAGGATGCAGATAAAGTTTGATAACTTTGAAATAGAAAGAAAGAGAAGATGTCCCAGGCAGTCAGCTCCTGATCCTCCCCCTCCTGTTGCAGAGAATAAATGAAGTGCTCTTCATTCCCTGCTCGTCTGCCACCCTCCACTGAGTCTGTCATGGACTCATCTGTGTATAAATTAGCTTTTCACAGTAATGCCGTGTAAAATTATTTCTGTCATCCTTTTATCTGACCAGTTTATCTCGTCAGCTTGTCAGTCTTAATTCCGCAACCTTTCTCTCCTCTCCCTGCCAGAAGCCACCTGAGCTTCTTCAGAGGCTCCGAGCCCTCCTGGCCAGCTCTGCTCTGCCTCCCCCCGAGCTCCTGGGGGCTTTAGCGAGGTGCAGCCCCCACTCCCTCCCCCCTTTCTTGGGGACCACTGGTGCAGCCAGCCAAACGGTTGGCAACCAGGCTGTCTGCTGGCAAGCTGGAGAGGCAGAGAGGTTGCCATTTCCAGGCCCTTCATTTATTGTTCAGAATCAGGCAGTGACATTTCTGGGGACTGGCCCGTGGCAGGTGACCTGCTGCTTGGAGCCAGCCCGGGGCTGTCGGTGGTCACATCACTTACGTGGGGTTTCCACCCCCCCCCCCCCCCTTGTGGCTGCATTCCTGCTCCTGTTGGAAAAAGCAGGAAAATTTCCTGCTGGAAAAATTTCCCATCCATTGTCTGGGACTCTTTGTGTTGCCTTGCATGGGCGCTGCTGGAAAGGGGACCCGAAAGGGATGCAGATGGAATTAAATTAATAGGGGATCCCAGACGAATGGTCACCCAAGGCCTTTTACCACCTGATTTCAGCTCTGTGTGTCCCCCGAGTTTCGCTGTGGGTGGGAGGTGCCCTGGGAGGAAGGCTCAGGCTCCCTGCTGCCCCATGGAACCCAGGATGTGGGAATGGGGAATAGGGGATGGGGGATGCAGCTCCCAGCAAGGATGCCCAGTGCCCCAGGGGGTGGTCACCCCACACCTGAGCATGGTGGGAGCTGCCTCAGGGTGCTGCAGAGCAGCATCACATCCAGAGCCCAAACTCACACCTTCACTCCAGCTTTGTCCCACCTCTCCAGTTCCCTCTGTCTGCCCTGCTCTCCCCCAGCATCTTTCCTTCTCTCTCTTTCCTCCTTTCCCTGGGTTTCTCTGCTACCTTGGAAGCTGTAGGAGAGGAAATCTGCCTTTATTCAGGAAAAACAGTGGGGAGAGTCATTCAGTTCTCCAGAGGTGCCACTCGGGCTATGCCATCACACCCGTGTGGCTCTGTGGTGTGTTGTCCCTGGCCAGGTACCCCCCCTGCTCCTGCAGCCAGGTGTGTCCCCCAAACTGCTCACTGGTGGCCGAGGAGCAGCCTTCATCCCAGCACACCTCCTGCCTCCCTCCCACACTCCCTTGTGCTTTGATTTTTAGCAGTTGGTTGTGACTACTGGTTCCCCACATTGTTATCTGTTTTCTTTCGCTCAAAGAAATATTGTGGGTTGTAATTCTGCCTGCTACATCTTGTGAGTATTTCTGGACTCTGAAGTTTCCCGGCTCCAGATGTTCTGGCCAGACCAGAGGAAAAAACCCAAAAAACCTCAGCATTAATAAAAACCTTTTGAAAATAAGAAGTCGTATTGCGCAGTAGTGACATCATATCCGTGAAATATGACCTGATGATGTCACAGCTGTGAAATGAAGGCCGATTGTCTCTTTTTGGCAATCACTGGCTCTTTGGGCCAGACCTGTTAAATAAATGCACATGTACTATAAAGATGTATATTAAACCCAGAAGTTACGAACGCTGCCTTGTGGTCACCTGGGTCAAGAAACCTGACGGGGAGAGCTGGTGATGGGGTGGGTGCTGTAAAGACTTGGCAGAGGGTTCCCCACATCCCCCCATACCCAGACACCGGGCGCCAGAGGGTTTTACTTTGCTTTCCCCAAGCCCTCGCCTGCGGTCAGGAGCAGAGGACAGGCAGGGGACAGAGGAATGGCTTTGTGAGGCTGCTGGAGTGGGGTGTGGATGGATCGGTGCCCAGGGGACCATTGTGGCTCCGAGGGTTCTGTTGCTCAGAGGAGCCGGTGCTGGTGACCCGACCAGAGTCACCTGTCCCCTCTGGAGCCACCCAGCCCCATCCTGTCACCCCCAGGACCACCCGTGCCAGGCAGCACTGAGGCCCCTCCACTCCTTCTGGCCCCCTGGCAAGTGCTGTACCCCTCCCAGCCCACAGATCCAGTTACCCTCCCCAGTACCTTAACAAGACTGGCTGCAAACATTACTGCCTTGGCTATCTTCTCTTACACGATGTATTTGAGCTCTGTGAAGCCACAGTCTATAAAATATCTGCACCAACCCTCCCTGTGCTCCTAACCCCTGGCACTGCTGCAGGATCTGTTACATCTGCACTTTCCTCAGCCACACATCCATCCTACACGTGTGTGCAACCCCCTTTGTGAAGGAACATGTTGCCATGCCATGGAAAAGGTCTATTTTTTCCATATGGGCCACGCTGACAGTGTCAAGCCTTTAGTTTAAGCTCCCAGCATGCTTTTTTAATTTGTCCTTTCCTCTTTCCCTTTTGGTCCCATTGTTTGCAGAGGAGTTTGTACCCTTAAGAATGTGCAAAGCAGGAGGGTGCTGTCTGCTGAGGTGCCGATAATTGATACCCTGAGTGATGTGATGCTCTCAGGGAATTCAGTAAAGATTCTTGTTCTTACTTGGTCAATCCAGGAATATTTATTTAGATGTTTATTTATTCCCTTGGACGGGATGGGGTTTTGGTGGGGACTGAGGGGTGGGAAATCACCTTTGAATTTGCCAGGAGGATTTTGTTTTGATACTCTGAAAATGAGAAATTCCTTGTCTTCCCTCTTAACATGGTCTTGTGTTTCCAAAAATGTGCCAATCATAACAAAAAAGTAGGAGGAGGAAAGGCAGAGGTTGCAGCAGAGATGAGGAGCTGGGAGCAACCTGCACTGATGCTGTTTCCCTTTCCTCGGGGCAGTGAAGAGGATGCTTTCACTTTTTTGCCTAGTGCAGGTTTGGGGTTTTTTTTTGATTTTTTTTTTTAAATCTGAATATTCTCCAGGTGGGAAACTGTTTCTTTGACAGCTTTAATTAGAAATAGAAGATTTGCTCATGCAGAGAGGTGGAATATCAACTTCAAAACCACGTCACAAGAGGTGGATGTGTGAACCAGTGTGCTGGGATGCCTTGTAGATTGAAAGAGTGATGGGAGGCAGCCCCACAGCTGGCAAATAAAAGGGGACACAGCACAGGGAATCTTCCGGGCAACCAGAAGGAGTCTTCAAAAAGGCAGATGCTCAATTCCAGACTGCACAAACCAGGCAGGAAAAGAGAGCAACGCTATGCCAAAAAACTCCCCTCACCTTGCAGGGTCAGCGCTTGGTCTGGAGGATGAGGAGGGGGGGTGGTCCATTGGCTCCCCCTTCCCCGAGATATTTGGCAGAGCCAGGGTAGGAAACTCAGCTGCATCCCTTCCCTGCAGAGGCAGTGGCCAGCAGCCAGCTGCAGACATGTGGCAGGGGGAATGAGAGGAGCAGTGGGGAACCCCAACTGGCCATGGGGCCATTGTCTGTGGCTGCTGCTGCCTGTGCTGCCGCCGGCTGGAAACCTGCAGAAAGCTGATTTTTGCTTTTCCCCCCATCCCTCTGGCATTTGTGTATTATAACATGAGCCTGAAAGAAGCTCAGAAATACCCTACGGGCTGCCTTTCTTGGGCTATTTCAGCATGTTACAGGCAGCTGGAGCCAGAGGAAGGCAGCGTGGTGAAACCCATCCCTGGAGTTTTCCAGTGGTCTGCGGCGGAGAGAGCACCCAGGGAGGGGTCCCACAGCACCCAGCAGTGATGGAGAGCTCTTTTGCCAGCATCTGTTGTTTCCATTATAAACTGGACTGAAACCTGGAGGAATATTTCCCTAAGCTGGAGGAAGGCATTTCTTTTTGCAGCTGGAAAGAGGGGCCCCAGCTGCCTGGCCAGGTGAAGCTCAGGAGGGGGTGGGCTGGGGAGCCCTCACTGGGGGGAGAGACCATCTCACAGGGGCTCTGAAAGGAAGCAGAGCTGTGGGGTGTGGAGGGACATCTCACAAGGAACCACAGCCGACACCTCTTCTGTGTTGCTCAATCCATCTGGAGCCTGCAGACCATCCCCAGACCTTCCCCCATGCCTGTATCTCCTCCTGTGCTGGGGAAAAACCCAGCCCCAGTGGCTCCAGCAGGCAGGGATGGGGGTACCAGCCCTGAGCACCGTTGTTGCCATGCAGGGAGCTTTGTGGGGGGCTCTGGCAGGGCCAGGTATCATCTGAGCCAGCCCCGACCCAGCGGCCAGGCGAGGGGAACCATTCCTTGGAGCCAGCCCTTCCCACACCAGCTCCAATGAGGAATTTCTTGTTCGTGCATGGAAAAAAGGAATTTGCTTGAATGGTGTCCTGGGACTCGATTTTCCAGGCTTGACTCATTCCCTGGAAGGAAAGAGGGGTGTCTGAAACCAGGGGATGTTCTGCAGGCTTCAGGAAGGAGACAAAAAGAACACCTGATCCATCCATTAATCCATCAGTCGCTTTGGTGCCCAGGTGTCGTGGAGCAGAGAGAGAGGGAGAGGGAACAAAGGGGAGCAAGGAAGGGGCTTCCCCCAGGACCCCCGAGCCTGCTGGTGCCCAGATGTGCTGTGCAAGCAGCACAGGGCTGGGCATGATGGGGCAGGAGCAGAGACAGCCTGAGCTGGACAGGAGCTGGGCTTTTACCAACAACACGGCACCTTGATGTCTGAACACTGCTGGTAATTAGCATCTATGGGTTTATAATTGCACCAGCGAAGGCAGAGCAGCAGTGACCTCACCCCCAGCTCATTCCTGACAAAAGAGGAGGATCTGGGGGCACCTGGAGTACAGTTCGGCAGCACAGCCCTTTCCCAGCCGTGATTAATCCCCAGGAAATGTTCTGTGGTCAGCCCATTACCACTCCAATCTGTGGATGAAAATGAATCAGAGCAGCGTATGACTGTGGGAAAATTGTCACCAAACTTGGATGGTTTTGCTTTGTTTCACCACAAAATTACTAACGAAGCACTGCAACGGAGATGGATCTCTGAGTGTAACCTGACATTAACCCCTCAGCACACCCAGCCAGGCTGCTGGTAGCTGCCTTCACGGGAGAGCAGTTCCACAGTTCAGCTCTTGGCCGTGTGGAAATTCTTTAAATTAAGACAGAGGGACGGAGCTGTGAGTTTTACTGATGATGGCTGCTCTGTCCAGGCTGCTGCCTCGGCTGAACTCCTGCAGTCCTCTCCCAGCTCTGCACAAAGCCTGGTACGGATTCTCCATCCTAAACAGACCTCTTCTCTGCCCTCCCCAGGCAGTGGATTTTCTCCCCCAGGGAGGTTTCTGGTGCCCCAAGGTCCCTGCTGTCCCCCTCATCCCCACAGAATCATCTCCTGCAGCCCTGGGATGCTGGGTGAGGTCTGTGGGGTGGCTCTTTGGAGAGCATCCTTCCCAGGGCTGGACCACGCTGGGAATCAGGAGGGATAATGAGATTCTTGGCAACTCCTCTGCCTCTTACAAGCGCCTTCTGGAGCTGCTTGCCAGACAGATCCCCAGTGCTGCCTCCCGATGCTCCTTCAAAAATGAAAGAGGGCTTTGTGAAGCCACCACAACCAGAGCTCCCTTGCTGGGGGACAGGCAGCAGCAGCAGAGCCCAGGCTGGGCCACAGATCCTGGGCAGAGAGCAGGGGGAGGAGTGGAAGAGAGGCAGGGGCTGGAGATGGGAGACGTGAGACGGGGGAGAAGGGATTGAGGAGAGGGTTGGGGTGTGAGGAGGGAGATGCCATGGGAGAGGGAGCATGAGGATGCACAGAGCTGCAGGAGGGAGATGGGAGAGCGGTGGGGTCATGCTGGGGTGCTGGGCTTTAGTGGGGTTCACCCAACCGCCCTGAGAGCCCCCACACTTGGGATGAGTCCCAGGAGCTCCAGGAATAGATCTGAGCTGGGAAGAGGCTCAGCTCAGGAACTGCAGAGCTGCACCCAGGGGCTGGGGGAATTGGTGTGAAACCTGGCTGCTGGGGTTTGGAAAAGAGCTCAGCCTGCCCGGCTCAGCCTCCCCAGCAAACCTGGTGCACAGAGAGAGTTGAACTTGGTGCCTGATTTTTCATACCCATCGGTATATGAAGTTGTTTGAGGTAGAAAGAGGCAGCAGTGCACGTGCACAGCCTCAGTGCTGAAATCCCATTTCAAGGCAAAAGTACCTGCATACAGATTTCAAAGTGTATTCACTTAAAGTAATTAAAAGAAGCCCCAAAAAAGGAGCAAACTCTTTGGATGGTAGGATCCACAGGGAAACTGAAAGAACTTAATAGCTCCATAGCAAAGGTTGTGCAGCACCTTCGTGTAGAGAGCCCTGAGGTGGGGGGGTTGGTGGGGAGGGGAAGGGAAAGGGATAGAGGAAAGGAAAGGAACAAGGTCAAAAAACTCTAAATGCCTGAAAAATGTTGTCAGGTGTCACGGGGTTAGCCGAAGGACTGCAGGTTACTGCCAACAGCAAAGGTAAAGACCCCTGGCAGGTTCTGGCTGCTTTTGCCCTCAGAGCTGTTCCTCAGCCCCAGGCAGGAGCAGGGGAGATGATGTCTCCTCTGCCTGTTGTGTCCTGAGCCAGCACGGATCATGGGCAGCAACACTGCAAACCTGGGGCAGGGCCCAGCAGAGAGGAGGGAGAGGGGGAGGGCTGGTAAGAGGAGAAATAAAATAAAGTGGTTTTAATTTTTCAGGGAATCAGAGCCTTTCTGTGGGTGAGAATGGGGCTGGAATGCTTCAGTAACCCAATCTGGTGCCAGGATTGCTTCTGCAGCACTGCTAGCCAGCACGTGGAAAAAATACCAAGGCTTTTCAGAGAGGAACAGAGAGGAGCATACATCTCCTCAGCTGCGTGGCACAGGAACTCAGAGAAGGTTCAGAAGAGGCTGGGATAGCTGCTTGTTGTATCTGTAGTGCCTCCTGTTGTGTGGTGTGGCTGCAATGGATTTCAATAGACAGGGTCTGAGCTGCATTCCCACTGCTGGCTCTGGGCTCCCTCACCCAGCCCATGCTCTCTCTCTTCACATACCTCTGTACACACATTTGTATTTATAGACCTCTGTGATACACACATTTGTGGTTACCCTACCACACACTCTGCTGACTTAAATGTTATTTAAAATGTGCAGTGTAAGCCTGGGTGTGCTTGCCTCTCCTCATCAGTAAGAAGTCCCAAAGAGGAAGAGGAGGGAAGAGGTGAGGGAGGGTCTGGCTTCCAGCTGCTGGGACCACCAGCTCCTCCCTGAGGAGCTCCATCCCAGACCTGCATCACCACTTCCAGCCCTCCTGCACGGCCACATCAGTAGCTGCCACCTACATGAAACCTGTCACAGCAAAAAATGAATCTAGTGAGTGCTGAGGTGGGCTGCAATCATCCCAGCCCTGGCAAGATAAAGACCACAAAGTAGATTAGGTGAAATGGAGCTCTTCTAGGACAAGCTTAATGTTTGACTAGGTTGGAGCTGATGGGATGTGCTTCTGCTTTCTTGTTATCACTGGAGTGGCAATTACAGCTTTGCCTGCAAAACCCTCAGCCTGGCTCTGAACAGGTCCCACTCACCTCCCACACAAATTTAACATTTCCTTTCTCCATCAATTTCTATCTCAAAACCAAAATTGGCCAGAGCAGCAATAAAGGGAGGAAATCCCGAGACTTTAAGCTATGTTTGTAGGTGCAATTGATCTCCTGGGATGGAACAGAGATTCATCCACACTACAGAGGAGTAAACCCAGTGTTTTGTACCAAAGTAACAGAGGAAAATCCCAGTCATGTTTGGGGCTTTGCATTTTCTTGTCATTCAAACCTCTGTATAACCAGAGGCTTGCCCTGTTTTATTATTTGCAAACTTTAGTGGGGTCTTCCAGAAGAAGACAGATTTCTCTCAGGAGACAGAATATGAAGGACATGTGGCATGCCATCTGGAGACTGTGAAGGAACGGCCAGGCTACCACCCAAAAACACAGCCAGTCCCAAATAAACCCCTTGGTTCAGCTTCTCCAGGAGTTCCCCAAAGAGCTGAGGCTGTGGAGCACAGCACTGCCTATGGCAAGGGACACTGGAATGGGAGCTTTGGGGCTGGATTCAGGTCCCGGGGCTCCTGGGGATCCTACTCAGAGGTGCTGGGTTGTCAGAACCATCCTTTCCATCCCTCTCTGTTGTCTGGCACAGTTGGAGTCACTGCTGTTTATTTGGTCATTTTGGGGGCAGGGGGAGGGGGTGAGGATATAATTTTCAGCAGTCTATGACAGCATAATTAGGTAAATATAAATGAAAGAAAAACACATTCTCGAAGTCCAGGGACTTTCACATATTTTCTCTGTTATTCCATCTCCCTGGAAAAATAAAAGCTACTCAGCATGAACATTTATTAGCAATTAGCATCTGGGGCGCTCAGGACCTCCTGGGACAATCCAGGTAATTAAAGCTTCCCACAGCCTTCTCCCTGGATTTTGCCCCCTGTGCTCCTTTCTGGTCCCAGCCCTGTGAGAAGACACAGTGCATGGTGAGCAGCATCAGAGAGCTCAGAGCAACACCCAGGCTGCAGTCTGCCAGGTCAACACCTCCAGACCATCCTCATCCTTACCCAAAGTCACTTAACCAACAAATGAAGCAAATCCCCCTAAAAAAAAAAAAAAAAAAAAAAAAAGAAATAAAGAGTACCATGTGAAACCACCATAAAAGGACAACTCAGAGATCTAGATCAGCATCCTCACCACAACATCACTGTGAACTTTTCTGCTCTCTGCCCATCTAGACACATGCTGAGCAGCTCCTTTGAAATCAGAATCTTTGCACATTTATTGAAGACAGAATCTGTCAGCTTAGTTTAAGCTCAAGTGATAGACTTGGACGTATGCTAATACAAGGGTTAGGAAGCAGCTTTGCCATCAGGATGAGGAGCTTTTCCAGGAGGCTGTTTGGCTCTGAGAGCAGGCAGGTTTTGGCAGGGGGAAGATGTGAAGCATCCCCAGTGCTGCTGGGAGCCTGATCAGCCGTGTAAGTGTCAAGAACAGGGAGAGGGACTGGCTGGCTCCCACCTCACCTGCCCCCAGGAGCAGAAAGGCATGGACAGGCTGAATATCCTTGCAGAAGCTGCTGATGTTATTATTATTATTCTTTTACCTTCCTCAGAGTTCAAGGTCTCGTTTTCCCCTCACAAAATGAAGAGATTCCGTGCAGGTAAACTCCATGCATAAGGTCCCCAAGAAGCACTCAGAGCTCTGATCTCATGTCTTTGCAGTAAACCAGAAAAAATAAAAGCCCTTACAAATCCAAGTCCTTTTCAGTGACTTTGTTTTAAATCTCCTATCTAGTAGTAGTCACAAATGAAGCTGGTTGCTGCAGGAGATCAGAGGCACTTTCAAAGTTTTACAGAATGTATTTGGAGGATCAAGGCACAGTTCAGCATTAGGAGGGGAGTTCTTGCTGGTACAGTGACACAGGGACAGGTAACATATCAGATCAATGTGTTCTCACGTGTAGCAGTACCTGTACCTGTTTCCACCTTAGACCAGGACTTAAAGCACAGCCCCCAGGGACTGGATTTGCCCCAGATGCCCCATTCCACCCCTGGGTTGCAGCAGGGACAGGTCCCCCCAGCCTGCTGCCACCACCACCTGAAGCCTTTGAACATGACTGCTGGTTTTCAATCTGAAATTCTATCTTCCAAGCAAGTGAATAATTGCACGTCACATTTATTTACTGCCTTCAATAATTCTTTGCTGGCCCTTTTGCTTTGGATGTAAGTGGCTTTTTAATATATATTTTCTGACACTGGTGGCACATAATAAAGTAATCAAGTAATTACTGCAGCCATAAATTTGCCACCTTGGAAAGTAATTTTTATGACTCAGAACAAGAAAAGAAAAGTGTGTCTCCTTTTCTGGGGATGTGGTGATGTGGTTTGTGGTCACAGGCACTTTAAGGGGTGGGTTAGTTTGTGTCATTCTCCCGATTCAGGCACTTAGAATTTGTTTATACTTTGATCGGGGCTTTCCTCAGCTGCCTGCTCAGTGATATTAAAACATTTTCTGAATTTCAGTCAAGACACACCATCGTTTTCCCAGAAAAAGGTTCAGCAGAGTAACAGATTAGTAAAAAATCAAGACTGAAAGGGATCCTGAGCAGCCTCAGCCCAGGACAGCATCCCCCCTTCCCCTCCCTGAGGGGCCCATCGATGGAGAAGCCACCATTGCTTCAGAAAACATAATCTGGATTTCTACTTTTTTCACAGGTAAGATTTCCCATTGCTCCAGGATTTCTAGTTCTTGCTGCCACCCTCCCAGTCCCTCCCAAATAGAGCCCACTGAGCTGCAGCAGTATGTTCAGGGTTCAGAAAACTCAGTGTTTGGAATTAGATTCAGGAGCGATACCTCTGAATTACACAAGTACAGCAAATAGCTCCCTTTTTGAAAAGCAGCTTTTCATTGTGACCTTATTTTGTTACAGTACTGGGGCAAAACATATTTCAAGAGATGAAGTTACAAATAAAGAGAATGCTAATATTCGTTTTGACAAATCAGATCGGAAATTTCCAGCTGTGCTGCACTGCTTCATTAAGACTATTTTTGTTTGATCTGTAAATTAAACTTTTCTTCTCACAAAGGTTTTATTTTGGATAAAATGGTGTTTTCCAGGAGGCAAATATTTCATTTGAATTTTCTTAATCACTTGTAGTTCCATGTCAGCAGGGTTGATTTCAATGCCTTAGTGCTAAGTGTATGTTTGAGCACTCCATGGCATCACAGCAGCTGTTTCCAGTTTCCTCCTGTCCTCTTTTCCATCTCAACAACAACAGATCCCTCTCATTCGAGGAATTATGAAGTGGGTTCAGCGTGCAGCCAATCTGCATCCCAGTGCCTGGTAACAGTGAGCATTTCCCATGTCAAAACCCTCTGCATGGAAGTCCCACAGCATGTGCAATGTGCAAGGTCTGAGCTATGCTCCGGGGTGCAGATCTGTGGACAAACTGAAGGCAGAAGGACAGAACAGGGACAGGAATCACCCCATCTGGACCCCAGGAGCCAGTGGCAGAGCTGGACTCTGAAGCCAAAACCTCTGCACCTTCAGGAGAAGCTTTCAGATCCTTTCAGTTTTCCCTGGTGGAAGAAAGGATGCTGCTGGTGACTCCTGTATTGCATATCTGAATATGCATTTCTGAGTCACCTTCTGACACCTTCCAGCACCTGGGTCATGACCCCACTGGGGATCTAACAGCCCTCCGGGCTAAAATGCCTCTCCCCAGGGTGGGTTTTGCCACCAATTCTGAATCCTTGCTGCAGAAGAGCGGAAATCGGATAAGAAGACTTTCCCTGTCCCTTGTCCACCGGGATAAACTCCCTGCCACAGAAAGGAAGGGGAAAATTGTGCTCCTGAAAGCCATGCAGACAGCAACCCCTTGAAAGACAGGTTCACACATTTTGCCCTGTCATAGTCAGGGGCTCTTCCTGACAAACTACTTGCTGCTGCAACTCATGAAGCATGTTTTATTCATGCCAAAGAGTGTTCCTTTGGCCGCGTCAACATCAGGCAGATGCAGCAGAGAGCGGGCCAGTTGGGTTCATCCCAGGAAATCATTTATCTCCCTTAGGGAAGTGCTGTGCTATGCCCTTAAGCCCTCGCTGATATTTAATGGTGCGAGGCTGATGCTTAAGCACCAGCTCCGGCCTGAAGTTGTTTCGCTTCTGTGCTGCTGTAAGGCAACAATCACCAGCGTTTGCAGAGGCTGAGGGGAAGGATTTGTTTAATGCAGCCCCAAGCCCCTGCCCTAATGGGTTGTTAATCCATACCCAGCGCAGCAAATTTGCCAGCTGCCTCCCAGGGGTCCCCAGTGTGCCTCCATCCTCCAGACGTTTGCTGGCAGCCTGCGGTTTCCTGGCATCCCCCGGGGAAAAGGAGCAGGGGCTGTAATCATAACCCCCACGCAGCCCCCTCCCTCCTGACCCCAAAGCAGTTGGCAGCCAAAGCGATACGCACATTACTGGATTTATATGAAGTGCTGCTGAGCAAGAGAGATTCGAGGGGGTTTAGCAGCTAGATGGGACCAAGAGATGATCTCAGTGCATTGGCTTGTGCTGCGAGGAAGGGCGAGAGCTTTAAAGTAACAGAACAGGAGAAGCCTGTGGAGAGTGGAGGTGTCCCCTCCTGTCCCCATGGGTTACACACCCGAGCCACTGCCAGGAGCCATGGCAGGACTGTGACCATGTGAGGCAGTTGAATATGTGCTACCCAGCAGTGGCCTTAGGTGACAAGACCACCCAGTAAGCGATAAAATCCCAAACTATGCTCATATCCCAGGCCTGCCCCGTGGAGAGGCAGAGAGAAACTCGGCTGTGTTTTCTCATACAGAATGCCAACATGCTAACGTCCTGGAAAAAGCAAGAGCCTCCTGAGCATGGAAAAGGGATTTATCGAGCCATCAGGCTTGTACCTGATCAAGCCTGAAGGATGTCTTACTGCTGGAGCTTACCAGCTCCTTAGTGATGTTCAGAGCGGCCGCTCCGTGTTAATTTGCCCTGCAACAGGAGGTGAATTTCTGTGCATCTGCAGGCTCTGATAAGGCTGGCTGGATCCAGGTTCCCTGCACAGGGACAGTGTGCTGTGCCTGCACCCAGACCACCAGCAGCAGCCCCTGCTAGAGCTGATCCACAGCTCTGCAGCAGCCAAACCTTGCAGCAGGAGGCTGCTCTGCCTACCCTTCCTTTCCCGGGGCAGGTTTGTCTTCCCAGGCCTCAGATGTATTTCTGGCTGGATCTGCAGCCTCCTTCACACCATCTCAGGCTGCCTTGTGGGTGAAGTCTGTCTCTCGTGGAACTGGAGCTGGACCCAGGGCACCTCAGCTGAGCAAGCTGGCACCCATGAGAGAGGAAGCTGAGAGCACCCACCAAACCCCGACCAGGCAGTCAGGTCTCAACTGGGAGCTTGGATCACATTCATCAGGGGTGAGGAGCTGTGGGATTAACCCCTTTGGTTGCTCCTCACCCCCTTCAGACAGAAAAGCCTTTAATAGGTCAGCAGATAAAAAAAGCAGCAGGGAAAACATTCCTTATCTCCCCTGCCATGCCTGGGCTCTGTAATACAACTGATTCCTGAGATGTGCAGACCTCCTCAAACAAGTTTATCTTCATTCGAGGAATAGTCATACAGTGAGATTGCAATGTAATTACCTTCTCACAAACCCTAACTGGAAATCTTCACATCCAGTCATTAGCTTTAAGACAGGCAGACAGGCAATTATATCTGAATAAATGACTGAGAAATGAATCCAGGAGACTCTCAGCCCTGATTCAACCTCCAGTTCACAATCTTGGGTGTAGCAGCAAGCTGCCCATCAGGCCTACCTGTACCTGGCACCATCCTTTCCCTGCCCTGCCCACCCCAAGAGTCCCACGGGGGACCCCAGACACCCCTCCCCGTGGTCCTGGCGTGGGTGAGGTACCCGCAGGCCCCTCCCGTGGTCTGGGATGGACCCAGGTAACCTCAGGCAGGATGCTCCAACACCTCCTGAGTATTTCACTCTTGGCTGAACTCCTCCTTCACCTTTTCCCTTCCTCTCTTTTCTCAGTAGGTTCATAAGCCTCCATGCTGAGCGTGTGAAGTCTCCCAAACAGGTGAGCAATAAAATGTCCCAGTCCTGATTGCAGGGGAGGCAGCAGCACTACAGTCTGGTGGTTACAGTCACAGGCAGCAAGCCAGGATGCTTGGGATCAGTCCTGGCTCCAGCATTAACTTGCTCAGTGGTTCTGGGAAAGTGGCAGAGGGCAAAGGGCTTTCCAGAGGAGCTGGGTTTGCCTCCACACGGTGTTTCAGTGGAGGGGGCAGCTTTTCTGAAGGGCCCAGCACCCACTGGCACCCACAGCGGAAGAGAAAGTCCCCCAGATGGGTCAGGAACAGCTCTCCACCCAGCGGGCTCATAAACCTTCCTCTTCCTCGCTCCCCTGGCAGACTGGACCAGCACCTCTGGATGGTTCCCAAGCCTTTCCCAAGGAGGGCGGGAGAGAATATAATTTCCAGCCACGCTCTCCCTGACAGCTTTTCTAAAAAGCCAAAGGCAACACTGCCCCCACTGACCCCTCGAAAGTCTCTGCACTTCATTGTCCTGCGGATGCCATAAGGAGAAAGGGCAGGAGCCACCTCCTGGTACCCATCATACTGATTCAGGGGCTGCTGCCTGGTACTCCCCAGGTCTGCGTTCTTGCTCCCCTCCTTCCATGTCACCATTTTATCTTGTGTGATTATTGACTTAACGAAACACAGGTATTTGCAGCCCGGAGGGTATTCCCCACTGGGAGGCTGGAAGGAGCATTTAGCAGAGCACATGGGGCTCTGGGAGCACTGACAGCATCCTGCACCCGGGGGGAGATGGTGGTGGTGGGGAGGAGGAGCCCAAGCAGCTGAAGTGGTTGTTTGATTGTTTCCTGGTTGTGAAACAAGTCAGCTGGTTATGGAGGGAGAGGAGGAGGAGGGAGAAGGCCAGGGAGATGTGGGGGAGGGTTGGGTGGCTCGCCGGGGATGCTGGCACCCACTTTGTGCAGACGGGAGCCTGGATTCCTGGGGAGCTGGGGCTGTGGGTGGCCAGGTCCCCCTTCTCTCTCGGGGGGGAGTGCTTCCTGGATGCAGAGCCTCCTCCTTATCCCCAGAACGAAACAGCTACAACCCTCCCTTTGTCTGCTGCAGAAACCCCAACTTAAGTCTGGGGATGATGCTCCAGGGAAGGGACATCGCCACACGCGCTCCTTCTCCCTGCTGGCAAATTCCTTGGGTGTCAGAAAACCCCAACGAGGCTCCCGCAGCAGGGCTGGAGCTCTGTGGGGTGACAGGAGGCTGAGGGGCCTCTGCTCATCCCCACAGCCCCCTCCCAGCCTGGCAGCCACCACCAGGGAGCCGCAGGGAGATGGGAACCAGATGGAGGGGACCCATGGCCCCCGGTGCCCAGAGCCCAGGAGTTGTCCCTGAGCAGGGACCATGGCTCGGGGCTCCCCCCTGGCCTGAGGGGAAGCTCAGCTGCCCAGAGGAGGGGAAGGGTGGTGGCCAGCTCAGGCTGGGAGATGAAAGGAAGGATGTGGGACACAGGTTCAGATGCTGGAAGGAGCTGCAGAGGGGTTGGGAGGTGGGTGGAGGAGGGGATGGCTGATAAGCAGAATTAGGGGTTTTTTAAGCGTGCTCCACTTTGCTTTGCTTTGCTTTTCCTGGACCACACAGGCCCTCCCTGAGGCATCATTCCTGGCAAAATTAGACCACGGCGAAATTTATTGGCTGAGGGGAGAGCTGGAGTTCAGTTCTCTGTCATCAGGTTGAGAGGCAGGAACTGCAGGGCTGGGTCTGCATCCCCCAACCCCTCATCCCCCTGCTCGGAGCCTTCCCTCACCCACCCACTGCCAGGGGACCCCCACAGTCACAGAGTCATAAACAAGCAGGGTTTGGGGCTGCTTGTGACCCCCGGGGATGTTGCTGTGTCCCCTTCCCCATGCAGGGGAGGTGGCAGAGGTGTCCTGAGGAGGGATGTCCCTCTGGAGTTGGCAAGGATCAGTTTGATCCATAGGGCTGAATTAAAAAACCCCTTCAGGAGCAAAGAGGCCCAGTGCCCGGTCTCTGACCAGGGAAAGGACTTGGTAGCCTTGCAGCTGGTGGCAATTGCCCTCTTGATTGCCTTTCAGTTACCTCTGGGTTTGGCAGGGGAGGAGTGATGGGGAGCAGCCTCTGGGGACATCATGGTGTTGGGACTGTGGGAAGGAGGCTTCACCCAGTGACCAGAGACAAGCCTGAAGGAAAAGTTCATCTCCCCAGGTAGTGTCATGGCTTTGGGAAGCATGGGGCTGTGTGGAAGGGTCTAACCACCTGCAGGGAGGTGTTTGCAAGGAAGTGACTGATGGAGATGGGATACAGCCCCGTTCCCTGGGGTCCTCCACGGTGCAGGTCATGCTCAGCTCAGGGGGATTGATTTTATCACACTGCTGACTGAAAGCTGCTTGCTGGGCTGGCTCATTAGGGAGTCATCCTCCTTCCCCAGCCATTAAGGCTGTGTTTAGTCCTTTGCTTCCATGCACTGCACTGCACTGCTGCCTTCCAGCATGCTCCCAGTGCAGGCACCTGAAACATGTCTTCTGTGCCCTTGGGCAGCTGAGAAATATGTAAACGTCGTTCTTATTTGCAATGCAATAATGTTTCGAGACATGGAGGTCATTATGTATTAACCTGGGAATGACACTGTTTAATCTTCCCAAGAGGCTGGAATCAAAGAGAAAACCTATCGAGCCCATTCCCAGGAGTGTGTCCTGCATTTGTGGTTTTATAATCAGAAGAATGTAGCCAGTGTTTGTACTTTGCTAGGTTAGGAAAGGGCCTTTCTTAGTCGTTTGTTTATTCAGAGGTTAATGCATTAGCTGTAAGGAACCTGCCAGGCAGGGCACAGAACAGGAGCTCTTTTTCTGCTAACCTGTCAAAACAGCAGTGCTTGGGGTGAGCACCCAGAAGTGCTGTTCAGTGGTTTGGTTTTGTTGTTTTTTTTTCTGGTTACTTGAACATCTCACACTGAATAAACAGGTTGGAAGGGCCTGGCGTGCCCTCTCCTATCACTTCTGTGTGCCCACTTCTGGTTGGAATGGTAAAATACAGGTGGGGCCTCGTGGTTTAAAGTCACTCTCCCTGTGGTCCTTGCCACAGGCTGGATGAGGCTTTGGTGGTTTCATGGTTGTTTACTCCACACTTACTCATCTCCGGTCCCCCCCACGGTGGCTCTCCCTTGGCAGTGGTGGAAACTTTTGTTTGGTTCTGTCAGGATTTGATTTGGCGTCTTTTTCCAATTCTACATCCCAAGCTTAAGGTTTGGGCTTGGCACAAAAGGCTTTGAGTGTCCCATTGCTGAGCACCAGAGTTACCTAGAATTTAAGTGCACCCCTTGACCTCTCTGAGAAATTGCTCTACTCTAAGGAATTATTTAAGGACTTTCTTGCTCACTGTTTCTTAGTGTGACAGTTTTTTGGTGATGCTGTCTGGGATGGTGGCCACAGGGGAGGGCAAGTCTTACAGCCTAGTCACAAAATCACTACAGAAACAACTGCTGTGTGTTCAGATGTTCCATCTGCTGCTGAGCTGGGGTGAGTGCAGAGTGGGCAGGGGCCACTTATAGGTTAGAAATGAGCATTTACGGGGCTCTGAACGAGCAGAATGAACTTTAAACCGGGTGGCACTAGAGGTACCCCATGGTGAGAGGTTCCTACAGCAACCTTAACTTCTCCAGTGCCTCCCTGCCTCTGTCCTGAGTGGGAACTGGGCTGAGCGTTGGTCTGCTTCACCTGCTGTTTAATAACACAACTTGTGCTTGAAGGAAGAGAAAAAAATGATCAGGTGATGTATGCAGGCGTATCTGGGCAGCACCCAGATGGTGTCTGGTCCCACTGCAGAGGCTCTGAGCTGCTCCCCTCCACTCCCAGGCTGCCCGGGCTGAAAATCCTCTGTCCCTGCACTTTTCTTTTCTGTCCTCAGAAGTTGTCAAGGCATCAAACTTTTGTACAAGAGCTGGTTACAAAGGGACTCCGAGTCCTGGCAGACGTGGCTTTGCTCTGTTCCCTGGTATCTTATATTGTAAATAAAAGCTCGGAAATTACTATAGAGGCAAGAAAGGCCTTCAACATGACTCTGCTTGTGCCTGCAAATTCCAGCTAAATTAGCCATCTCCTGAAGGACACTGTACCAACATCAGATGGATGAGGGGCATGATCTTTGTCAGCTTTTCTGATGCCCTTTGTTGGTCTTCCTCCCTAAGCTCAGGCCTGGTTTTTTAAGGCACGCATGGAAATGATTCTGATCCCATCCTTCACACAAATGCCAAGAGGATTCCTCTGGCTAATGTGATTACAGAGGAGACCAAACAGGGAGATGGACTCTGAGAGACAAAGCTCTTGGTTAAACAACATAGATGTCTCAAATATTTGCCAACACTTGCGAACACAAATATTTACGCCAGCAGCAAGAGCCAAGGCATATTTTTACTTCAAGATGTATTAAATGTTTCCTTGAGTGTGCAGAATTCGGAAAGAGCTCTTATATCACTCGCCGGCTCATTTTCCAGGCCACTGAATGCACTCACTTATTTGGCAAATCTTGCTGTTAACAGTTTTTCCTCATCTGATTTCACTGGCTTTCCTGCTTTCCCTGAGAATCTCGTGCAGGGAAGGGGAACGAATGCAATTTTTTTTTCCCCTCCAGCAAGCAAAAGGCTGTATCAGATTGCAAAATCTCGCTGCCAAAATTGATTGTTTGTGGTCCTCTCTGTTCCCTGTGACCTGCTGGCTCCTGTTGTGGGAAGGGAAGGCTGTGAGCAGGGTCTCAAGGCCAAGGCAAAGCAGGGACTTCCTAAAGGCATTGAGCCCAACCACTCTGCTTCATCCCAGCCCTCGGCACTTTCCAGAGGCGCTGGGCTGGAGGTGAACTTGGGAGGTGGCCACTGCCCTTCTACTGCCCAGTTACCAGAGGGATGGCCAGCCCGTAATGTCACCCTGTGATAAATGACACTCGTTTTTTTGGAGGTGTGTCTTCACAGGTGGAGAAGAACCACCAGCAGTGCTGCTGCTGTAGAACCATTGCTCCTGGGCTTCTCCACAGTCCAAGGAATGCATCAGATGCTAGGACGCTGCAGGAGAGAGCTCTGATCTTTCTCAGACAGCTGCATTCCCCTTATAAAACAGTATATTGTGCTAACAATAAATGTGAGGCTTATTTACAGTCTCAAACGCTGGCAGAGTAAAAAGGGGAAGCGGCAGGCAGTTCCCTCACAGAGCATCATGGGGGATTAATCAGCAGCAATAAAACTTCAGTCGGTCTGTTCCAACAGATCAAAGGGGATTAAGCTGGGCACTGGTCAGTCAGACTTCAGCCTTCCTTTTGGGTGCACGTTGTGGGCCCACCAGTACTGAAACTAAGAGGCAAATTAAGTCTTGGTGTGGTGTAATGCCATGGGCAACTATGAAGGGGGGAATCTTATGAATAAAAATCATAATCCTTTCCCAAGTTATTTGGCTCATATAAACTTAATAAAAGCCGCACAGATGTTTCTGTGTGTGGGGGGGGTAATAGAGGGCAGATGAGGTTGGCCTTACTCTGCAAAGACAAAGTGAGCCAAAATAGTGCCTCCAAAGCCTGGAGATGAAGAGGTTCATCCCACTGGTTGGGGAGCAGGAGTAGGTATCCCAGGGCCAGAAGAAACAGACCTGGAAATTCACTGTAAAGAAATAGTTTAACACGTTGGCAGTGAGATAAAACCCTGTGCAAAATTGTTCTGGTAGAATCCCAGTGTCAAAGCTCTAGTGGGCAGACTGGGCAGGGGATGAGGGATGGCAGGAGGATCCAAGGACATTTTGCAGGGACACAGCAAGGTTGGTCGTGTGGGCAGGACAGAGAATGGGAAGGGGCGGTTCCAACCGAGGGAAAGGTGAAGAGGTATTTGTGGATGCTGAGGGTGAGATGTGGAAAGGGTGTGGTGGGACCAAGCAGCGTTGATAGGAACAGATGGAGGAAGCTTGCCTAACATCTTCCCACTCTCTGGCTTTCTCTGTCTGGCACTATCAGCCCTTTGCTTAACAACATAATTCACACTGGCACTCGGATTCACACCCCCGGACCCACAAGGGAAAGCACAGCCCTGACCTGTACTCTCTGTGGGGCTCATCATGTGGGTTGTTCCAGTACCCTAAAGAGTGACTGGGAGATGGTACTCCCTTGGTGTCATGCATTTCCACACCATGCACTCAATTAACCCTTTTTGTGCATGACTGAGAATTAAGATATAAATAAAGTGGTGGAGAGAAGATAGCAGGGTAAAAGAGCAGAACATCTCTATGGTCCACTGCCTGGGAAAGGCGAGGGAGGGATGGACACACGGTGATAACTTTTGGGCTGTGAAGCTCTCTGGTACCCTACCACCCACAACTCAGCCGGGGTTATGACAGCCAAAATCTCTTCTCAGGCACTTGGGTATTTCAGAAGTGGCTTTCCCTGGCCCCAGGCATGTTTGGATGCATTCTCGGGGTGTTTGTCGTCTGCACACAGTTTTGTGGCTGAAACCAAGCTCTGGTTCCTGGAGAGTGGCCCTTTGCCAACCTGGGGGATGGAAATGCGGGTCTCTATACGCTGCTCCTTCCTGCCTTTGGCAACAAAAAATGGAGATGTTTGGAGGAAACAATACAGAGCAACAGTTCACATCAGTGAGACACACACAAAGTATTTCTGGCAGCATGGTGTGGGAATTTGGCATTGACTGTTGCTCATAAGCTCTGGACTCCCTTGTCTACAGCAACAAGTGGCACCTACATCTATTATGTCTGAAGTGTTCCTAGGTATGAAAGTGGAGGGTCTCATAAGTAAAGGAACTAATGGCGGTCCAAGATATTTTATTTAAGAAAGAGTCCTTCCGAGTCCCTAAAAATGGTTAACTCCAGGAGATGTGGGTGTTGTCCATGATTTTGTTGGCATAGCACTAGTTTCTTGTGCTTCCTGGAAAGACATGGCTATTTCACACCCAAAAGGGACTACAGCAAACCATGTGCTGTCCTGGTTTGTTGAAGTGACTGAGGAGACAGCCCTTGCTCTGGCTATTGCTGCATTTGGAGATGCCTTTGCATCAGTGTGGAGCAGCTCCTTGCAGCTTTCTCTGGGGACCATGATTTCAAATGAGAACAGCAGCCAAGAGGAGCGGAGCTCAGTCCTTGCACCAGAACTGCAAGGTCTGTAAATTACCATCTCTATTGTTTCAGCCTTGATTTTGGAACTCACACTGACTTGTATGGACCCTACTCCCTTCCTCACCCAGAGGAGTGATAAAGAAAGGATTATTCCCGCCAAAAACATCAGTCCTTGATGGTTCTTATTTAATGTAGGAAGAGGGAATAAACCAAATATTCAGTTCCCTGTCTGTAGTTCAAGATACACCTTCAAATCTGAGAACTCGTGAATCTCTGGCAGGGTTTCTTTTTTTTGCTAGAAAAACAAACAAAAATTGTTGTTTTCTGGCCAAAAAGCCCAAGCTGTTCATTTCTTCCCTCTCTCTGTTTCCCCCCCCCCTTCTTTTTTTTTTTTTTTTTTTCTTTTTTGTTCTGGGGCTGTTTCTGAGCAGCAAGGCGAGGAGGACACGCTGTATAAACATGGTACCAGCAGGGTGTTTGGAATGCTGCTCACTCCGGACCTCCGCCCCACGGAGGAGGAGGCTGGTGGGCTGGGGGAGTCTGGGTCATGGAGCAGAGGGCAGGGAGAAAACAGCTTCTCTGCTTCTCTTTTCTGCTTGCGTGTCCAAATCTTCCCAGCTGAGGAGAGGAAACTGGCATATTCTGGTCCTTTTATTTAGTGTTCTCTTCTCTGCTTCCCCTTTCATCCCCATGTGTCAAACAGCTTGTAGGCTTTATTTCAGGGGGCCAAGGAATTTGAACTACAGGCCCAAATAACTCAAGCATCTTTTGATATACGAAGTCTTGAAGCAAAGTTCAGTGGTGCCTAGAGCCAGCACGCTGGCAGCTGGTAACTCAGAAGGAGAGCCTGGGGTGTGAGACAATCCTCAACAATTTCTAGATGAGTAAGCTAAAAAGAGAGGGGAGCATTGCAGGCACCATGTCAGTCTGAACTCACACAGATCTTTGTTTCTGGAAGACACTTGGACAGGCAGGAGAAGCTTTCTAGGGAGGTGTGAGAGCCCAAAAGGGTGCAGAAACCGGAGTCCTTCATCCCCACTGTTTCAGCCATCACTTTCACCTTTGGTGTAATTATGGTTTCATGACAGGTTGTCCACTCCTGTGAGAATCTGAAGCAAAGTGTGACAGTGCTGCCAAGTACTTCAGACATTCATGTTTCTGGTTAGATGAAAGAGCAGCAGCAGCAGCAGCATCTCTCTTTGCAGAGGAATGTCAGCATGTCACATTGCTGTTGGTGGCTACAGCTGGAGTATAGCATGCTGGGAAATGCAGTTTCCATGGGCCATGCCTCAGTACGGTGGAGGACCAAGGATTTGTTCAACACAGATTTTGATCCTCCCTTGGTTTCCCAGTAAGTGGCTCCTCGCAGGGCATAATGGTCCCACTGGAAGCCCATTGAAGTCAATGGGAGTCTCTCTGCTGACGTCAGTAAGTTTGGCCCTGGTCCCATGCATACGGCCCTCCTGCTGGAGAGAAACGAGCAGCAAATCTTCTATGTCTGCATGAGGTATTCTGTTGCATCACTCATTGTCTATAACCACAAGTCAGTTGTTTTTATACTGCTAAACTGAGGACTGGAAGGGTTTGAAAGGGAGGGAGGAGAAGGGGCTGTCTGTGCCCTCCCTGCCCCTGGGCTGTTGCTGTGACACCCCCTGGTCCCAGGGAGTGGGATCCCACTTCTGGGCAGTGCCTCCTTCTCTGAGACCTTCCCTTTTCCCCAGGGTCAGAGGTGGTAGTGCCCTTGGGGAGGTGCTGGTTAAAGCACCCAGTCCTTTCACCCCGGGGGGAAGGCATGGCTAGGGATGGAGAGAGGGCTACGGGGATGCACTTGTGGCAGCTCCAAATGTTCCCTCCCAGGATGAAACTCATTGCTTCTGCAGAGTCACTACAAACCCAGTGATTGTCATTGTGCAGATTTTTGGTACCTTCCAAGAGCGTGGGGACTGACAGGCCTTTTTGAGTATGACATACTGGGTGGTGCCAGCCCTTTTCCAAATTAACAGACTCTTGGGAACCAGCCTCTGAAGAAGGCAAGACACTGCCCATCAGCTGGTTGGTGAAACCAGGCTGTGTGCACGGCTGTGGCTCCAGGATCCTGCCGAGACCCAAGAGCTGCTGCCTTCTGCAGGGACCTGCTCTCTGTGCCCCAGCTCCTGGCTGCCAGCCCTGCCTGGGCTCTGCCGGGTGCCATCCTCCACAGCCCTTGGTGCCTGCCTTCTGCTGCAGAGCACTGAAATCCCTCCAAAGCTAACACAGCACAAGGCAGAGCCGTGGTTTGGAGAAAAGGGCTTGCTGCTGGCTGAGGGCAAAGAGTGGAGCTGGCTGCAGGCAGCCCGGAGTCAGCCCAGGTCTGGTGACAGCCGGAGTTGGGTGCTAAAAACCTGAGCCAGCAGTGCCGCCCCTTGGCACCTCCCTTTCGAGCAATCAAACGGATTTTTGTCTTCCTGTGATTTTATTTCGTGGCAGGGGTGTGATGCCTTTCCCCCCGAGCTGACTGATGGATTGAAGAGGTGAGTGCCCCTCTGAATGGCCAGCAGTGGCCACCAAAAGGCAGAGGGCAGCTGCTCTGGCCCTGGCATGCCAAGTGTCATCCTGTAATCCTTCATTACACCCCTGCCTCTCTGCACTCCCAGACCTCACTGTTCTTCCTTGAACCAAGTGCTACCTTGTGGCCATCGGTGGATTTAAAGCTAACCCTGCCCTCACCTGAGAGGAAAAGCCCACCCTGGAATAAATACGAGTTCAGTTGGTGTATGAGGCAAACGCAGAAGCTGTAGGAACTGGAAACAGTGATTTTAAATATCTGTGCATCTGTTACACAGAGACAGACACATGGATATGTGTGTGTCTGTATGTGTCTGTGGGCAGAGACGGGGAGTGTGTGCATGTGTGTGTACAGGCGAGGGGAGGGGGTACTTTGTACAAAAGGCAAAGGTGTAGAATTTGAGGGTTGCCATGGATACAGGTCAGATGCCTTTGTTCTCACATCGTGGTGTAGCTTAGGGAGATGAGAGATGCGCCAGCTTCAGAGAAAGATGAGGGAAGAATGTATTTTAATTTTTTCTTTTTGATACGTGAAGGAAAATATTCATACTTTTAAAATCAAAGTTTGAAATAAAAGGCAGTAAACGGTGGCAATCTGCAGATGCATATGTATTTGAACTCATGGAGAGTCTGGGAAACGACTCAGTTGAGTGGCATCAAGGGAAATGTCATCGTGGTATCGTCATGGTCACAGACAGCCCCTCCGTGGAGCCACAAAGCCACTCGTCTGCAGTGACTGTGCTGACACAGAACCCCGTGGAGGAACCCTCATGCACTACCTGTGTCCATGAGTGTGCACACATGTGTATGTGTGGGCTTCTGCCTTTGTTTTTTCCTATTTTAAGTCTCCTCACTGGTTTTCTATAGTCCCAGACTATTTGATTCGGCGCTGAGAAGGAGGTTTCAAACCAGGATCCATATGGGGCCCGTCAGTTGCGACTGGATTCATTTTAAAGTCCTTGTTAAGTCCAACAAAAAGCCAAAGATTAGAGCTGATATGTTGGCTTTTATCCAAATGCTGATCCTTGAAACGCTGCCTCCAGCCCGCCAGGCAACGCTCATTCTCCTTTTTCTTCTTGCTCTTCTTCTTCCATTCTAATTGCTTCCCAAATTTGGGTTTCTTACCATGATTTTGAAGCCAGGTAATCAGAACCATGTATGTTTTTTCTACCTCCCCCTCCACCCCACCCCATCTCTTTCTGGTACCAATCAGACCATGTCTCTTTGTTGGTTCAAAAAGTCCATTTTCCTATCTTGACCACCAACGTCAAAGCCTTGGCAAGGCTGCAGCCCTTTGGGATAAGGCTTTTTAAAGCAGCCCTTAGCTAGCAGACACATTGCTGGCAGCCAAACAGCCACGGCAAAGAGAAAACCAACGTGGTGCTTGTCCATTAGCTGGGAAAGCCCTTTCCTGTTCTCTAAAGCCAGGGCTACCACTTCCCCTTCCTTTGTCCCTGAGGCTGATTGTTCAGGGCTTATCCTCATCATGGCCAGGGTTCCCCAGCAGATGGGGGACATCCCTGTGAGTGAAGGCTCTGGCACTGAGCTCTGGGCTCCAGCAGGGAATGGGATGTCTCAGCCTCAGCCCTCACTCTCTGGCTTCACAGATACCGACAGCGAGGGCACGTCCGAGGTGAGCAGTGCAAGGACAAAGGGGCTTTCATGGTCCTTTCCTGTTGTCTCCTGGGGTCCAGCTGTGCTCAACTGCTGGAGAGCTCTCTTCCAACCTGAACTCCTCCCTGCTTTTCACAACACAGCATGGAGCTTGTCTCTTTGAGAGCAGATAGCTCTTGACAGTCTGGATTGCGAGCGCAGAAAGAGAGTGCCAGAAAAAGAGAGCAGAGCGCTAGAAAGAGCTGCACGTCATCAGCAGGAATGGGTATGAGGAAGGGGAATGGATATTTGGGATGCTTTGTGCCAAAACCAGAAGATGGAGCAGAGGGGGAGCTAGGAGGGAGCTGAAGCCATGTAAGTCCACCAGCCCAAGCCTCAGCTCTCGGAGTGAGGACACCCAAGCAGATACTCCTGCTTTGCTCATGAGTTGTGAGCTCATTCAGAAGATCCTCTGCAGAGCCTTGCTAGCCAGTGCGTGTCATGAACAGACAAACCTGGAACTCTGGAGGAGGATACTTGAGCTGCTGGAGGCACAGGGAGGGCAGGATGAGGCAGAGAGCTTGCAGGGCTTTGGAGTGGGATCTCAAAGGTGGAGGCAGAGAAGGGACTGGGGTTGTGCTGGAGACACTGCACTAACGAGCCAGGATTCTGCATTTCCCTGCTCCAGAAGGCATCAAGTGCCTCAAAGGCCTGATCCTGTCCCACGAGGCAAAGCCCAGCCAGGCTGCCCCAGCAAATTGCTCCTGACTCCAGCCTGGGAAAGGCAGCCCACACCCCGCCATGCCTGCGGGATTTGTTAGAAGTATTCTGAGCAGCATCTGCCAGGGGGGCTACGTGCAACAAGGGGCATTAAAAAGCCATCACATATTGTATTGTCCGTACATTAATTTAAAATATATGCAGCCACATATAAAATATTACCTAACACGTAATATTCGTGCAGTTTAAATTAGACAGTAGGCCGATATATTTTCAATATGCGCCGGGCGATGTAATGTACACTGTGAGCAGGCAGCAGATAGATGTGAAATGTGTGTGTGAGATGCATCTGGACCAGGAACAGCTTGCAAAGCCATTCAGAAAAATATTTAGAGGGGTGAGGGGCGGGAATGGGCTCGTTCTGTCTTTGTATTTGTGACTGCTTTAACTCCAGGCTCTCTGTCCCAGGCGTCCCACATACAGACCCGTGCCCCCCTGCAGGCAGCACAAAAAAGGAGCCAGCCCAGCCCATTCTGTGCCACGCTGTCATCTCACCATTTCAGTGGCTCTTTAATCAAGAGGGGTATTAAAAGGCACCAAAATTTCCATTTGCTCTTGCCAGCATGTGCCTCTGGCAGTCCCGCTGCTCGGGCAGGTTTGCTGCACAGCTCTGGGCCATGCTGCTGGACCTGCCAGGGGCTCTCACCTCCCTGCTCACAGGCACACCAGTGGGCCCCATTCAGGTGCAGCCTCTCTGTCTCTCATCCCAGTAACATCCTCCCTTTCCATACCCACCCCTCACTCCAGTTCCAGCCTGGGACTCCTGACCATCAGGTCACCTCTCCTCCCCCTTGCAGCATCCTCCTATAGCCCAGCTCTGACCTGTCTGAAAACTGACGGGTGCAGATCCAAATCCTAGCTGGAAGCACCATCCCAAGGAGATACAAGCAGCATCCATGGTGTTTTCTCACTGGGTTTACAATTTGTGGGGACTGACCGGCTCTTGATCTAGTTACACTGGGTCTGAAATGCACTTTGGCTTAATTTCCGTCTAATTTCTCTGAAGGGAAAAATCTCTTGTAACCGAGGTCACTAAGCAGGACTCTGCCTCTCCACTTCTTCTGCCATGAACCACTGACTTAGGAGCCAGCTGACACAAAGCTGGAGGCAGAGCTGGGGACAGGCTGGGTTGGGAAGCAGACGGTCAGGGCTGCACCCACACCTTGTTCCTCTCATCTCTGTCCTTTTGCCTCAGTCAAGCACCAGACCCCGAGAACAAAGCCTGGCTGGTGTCCTTCTGTAGACAACCATCAGGGTTTATGCTGGAAGATGTTTTCTTATTTCTGGAAACGCTCTCTGGGGCATTTTTCTTAAAAGATTTTTAGTTTATCAACGTGGAAAATGCTGTTGAAAGTGGACATTGTCCACAGCACTTCCCATTTCAACAAAAAGCCAAAGTTCATTTTATGGGGAGAGGAGGGAAAAAGAAAGTTCCAGTGTTTGGTGTGAAGCCTGTTGAGCAGCTCAGCTCTGCTCATGGCTGGCCCCCAGCATCCCCTTTTCCTGCTTCAGGATAATGGGAGCTCAGAGGCCAGCGCAGAGACACAGAATCAGCACGCTGGGAAATCAGCGGGATGTGTGCGAACCGCCTTGGATAAAATCCACCCCAAGCACGGCCCATACCATAATACAACCAGGAACAGCAAAGCTCTGAAGCCTGAGAAATAACATTTCATTTCTCCCCATCCCCCTGTTTCTTTTTCCACCCCTGCTCCTGCCGGCACACACCTGGGCTCCAGTTGCTGCATCCAAGGACCACAGAAACCTCGGTCTCACAGCACCCCTAAACCCAGGACTCAGCTTTGCCCAGACCAGACTTTGCCTTGCCTGGGTTATTTTATGCTCAAGGTTGTTTTCTGGTTGAGGGGCTGAGACTTGACCGGGCTGGGTCTCCAAAAGTGGCCGAGCTTGGCCCAGCATGGGGAAACACCCATGAGCAGGGGCTCAGCATCACTCATTCCAGACTCCCCCAGTTCTGAGATCAGGCAGAAATTCAAACAAATGAAGGCAGTTGCTGGAGAGGACAGGAAGCAATTACAGACCACCCTGGAAAGGCAGGACAGCGAGCAGCTTGTGTGGCTGCTGCTGCTGTTTAAACAACAACAACCCCCAGGCCGGGCAGGGCAGGAACATCTTTGAAGAACAATGCTGGAGAGAGGTGGACTGAAGAAGTCCACAAAGGAGAATTAAGACAAAAAGCTCCGGCATGAGGGCCCTGGGCTCTGGCTGTGTGAGTCAGGAGGGTCCCGCTGGCAGGAGGAGGACAAACAGGATGGGTTGATGGTTCCAAAGGGACTCGGGACCCGGGACCTCCTGGTCCCCAGCCAGCCAGCGGACCCACGCAGGTCAGGAGGAGGGTGGCCTCAGGATGCCTTTTCCATCTGCGGGGCCATTTTGCAGCAGGAATCTTTTTCTTTGCCATGGAGGGGGAAGCAGGGGGGAGGCATTTTCAAGCTGTTTTCTCCAGGATATCCCAGCTACGCCTGACAGCTGGTTCCCATTGGGCTCCTGACCAAAGGCAGTCTCCAGCAAGGGTGGGAGTGGGCGGGAGTGGGGGAAGGGAACCTAATAACGATGAGGACGAAGAAGAGGAAGGATGAAAGGCACTTAAATGTGGAGGGTGGAACTGAACCAGGAGGACACTCGGTGGGAGGGGCTGGAGAGGCTTTGAAGCTCCTCACTATGGGGAGCCTCCTTTAAACCCTACACCATATTGGTACAAGGTGGGGGAGGAGGGTCTGTCTCTCTTTTTCTCTCTGAAATACTACTAGAGGTTGAGACCCCCACTCAGGATGCTCTGTTTCTGTCCATTAAGCATTTTAAATGTCTGTCCACCTCCCATGGCCTCCCATCCTTCTGTTGCTTGTGGGAATGGGCTGGGGATGGGAGGTTCCCAGAGATACCCTCCTGGGAAATGACAGGATAAGGGGCATGGGGTAGGGGTGAGGAGGGGTGATGACAGCAACAGCCTCATGCCAGTAGGTGTTCCCGTGGAGGGTACATGAAAAGGAACTCTGTGTTCCAAAACTCAGCATTGGATGGTAAGTTTTTGTAAACCCTTTAAGCAGATGGGGTCATTTGATGATACCAACTATCTCTGTTGTGTTTCGTGTCTCTCATGGCAGCCATCTGACTTTGAGTTTGATTTGATTCAGAAAAAGAGCAGGAAAATCCTGTTTTGTAAAGGTGCTAGGAGTACATCTCTTCCTTCCTCGGTCAAACCTAAACAAAACTCTCCCTGGAAAATCAGAACACAACGGTTTATTGAATAACATCTAACTCAATTCAGAGCGTCAGGAAACATGCAGCAAACAAAAATTAAGGGTACGTGAACTGCAAAAGAACACATCCAGCAGACACCTGTCTTTGGAGCTCTGCATGTGTTCCTTCATCAGCTGCATAGCTGTACAGCCTGGCTCAGAGGTTATTCTCATGGGAGCTGAATTACCCTGCCCTAATATAATAATGAACAGATTTCCAGTGAAATGGAAGGAAAACTAACAAGCCTTGCTGTGCCCCTGGAATGAGCAGAGCTGCCCGGGCTGCCTGTGAAGGGTTCAGAGCTGTGCTGAGGGCTGGAGCAGGGCAGCCTTGGTCCTCCTCACTGCACAGGCTGCACATCTCTAGAGGAAAAAATACTCTGTTGGTGCATTGTTCCTCCCAAGGTTGTCAGGAAATCGGTGGGGGGGAGAGGCACGAGGTGACACAGAAAAAACAATGGGAGGAGAAAGTTAACAATAACAATTTTTTTTTTTCTTTAGTGTACAGCAAACTATTTCTGACAGAGAACTAGTTGAAGGTTCAGTGTGGTCATTTGTGCCATGAATCCAGGTTGGTTTTGGTCTGAGTTTATGTGCAGGGGATCCCCAGGTCTGTTCAGAAGCAGAGACAGGGTGTCTGGTTATCCAGGTGTTCCCAAGGTTCTCCCACGCAGGGAGCAGGTCCTGCCTTGCTTTCAGATCAGACCAAGCCCTGGTTTGGGGCTAAATTGCAAGCCAATTGACTGGTCTGAAAGCAGAGACACAAGAGCAGGATTTCCACACTGTGGTGATGCTGGGCTTACCCTTCTCTCTTCCCAGATGTGCCTGTCCTCTTGGAGCAAAGCATCGTGCTCTGGGCTGTTTGCTCTGGGATAACCAGAAGAAGTAGGAATACAATATTTTCACAATATTTTTTAACTCTTCCTACCCTTTCTCCCTCCCTGAGTGGCCCAGCCTGAGCCCCCTGAGCCAGACCCTTCTCCTCGCTGTCCTCTGAGTCTTTCCTGACAGCTGCTTGATGGCATGGGCAGTGGGATGAAGAGCTTGCTTTTGGTTTGTGAACCCTCAGGAACACAGCTTAAAATCAATAAATTAAAATCAAACAAATAAATACATTGTGGAAAGCAAACATCTCAAGGTTGGTTGGAATGGGCCCAGTGGGGAACAGGGGCTCTTTGCATCTGCAAACACTTAGAGGCAGCTCGGGGTGAGCAGAGACAGCAGCAGAAGGTTTGAGAGCAGCTCTGCTGCTGGCCAAGATGTTTCCCTCACTCTCTACCCCTGCTCCCCAATTTTCTTTTTTTATTGTTGTTGGTTTTGTGTTAAGATCTGCAGGTGTCTGGTGCGCTGCGACGAATCGGAAAATTGAATGCGATATTAAGTTAATTAAAACTGCCCTCCGTGTGTTAATCTTCTTGTCAAGTTTTAATTAAGTGCTGATAAAGGCTCAGCATGGGGGGTGTCCCCTCCTGTGAGTCTGGCAGCCGGAGGCCACGGGGGTGCTCGTTGGAGTGATGCTGGGGTTACCCCTGGTGTCACCCGGTGCCTGCACCCAGATTTAGAAATCTTGGCCATTTATCTCCCACACCCTGAGAGAGGAGCTCTGCAGTGCCGGCACCCACACAGGGCTGCTGCCATCCCCCTCTGCAGAAAGGGGGACAGTTGTTGGGGGACACAGATGGAGCTCTGGCTGCATCCCAGCGGGTCCTGCCTGGACACAGCAGCTCTCCTCCCAGGATGGGTCATGCTCTTGGTGATGTCTGATTTTCTGCTCTTGAACCAGAGAATTCAAGATACTTGTCATGTCTGGGTAATTGGCATTTCTTGGTGCAGGAACAGGTCAGTGTGGGAACATCAGGAGTGGGTTAAGGCTCTCCCTGCATGCCCCTATGGGCATCTCTTTCTGAGAGTGGTTATGGGTGAGCTTTGGGACAATCTGGGCGTGTTGAGCTGAATGACAATGGAGGTTATGAAGTATGGGTTTCCTGAAGGTGGTTTCTCACACAGAAGTGCAGAACTATCAGGCAGGAGAGTTGTGCTCATCTTGAAGTCACAGGAGCTGAGCTCTTCCCATCCTTTTCCTGCAGTCAGGGAGTTTGTCCCAGCAGCACAAGCTGCACCTCTTCCCTTCCATCAGCCTCCTGCTCCTGCTCTGGTGCTGGGAGATGGGTATTTCCTCTCAGAGGTGATATTCCCAGAGATTTCCTTCCCTCTGTGAGAAATAATGGAAAGGTTTTAGCACAAGATGGTTGATAGGAGTCACGAAGTGGTGCTGGAGCTGCAGCCCCAGGCCAGCCCAGGTCACCCTTGGCAGAGGGTGGTGAGTGAGGGCTGAGGAGCAGTGGGAGCAGGAAAAATGTTCTCAGCCCAACACTGCAGAAATAATTTTTCTTCTTTTAGGAAAACTCTTTGCCTGAATAATATCTCCCTAGAGTGGACAAGTTGATCCCCCGTTAGGGTCTAACCCTCTTTACTCTTAATGAGGGCAGGTTGGAGCTCAGTGCTGCCAGCAGTGCAGATGTCTCTCAGGTCTCTTTTTTTCAGTGCCAGACAATACCATTTTGCAGCAATTATCTCAATCATTGACCATAGATTGAGCTGGAATACATTTTGCCAAATAGTTCTTTGCTATAAATTTCTGTAGATGTTTCCATTGTGGTGTCGACATTTCCCTCTGAATGGACAATTGAATTCTCTTTGCTCAGCTATAGCCATTATATTTAACCTCTGTTGATTCCACTTTTGGCTTTTTCATAGGCAGAGTGTTTCCCACCCCACATATGAGTCTCATGTAAGCTTTTCATTGTGTTTCTTAGGTCCCTAGCTAAAATTAAGACGTTTCCCACTTTAACTTACAGCACCCTGTAATGACTTTGAACCATTACAGATATTCTTCAAAATATCTCAGGGCCAGGCCCAGTGCACAAGTGGAATTACAAGGTGTTAGTTTAAAGCCCGAGCCATTAACCTGATCAGCCAAAATGTTTCTCCTGCCTCAGGTTTTTCAGCTCAACGTAGGTACAGCACCTGCATTTACAATTAGAATGTTATTAAGTGATACTGCTCTTAAAATTAATTATGACTGTTCCTGAGTCAGGGATGCCTCACTGGGGATTTCTGTGCCCCCTCCCAGCCCTGGGATTGGGCACTGGGGGATTTCTGGATGTGTCTTTTCATCATGCTTCAGTCTCCAGTTTAAGGGGGACGATTTTACCAGTTACCAGCAGGACTTGTCAATCTCTTGAAGTTTGTTTTGGAGCTAATGAATTTAGGAAGGTTCCCATATATCTGTCCTCCTCTTCAGCACTCCTGGGAGCCTGCTTGGCTCCGGCTGCCCAGCCCATTTCAGAGTGGTGGTTTCTTCACCCCAGTGACAGAGATTGGTTTTGTTATAGGCATTTTCATAGGCTGGCTGGGGAATTGAAAAAAAAAAAAAAAATAAAAAAAAAAAAAGGAGAAAACCCACCTGGAATCAATTGTCAGCACAATGGAAGTTGGCATAGCTAATGCTGGGGAGAAAGGGTGGACAATGGTTTATTTACCAGAAATACTGCTTTGGGGACAATCACAACTATTGGTGAATTACTGCCAAATTGGATGAATAGACTAGAGTGGAAAAAAAATTAAGGGGAAAAAACAAAACCCACCAACACAAAAAAAACCCTGGAAAAGTCAAAACCTTTAGTCATACTATTTTCTGAAATTAATTTGTTTTTGTTTTGAATGGACACTGAGAAATCAGCCTGGGTCTGATCTGAGATTTCAGGAGCCCAGCCCAGAGGGGCTCCCTGCAGGGAGGAGGGGGCAGTGGGGGGGTGGGAGCAGAGCCCCTCCCGGGGGCAAATCCCCATCCCTGCTCCCTGCCCCCTGCCCTCAGCTCCGCTCCTTCCCCCCTTGCCCCCCGTGTTTATTCACACCGAAATCTTCTCGGGGTCGGGGTCCGTCCCTCGCTGCATTTGTTTTGCAGCCCCGTCCCCACCCCTGGGTTATCTCTGGGGGCAGCGATAAGGGCAGCCCCGCAGCCTCTCCTCTAAACCCCGCAGCACCTGAAGCCGGGCTCCTGGCACCTCTCCCTTCCTCCCCGTGAAAATCCCGGCTCCTCCGGGCCCTGCCTCGGGAGCAGAGGTTGTGCCTGCGCTTTCCGCTCCTTTCCTGCCTCGGGAATGTCAGTCCCTGCCCCGTCCTGCAGCCACCGCTCCCTGTGCTCCCAGGGGATTTGGGGCACCGGGATTGTGTGTCCCTGCCTCAGCCCCAGGTGAGGCTTCAGCCTTGGAGCCCCAGGCGGGCTCTAATTTGGAAGCAGCATCTGCTTCCCACCCTCTGGGGACCCGGCGGGGACCTGGGTGGGGACAGAGCATCCCTGCAGCTCCCCCCCCATCCCACAGCCCTGCCCACAGGGTCCTGGTGCTGCTTCCCGTGGGACTGCATCTCCTTCCTTGTACTGAGGTGGGAAAACATCCCTACAAATAACATCCCTACACATTAGGATCTCCTCTGGGCTCTGCCCGGCGCGATGCTCCCCCCAGCACGGGTGGCTCTGCTACAGGATTACCTGCCCGGTGCATACCTGAGAGGGGTATTTCCACCTCCCCACCCCCTCCTTTCTTTTTTACCCCCCTGGGAAAGGGGTGTCCATCACTGTGCATGTGCGGGGGGGACCCCGGGGGGTGCAGAGCACACGTGTGCCCCTGCCCTGGTCACCAGGAGGGAAGGCAGAGCTGCCGGGGGCTGAAGGGCAGCAGAAGGACATCTCAATTATTCTGTGTCATCTGCTAGGAACTCGGCTCTTGTCAGAGTCCCAGCGGAGAGCAATGAAACAGTAACTCGGCTGGAGGAAAAAAAGAAAGTGGAAAAAAAAAAAAAAAAAAAAAAAAAAAAGAAAAGAAAAAAAAGAAAAAGAAAACTAAGAAAGGGGAAAAAAAGGCCCTTGCAGTCTGCACAGAAGCTAAGGTCACTGGGATTGACAGCTGCTAGGAGATATCTCTATTTTGTGTGCCGAAAATAACACCTCTCTGGGCTACAGATCTGCCTTTTCAATTAAATATTGGGCAGTCAAGAGGAGAGAAAAAAATAATAATAAAAAAATCTCAGCAATAATTTCAGAGGAAGGGGAGGAAGTGGAAAACAGGTTTGTGAAGGAAGACTGTCTTGCTGCTTCCAATAACCTTAATTTCCTCAGGATTGTCCTGTGAATTTCTGCTTCCCTGGTAGCACCAACATCCCCTGCCAAGGGGCCTGGGGCTGGGGGGTCTCAGTGCAGACAGGAGCTCAAACAGCAGCAGCAGACTCTGTAGATACTGCCTTGCTCCCAGGCACCAACCTGCAGCATCCTTACAGCTCAGTGATCTGCAGCACTGGTGGCTGATTGCATAAAGTGCTGTAGCTGTTGATGCAGAATTAATTGATAAATGGCTTCACCCACCCTAACCCCGGTCAGCTGGGAATTGGGTGTGTTGCTGGGAGGACCAGGGCCAGCAGCCCCTCTGCCCTTCCCAGGCAGGATCCCCCCTCCTGGATGCCACTGAGAAGCAGCCCCTGGCTGGGCCATCTCATGTGCATTTTGAAAGTGTCCTCAGGAGCTCAGTGGGGCTACTGGAAATTATTGAAGTCTAGCAGTTGTTGCTAAGCCATCTAGAGGGTTTGTGTCCTCCCTAAGGTGAGTCTTTGTCCTAGTCCCCCAGAAGTGGCAAAAGCTCTTGCTGAGGACTGAAAGCTGGAATCTGGCAGGCTTGGGGGGGGGGGGGGGCTGGGGCTGCCCCTCTCCATCTGACACCAGAGGAGATGCCAACAGGCTCTGTCCTTGCTGCTCTTTTTTTCCTGGACCCTGAGCAGTCAAGCTCACACATCATCAAGTGTACCTGCCACAGCCCTGACAGGCTCCCTGGAACACCAGCCTATTTATTTTAGATGCTGGGAAACATAAATGTTTGCACTGAGCTGCAGACATGATGGGAACAGATGCAGATATTTCACCTTTGGATCCTGGCCTTGCAAGGAGCTACGCAGGAGGCTGATGAATTGCAAACACATTAAGACCCCAACTTGCTGGCAGGCCTCTCGCCTGGCTTTGTCAGCTGCTCAGCTGATGAGTTGTTTAAGTGGTCTTTTTATTGTGCTCCCTTTCTGATACGCTGATGCTCTGAGCTCCCAGCAGCCTTCTCCAACCCCTGCTTTACACCAGGAGGTTCTGCTGAGCCCTTTTGGGGAACTGGTGGAAAGAGCACCCACATGTCCCCTACCTGCTGGCTCTGTGGATTTTATTCTGTGGGCACCCAGTGGGACGTGACCCAGGCTTCTTCCCATGAGAGTCCTGGGAGTTTCTTTGCCAGCATCCTGAGCCGCTGCCCACAGCCTGAGCAACCAGCCCTTACCTTCACAAAACCTCTGCTGAGATGCCAAGACCAAAATCAATATTATTTCCTGGCCTGGCACCCCTTCTCTGCTCCTTCTGAGCTTTGTCCTGCAAAGCCCCCATGAGAGTGTGTTCTCCTGGAGCAGGGAGCTGTGGTCTCGCCTCCCAGGATCTCCAGCCCATTGGGAGTTTTGCTCTCTCAGCACAAATCCCTTCAAGGGAAGGCCATGGCAGACAAGCTGAGTGCTGCAACCCAAAGCACTCAGGAGGTCTGGTTTTTCCAGGTTTTTCCGGGGTTGGGAATGGCCGCTGTTTTCGGGGCTCCTGAGGTGCTGCCCCAGGGGGAGGTGGAGCAGAGGCTGCCTGGAGAAAGCTAAGCAGGAGCTGTGAGGAAGGGCAGGATGGCAAGACACCAGCACCTGGAAAGAATTAACGCTTCCCCTCAGCGAGAGATTGTAAGGAGCAAGAACAAAGCAGGCGAGGAAAAACCAGAGTAAGAACAAAATGGTGCTAGTGGGAAAAGGCATTCCTGCTTCTCTGCAAGGGGGATGGAGCAGCACTGCTGGGCTTTGGGGGAGAAGCTGATCCCTGAGAGAGACTCAGCCTGTCTCACATTTTCTCCTCACTTCTGACTCTGATTTTTCCATCCTCTTTTTCTTTCCTTCCCTTCCTGTCTGTATCCCATCCCTCTCTCTTTCTCCATCCCCTCTGATTTTTTCTATGCATCCTTCTCACACAATTCTCCTACTTTCTTTGTAGTTGGATGGTGGTGTTTTCTTTTCCCAAAGACCATTCCCACTATCCCAGTGCCTCAGGTGTCCTTCCTCCAGGACTGAGCCTCAGCACTGATCCTTACCCACAGCTCCTCCTCTCGGGGTGCAGAAATGGGGTCAGAGAGAGTTTGAGCATTACTGCAGTCAGGTAAACTAAGAGACATTTTGGGAACTGCCACTACTTTGGTTTTGACCCGTATTCACAAGGGCTGTTCTGCCTGTGGTGCTCCAGTGGGCTGAGAGGGCTTGTCACCTTAGAGGTGTCACCTCTGGGACATGTGCTCCCTGCTTCCCAATAATAAACTGCCACCAGCCTCCTGGCCAATGTCTGCTTCCACTCTGCCAGACCTCATCAAGTTACTCAAGCAAAAGGCAAAGAGAATGTGCATCTGCAAAACAAAGTCCTGGCAACCCCCTGGGCAGCTGAAGGTCTCTCTCACCTTCCTAGACCAGCTCCTGTGTTGGGATTTCTGGCCTGGCTGGAAGCAGCAAGGAGTGGGATCTCCAGTGAGTTCCTGCAGCCACATTCCCAGCCAGTTCTGTTGGCTGGAGGGCTGCACAAGTTTGGAGAAGGATTCCCACAGCTTAATGTTTTACCCAGAGTTGAACTCTAGGAGAGGCTGGGGATAGAGAGGACCTGAGTAACAAACCCATCCGCTCCCTCTCCCTGAAATCTCCAACTTCCTGAGTTTCTCCCACCACCATCTTCTTTCCCTATAGGGCCTGATGTTATAGGGCAGCAGTAAAAAGTTACTAGGTATAAATGAACTGATGGGGATTAAAGAACCAGCACATGCCTCCTGCAAGGCTTTAAAAGCATCCTGTTTAGAAACAGCTCTGTTTCTGCATCCCACATTCTTAGTCATTTTCTTTCTCCTTTTTTTTTTTTTTTTTTTTTTTTTTTCTTCCTTCCATTCGTATAGAGGAATGGCAGATGGAGCAGTGTGAACTAGGATGTATTGGGATGTTTGATATCATTTGCAGCCTTGTCTCTTCGGGGCCACTCAGCTTTGCACCTTGCTGCTGCTGGACTTCCCAAAATCACGTCAAAGCCAGGTACAGTTACTGGTTGGGAAGGAAACAGCCAGGTCTGTGTGGTTCATCTGGTTTGTTCTTGGACCAGTGCTGGTCTGGTCCCCTGCGTACCAGCTCTGCACCCATACCCCAGGGCCCTGCTCCCCCTGACCCCGAGAGCACAACGTTGGTGTAAGACCTGTGGGTGAGCAGTGCTGAGCTCAGCCAGTGATGATTTCTTTGCTGCTGTTGGCCGCATGTTCTGGCATTTCTGTGGGACTGGGGACTGGGAAAGTCTTGTTGCCTATGAAGAGGCTGCCTGGAGTGGCCTGAATGGAGCCCGTGGAGCTGTGGCACATCCCTCAGTCAGGAGCTGCTCCTCACAGATTATCAGGAGATGAGCCTCAAGAGGTTTGAGAGTTTTGAGCCATTCAGGCAGCTCATCTGGACATATTGAACACATCTTTGGTTTGAAGATTAGGTTGGAAAACTTTGAAAGATCTCCCTTCCCCGGAGATTCCGTGTGCTTCCTGGTTCTGCTTGAACCGAAACCGCAGTGCCAGAACAAAGGCTTTTCTGATTGCACCTTGCAATGGGAGGTGAAAAGGAAGCTGCAGCAGTGAGAGGCTGCTGGATGGGTCTCTCTAAGCAAGAGCAACCCAAACACCTCCAGCCTGTATCAGCTGAGGATCGAGTTGAGTTGCAGAGCAAGGGCCTGAGCCAGATCCCATATTTCTTTCCAAGCGGGATGGAAAAATCCAGGAGCTCGGCTCATACCTACTCTCGGAAAAGCATCCAGCTTGGATGAGATCCCTCTTGCTGCCCTCGTGTGCTGCATTTGCATGCTGGGTGGCCTGAAGCTTTTTCCCATGGCCGCTGAGGGAAAGCAGAAGAGGGATGGGTAGGGAGGCAGTGACAGTGGGATTATACTCGGGTCTGCTGCTGGGCTTTCACACGCCCACTTGTAACTGAGCCCGGCAGCCGCCTCTCTCTGCCCGAGTTTAATGCCACATCAGCACGTTGGCATCCCTCCCCACCTGTTTAATCCATGTGCAGATAATGTTAGCAGGCGCTTCTCCCAAATGAAGTGTGGGAAGATGGGTTGCTCTCTCCCTGGCAAGCTGCAGCTGATGAGGTGCATGTGCTTGTGCAGCGACAGCAGCGATAAGGGAGTGTTAATATCCCCACCAATCCCTCCTTCTGAGGAAAACTGGGCTTTTTATTCTGGGCTGTTAAAGCATTTTCCAGAGCTCTCCTCCAATGTAACCCAGGAGCAGTGCCTGTGTCCAGCTGCTTCCCATGAACCCCGCTCAACCATCCCACCCTCAGAACCTGCTGCATGCCCGAGGTGATGAGAGGCCCACGAGGCAGAAATATTCTGCCTTAGAGCAGACACTGATCCCATCTGAGCTGTCTGTTCTGGTACAGATAGACTCAGTCTTCATTTCTCTCCATCATGCACCTGCATCTGAAGCATCAGCAGAGTCAGAGGATCCATGCATGGGCTTTGCTTTACTCTGCAACACCTTTTGCAGGTGAGGCACCTAAATGAGACCATTGTCTGAAATTTTCCTGGGCTTCTAGGATGCCCTGCACTTCTTCTCCCATGTTCCACCTCCATCTGGGTGGGTTTATGGCACAGACCCTTTCCCACCAAGCATAATGACTGAGGTGGTGGTGAACCATGTCCAGAAGCCCTGGAGGAGGATGCAGACTGCCCTCTGCCTCACTCATGGTGTTGCTTGGGAGCATGAGGGTCTCCTGTGCAAAGCCCTCCTCCCTACCACACCCGTTCATTCCCAGCACACGAGCTGCTGGAGCTTCTCACCACAGGCCACAGGATTTATTCCAACCCTGACATACCTTTGGTTTTCCTGCACTTTGTGGCTTGCATCAGACACAGACCACCAGCCTCCCACTCAGCTCCTCCTCTGCCTCCCTGCTCTCTCCCCACGCTCTTTGCTGTGAGACCCAGACCCTCCCACCCCTGCTCTCCTCCAAAGAGCTTTCCATGGAGGGGATTTCCTGAGGCTCCCTGCACTTGTGGGCACATCCAGTGAGGGCTCCCATCCATCTGCTTAACTCTTGGGGAAAAAGCAAAAATGAAGCAGCCAAACAATGAGGGAGTGCAAAAGCATATGTGGGGAGCTGGCAAGGAGTGTTCCCTGACTCACAGCATCCATGCTCCTGCATGTCTGCTCCAGGCACAGCCCCTGCCTCTCCTCACCCTTGCTTTAATTAGCCCGGGCTGAGCACGCTCTGGGAATGGGCTGGAAGAGCAGTGATGAACAAAACAGCAGCTCCAGATGAGGGAAAGCATCTGAGGAACATGAGAGGGAAAAATGGGCTGGGCTGCCCTCTCCCACCGTGTGTACATACACCGTGCTGGTGCCTGCTCCAGCTCCAGCACCTCCACTCCCAGGAGCAGGCAGAGGTACAGGAAGGCAGAGGAGCTGCCTGCACCAATTACCTGTGTGAGAGCACATTCCTGAAAGCGGCGTTTCTGGGAGTGGTATTTAGCTCATGTTCTTCTGATGCTGGATTAGGGGTCTGGAAAGCCTCTCTTCCTGGGCCCTGGCCAAGGCTGTTCTCAGATACCTCCAGCGACGTGCTGCTGCTCTGTCTTGCAGAAGTTGGCCTGCTGGAAAGGTGACCCAGTTAAATCTTCCTCCACGCAACCTCCTGCAGGTGCCCCCCTCCAGACCATCTCACCCCCTCTTTGCTGGCTGGAGACCCACGATCCCTCCCCCCCACACATCCGTGCAGACCACGGCTCTCATGTCCATCTACTCTTAGCCAGGAGTTTGCTAGGCTGGAATAATTTCCTTCTTTTTGATCTTTCTGGAGAAGCCACAGACTTTTCCAAAAGTGCTCCAAGAATGCAGCCTAGTGGCCTCCACAGCTGCCTGCTCGACCTGCTCCGGGCTGTCCCTGCTCCCAGGTGATGGATGCAGAAGGGAAGGGCTGTCCCAGGCTGAGGGAGCCCCCCCAGCAGTAAGATCAGGACACTGATAATGGCTTTGTTAAAAAGGAAGAAGAGGAAGGAAAATGGAAGTCTAACACAACAGGACTGGCCTCACCCAACTATCCCAAGGACCTTGGCAGCCAAAACTGGATGGAAATAAAGGCTTCAGACAATGCAGGGCCGTATCTGGGAGCTGCAGGAGCCCGGCCAGCCCCCTCTTTCCTCACACGATCTGATAGAGCTGGGTGCTGGCACGGGATGGGAGCACCGGCCATTGTCCCCATTGTCCCCATTGTCCGAGCTGCTGGGGGACAACAGCCCTGTCCTGGGATCCACTGGGCTGGCCCGGCAGAGAATCGCAGGAAATGGGACCAGATCATATCCGACCTTTAACTGCAGCACGGCTCGGTGGTATTTTTTTCCTCGCTTGTCCTTGCTGTCCCTCTTTGGAGCCGGGGAATGGTGTGACACGCAAACAGTTGGACTCCTAAAATAACCCTGAATGTGCTCACTGCCGGGCTGATTCACAGTCCAGCTGTGGCCCTGGCCCCTGTCAAAGCCTGGAACCAAGCAGCAAGGGAAAAAAAAAGAAGATGATGATCTTTGGGCTCCTCACCATGGAAGAGGTTGTGTTTCACTTCCAGCCTTTCCACAGCCCGGCTCTGTGGCTTTGGGCAGATCGGGCTCCAGCCTCAAATGAGGCAGGAGAAGCCCCTGCAAGGTCCTAAGTGGGTGGCTGGGTGGCCCATCAGGCTTTGGCTGTCACCACTACCTCCCTGCCTGCCCAGCTCCCCACCTGGCAGCAAAACCCAACAGCTTTCCAGCTTTAAAATATTACCCTTAATTAATTTGTCTGCACTGATGCTCCTGGTAATACTATTATTTGTAATACCTCAGTGCATCCCTCGGGAAGGGCACAAGTCTTAATTAACATCTGTAAAGCTGCCTGATCACCATGCCTGGAAAATCTGAGACAGAGAAGGTTACTGTCCTATCAGGAGGGTTTTGTTTTCCTTTTTTCCTTCATTTTTTGCAGACCCCCTTCTTTTTCCCAGTAGACAGGCAGACCTCCATCTACCCTTGAGTGGTGGGCTGGTTTTCAGCATCACTTCTGCTAGCAAAGAGTCTGCTGGCCCTGATTTTCCTTCTTTTCATGGGTTTTCACACGTGCTCACTGGATATCCAAATATTTCCCAAGAGCAGTTTGCAGCCCCTCACAAATTGCCTTCTCTGTAGAGGAGCTTAGGCTTGCTCTCACATGGGGTGTGTGCTGACAGTCCCATGGCAGCACAGGGCTCCTTGTGTCAGCAAACAGCCCTTGCTGCTGGCTGCTGACTAACTGAGAAATTTGACACAAATTAAATGTAAATCTCCCACTTTTCAGGCAGCAAAAGCAACTCCAGAGACTGGCACCCTCAGAGCAGCTCTGTGAGGCTTGGCAGCCCCACCTTGGGTCCTATGGACCCTAAATCCCTCCTTCCTCTGTAGGAATGGGCAGGAGCCTGTGTCTGGCTGGTATCCACCCTTGGGCTGAGCATCCCTGCAGGTTTTCCCTCTTTTCTCTGGAGGAGAAGATGGGGTGTCCCTCTCCCTGGCACTCTCCTGAGGCAGGGTGGGATGGGATTTACAGCTTCCCCCCAGGCAGGCAGGTAGCTGTGGCCCCGGAGCACTTTTTCAGGACTAACCCCTGCATCCTTCCAGCAAGAAGAGGCCCCCAGTTCTGTTGCTGGTTGCTGTTGAATCTTTTCAGCCAAATCTCCAACGTCTTGGCTGAGCTGTGCTCCAAAGCCAGCCAGATTTCTGATGCTTAGCAAAAATATTCATTAACGACTTAATCTGCACACACACAGGGGAAGCTTTTAGTGTATTTGTTCTAGGTCTGTGAAAGAGGGATCTGGCCACTGCTTTAAGCTCTGACTTGATCTGTGAGCTCAGAGATGAAGAATTCAGAAAAATGCTGTTTGGGGAGATGGTCCAAAGGATCCCTGGTGCTCATGCTGACAGACACCACTCAGCTGAAAACCAAGTGTTGCAAAAGGCAGAGATTTCCTGCACGATTGGCACTGCAAGGATGCAGGACCCGGGGGGAGATGATGCTGCACCCACCCAGGGAGGGTGGGTCTGGGAGTCACAGTCCTCCCAGGCTGGAGGATTAACCTGGCCCAGGATACGGTGTTATGTGATGGAAAAGCATCAACCCCTGTGTCCCCCTGGTGGTTTGCCACTTTCTGTGCTCTCTAGTGTCTCCCATCCTGCTTCTCAGTGCCCTGGCTAGTTCAGGCTGGCTCATCACCCCCAGCTCCCAGCAGGGATGAGAATGGCTTGACCTGAGCTTGACCCAGAGAGCATCATGTGCTGTGAAGGCAGGGAGAAGGCAGGACAGTGCTGGGAACAGGGAGAGCTCCCACTTGGGGGCTGAAAGGCTTTTCAGGGAGCTCAGTGCCTGTGACTCCCCCCAGGACACCATCCTCCTGCTCAGGATGAAACACTCTCCCCAGGCACTGCAGATGAGGGGGGTGCCCTCCTCCTGACAACCTGAGCCCCATTTCTCCCCACTACTCACAACATGAAGAAAGCAGCTGAAAGTTCCTCCTGTCAGCTCCCTGGGACCTCCAGAGTAATTCTGGTGGCTGCTGGGGAGCATCTGCCCCGGGGCATCTTTGCAGGGTGCAGGTAATGTGGAGGGAGAGTCCCCTCCAGCCATTCCTCTGGTTGCTTTGGGTCCCAGCTCCTCTGGGACCAGCAGCTCCTGCAGGTAACCCACGGGGGGGAGGGGATGAGTCCCAGTGTTCACGGCTTGCACGAGGAGGGAGAGTGGGCTGGGAAGGCAGGAAGGAAGGGAAGGCAGGTGGGTAGATACCCAGCGGAGCAAGGACTGGCTGGCTGGGGAGGTGTGAGCTTGTGATGTGTGTGAGGATCCCAGCTGCCCCCACAACATCACCCATCACCCCCCTCGTCCCCCCAGATGGGACCATCAGGTGCGTGTCTCTGAGTCATACGAGCACGCCCCAGGCTGGGGGAGGCTGGGACTCCCAACTCTGGTGCTTGTTCCTTAGTGGGAAGATTCTCCTGCCCCACCACCCCTCCAGCCTTGGGTAAGAAGAGACACAGACACAGACACAGGCACACACACACACGTCTGTGCCGTGCCAGGGGTGGAGGCCTGAGGTGAGGATTCTGATGATTGGTGCCTCCCCATCTCCATCTGTACCATCAGGTCACTCTGCAGGAGGTTCCTGGGGGCCATGGGGTGAGGAGGGGAACAGCCCTGAGACACCAGGGGATGCTGGGCTGGAACAAGGCTTTGACAAATGATGCGTTTGGGTCCCCCTGTCCCTCTTCCCTTTGGCAGGGGCTGTTGTGTCTGATGTTAACCTTCTACAGCTGATAACAGCTGCAGAGGCTGCTGCTGCTTCCAGAAACATTTGTGGGATGCCAGAAGACTTCCATGCACAGCAGGAGCCCTCGGGCTGTACCACCATGAGCCTCTTCCATCCCAGGGCTTAGAGCTGGGGGACAGACACCCAGATGGATGGACACCCAGGTGGATGGACACACACAACTTCTATAGGAGTTTCCAAGCAACATAGTGCATAAATCCCTTGGGAAATGAAGTTCCTAAACCACATGGGAACATCTGGCCACGGCCTCAGGAAGATGGATGTGTCCCAACCCTGGCTGTGCTGGTGGCTCTGGACCAGGGGGGATCTGAAGGGCCCTGGGTGAATCACTGCAGAGGCACAGCTTGTCCAGGAATGCATTTCTGGGGAGATTTTATAGAAGGAATGGTGATGAGTAACAAACAAGGTGCTGATGGAGTCTTGCTTGGAGGAAAGAAGGGAGGGAGTGGAGGGGCTGAGGGAAAGAAATGACCACCAGGAAGGAGAGAGAAATTAAAGAGAAGAGGAGAAGAGAGGAGAGGAGAGGAAAGAGGAGAGAAGAGAAGAGAAGAGAAGAGAAGAGAAGAGAAGAGAAGAGAAGAGAAGAGAAGAGAAGAGAAGAGAAGAGAAGAGAAGAGAAGAGAAGAGAAGAGAAGAGAAGAGAAGAGAAGAGAAGAGAAGAGAAGAGAAGAGAAGAGAAGAGAAGAGAAGAGAAGAAGAGGAGAAATGACCTTGGTGAGTTCTTCTGGCTCCTCCCCAGGTTGCTGGCTGATGCCAGAAAAAATCTCTGAGTCCCTTTTGGCTGGAAGTCCACTCCCTGAGTTAGGTGAATCACACAGACATTTCTGGAACATTACATGTTCACAGTTGCAAAGCTTCACAGTAATTAGAAAAACTACAGGACCAAAGCAAGAGGGGGAGGAAAGAAAAGTATGAGTCAGCCATGGAAGTGGTGTTATTGTGCTGCTGGAGAATCAGCTCTGCAGGTTTCCAAAGGTAGATGCACAGCAGCCCCCTGCCCTGCCAGGAAGGGTTCCCCACCTCTGCCCTCACCCTGCCTGGCTGCCAGCACCCACTCTGGAAGAGGCCAGGAGACATCAGGAGGTGTCTGCACAGGGGAGCTCTTCTGAGCTTAGGTAGGGCCTGAGATTCCTGCAGGACGACTCTGGATCAGGAAGAGCTGCTATGCAGTTAAATCCCAGCAGGGATGTTCTTGCTCTGTGTCAGGGGCCATCTGCCCACCTTCTTCTCCCAAATAATGGGACAAGAGGAAACAGCCTCAAATTGTACAAGGGTAGGTTCACCCTGGGTTTTAGGAAGGATTTCTTTACTGAAGGAGCATTCAAGCACTGGAACAGGCTGTCCAGGTGGAATCACCATCCCTGGAGGTGTTCAAAGAACTTGTAGACAAGGTACTTCAGGACAAGATTTAATGGGCATGGTGGTGTTGGTTTGATGGTTGGACTTGATGATCTTTTCCAACCTTAATTATTCTATGATTCCAAGCATTACCTTTTTCCACCCATGAATTTAGCCATTTTAAGTTCTTTTCCAACCAAAATGATTCAATGATTCTACACTCCAGAACAAGAGCTGCTGTGCCAGGAGCTGATCACAAGGAGTTACTGCAGCACAGGCAGGTCCCCCGGGGGCCAGGAGTTACCAGCTCCTGTCCTCTGGGTGATGGGTGAGCTGGAAGCTTTCTCCCATCCTCCAGCAGAGAATAGTCCTCTGTTCCCAGCACAGCATCCAGATGCTGCTGGTTCCTGAGGAGAGAGCCCCACACCACCCTCCTAAGTTCCGGGCAGTTCCATAAACCACACAGTCTTGTTTCCAGTCAGCTGATGGATGGAGCTCTCTTCCCTTTCTTTGCCTGACCCTCCTGATGCGGTTTATTAACAGCACAGAGGGTGTTGAACCTGGGAGCAGAACCCTCTCCCTTGTTTAGTTGACTCCCCTGGGTCACCCCGTGTGGCTCCAGCAGAGCCTTGTGCTCCCCGAGCCCCCCCAGTGGATCACCCCAGCATGCCCCAGGGGCCAGCACCGTCCCATGCCATCTCCCCTCGTGTCATCACACCAGGTTGCATCCTTGGCACCATCCTGCCTCCCCACAGCACCATGCAGCACGTGTCAGGACTCCTCTGGGCCACCCGATGGGCAGAGGTGCTGAGCTGGGAGCCCAGCAGCACCGCCCCTTGCAGCAACAGCTGCTGGGATTCCAAAAAAGTGTGATGGGCTGGTGCCAGCTGAAAGATCCAGCTCTTATCTTCAGAGTGAACTGCTGTCCTGCTGCCAGCACCCAGAGGAGACCCCGTTTGGAGGGGCCCGAGGAGCAGATTACGCATCGGGCGATGAAGCGATGCTGCGGACAAACCGCGCCGAACACGAAATCTTCCTGCAATACTCCCAGGCAGATTGCTGCATCTCACTGCCAAGAAATCAGACATTCCTGCTAGAGTCAGGGCTTTCACAGAAGCCCCCTCTGGGACATCAAGAGAGGCTAAGACAACAGTCCAGAGCTTTTCTAGCAAATCATGAGTCCCGAGTGTCTCTCCAGCTGGCAGGACCATCATTGACCTAAATGGCCTTGTCCTCCCTGAAGCAGCTCTGTCAATTTGGCCACAATCCACTTAATAATGTAGCTTGAGTATAAAGATGTATCCAGGCCCAACCACAAAACAGCTGGAGACTGTAGGGTTGACTTAATCCTGGTAGAATAAAATGGGGAAACTAGTGGGAGTCAGCTAGGATGTTGCTGGATGGGTTTTGAGCAGTGCTGAGTAATAAAAGGGATCAAATGTGTTAGGCACAAGCTGTCTGGAGCCACAGTTGTTGTTGTTGTTTTAACTAATTGAATTTTAGTGCTGGCAAAAGGTACCAGATTGACAGCTCTGGGGAATGGTGTCTGTTACGCAGACCAGGTACAGCACAGGCAGTGAATCCCCTCTTAATCCCCATCTGCATCCAGGCATTGTGCTTTCCACTCCTGGGGACTGAGACATCCAGCCCCTGACACATGGAGCCCTTCCCCTCGGCAGCTGGGACCTGAGCTGAGGGGTCTGCATCCTTCCAGGAGAACCCTGGCAGAGCCCTGCCTGACTTCATGGAGATGCCCCAGGGATCCTTGGGAGCAGCATGCCCAAAAGAAGAGCAGCTCTGCATCCTTCCTGGCATCCAGGCAGAGGGCAGGGATGGGTCTGTGCCTCTGTGCTGGGTGAAACTCTTTGGGGTGAGGGTGCTGAGCCCCTGGTTGCCCAGGTTGCCCCCAGAAGCTGTGGCTGCCCCATCCCTGGCAGTGTTGAAGGTTGGATGGGGCTTGGAGCAGCCTGGGCTGGTGGGAGGGGTCCCTGACCATGGCAGGGGTGGCACTGGATCAGCTTTAAGCTCCCTTAGAGCTTCGGGGAGCAGGGAGCGGCCGTTTCCCAGGGGAAAGCTCTGAGCAGAGGCACCTTGTCAGCCCTGCTCTATAAATAGCTGGGAAAAAGCCTGGGCAGGAAGCGACAGATTTTAGGAAGGGCGAGGGGAAGGGCTGAGTTTCAGCCTTGCCAAGTCTCGGTCAGGCGGGAGGGTGACTCCTCAGGGTGTCTCTCCCGGTGAGATGGGGCTGTGCACCACTCCAGCCCTGCCTTTGAACTCCTCCGGTTGTTTTCCTCGCCCGCCCTGGCAGGCAGCTCCATGCTCCAAGTGCTAAGGCCCAGTTCTGCCTCGGCTGGTAGGGGACAGCCTCACTGCTCAGCCGGGTTGAGGCTCTGAAAGTTGTTTAGCAGATGTTAGGAGGGATAAATCGGTCAGGGCTGCCCATTTCAGGCTGGCTGGGGCCATCCAGGTGCAGGGTTTGGGGATATCAAGTCAGCGATCCCGATGGGCACAGCAAAGAGACCCTCAGGGTGCAGACCCCTCTGGCTCTGCTCTCTCTCTCTTGGATCGGATCTGTCCCTGCTCACTGGGCTGGAGTGACCGGGTGACAGACCTGCAGGATGTCACATTTCCAGCCTGGGAACAGCAGGCCTGTTAATGACAAGGTGTGCCCATCCCTGCCAGTCCCGGGAGGAGAGAGACTAAAACAAGGAAGGATTAAAAAAAGCCTCAGCTTTGCTGCATCTCGCCTCGGGTTGATTTCATTCCAGGCTTTGCTATGGAGCAGCCCTGGCTTTTTTTAGTTTTTTAAGTGATCCCAAAATAGCCAGTGGGCATAGCCCTGTGCAGCCTTGCTGGAAGGCTGCAGCGCAGCCTGGAGTTTGTCCCCAGCAGGAGAGGTGTCCCCAGCAGGAGAGGTGTCCCCACCATGTCTTGTCACAGCCGATTTGGGCTCTGCCAACACCTGATGTGCAAACACGACGGGGAGAAATCCAAACTTTCACCTTGACGATAGCCATGTAGGGGACAAGAACCCAGCTCCTATAAATGGATATGTATTTTATAATCAAACTATAAACGCAGCCTTTCGAATCTGAGCTGCTGCTTTGGGAGGGAGGAGGACGCGGGGCTCTGCCGTCCTTCAATGTCACTTCAGAAATCAAAGTGCTGCAGACCAAGGTCTCGCTTCAGCTGCTGCGGGCTGGGGCTGGTGCCAAGCTCAGCACCATCTTGTGCCCAGCCGGTTCTGCTCATGACTGAGCCTCTCTGCTGGGCACCAAGGGGAGCCAGGCTGACTCAGCCTCGAAAGCCCTGAAGAACAGGGCTGGGAGCTTCCAAAGAACAAGAGAGCAGTGGCTGGTGCCGAGGTCCCTCCCTGTCCTCTGCTCAGCCACAGGGATGCGATGGAGAATGGAGGCGGTCAAAGCTCTCCTGGTTAAATCCACCCTTCTGCAGCGCCTCATCCGCGGTGATTTGGGGCAGGAATAAACCCTCGGGTCCTGAGCAGACGCTGCAGCCCGGGTCGGTGTCGCTGCCCCTCCTGTCTCGGGGTTTCGATGCCTCTCGCAGAGCTCTCTTCCCGGCCTGCAGAGCTCTCCTCCCGCATCGCTGCTGGGTACCCACAGCCAACTGCAGCTTCAGAGATGCAGAGCAGAGCTGCTGGTGCAGGATGAGGCCCATGGCCCTGCCCGACCTGCGGGTTCCATCTCCAGTCTGCGGGGTGGCAGCAGGATCCGGAGAGATGCGGAGCACGGCAGAAGCCCTGCGGGGGGTGGTGGCGGTGGGAGGCAGGGTTAAGGCAATCCTTTCCCCAAGCACAGGGAACATTTTATTGTTGGTCCTGCCTGTACCGAGCAGCCAGCACCTCTCTTGTGGAGCCCAGCACTGCTGGTGCTCGGAGCCAAAGCAGAATTGAAATGCAGACAGTGCGGGGGTGCCAGCCCCCCTCCCCGCAGCCCGGCCCCGCATGCCCCCTGCGGTTCCTCCGGCGGAGGTGATGCGCTCCTCGGCTGGCAGGCAGCAGAGAGGTTTATTTGCAGTCAGGCAGAGGCACCGGCGGCAGACAGCGATTCCCCAGCGGCGCTCCCGTTATTTGGAGTAAAACTCCTCTAGAACAGCCGTGCTCGGTGGCCCTGGCTCTGAGCCACAGCCCGGCGGTGCTGGAGGGGGGGATGCTCCCTGCCCTTCCCGGCGGGGATAGGGCTGGTGCTCCCCTGCCAGAAAGTCCCGTAAGTGTCTGTGTTGCAGAAATTAACTGCATGTTACTGAGCTGCGCTGTCAGATCACTGAGAGGCCCTGTCAGAAGTCAGCGGGGATGGTGTCCTACGGGGACACAGCCCAAGGAGACTTTTCATACCTGATGCTCTGCAGGTCAGTACCTTTGGGCTGCTGCAAGGTGTGCACCTGACACCAGAGACATCCAGAGCTGGGGATCGGCCTGCCCGGGTGAGATGCCCTTCATTCTGGCAACCACTGGCCATCCAGAAGAGCATCCTCTCCTCCCCAGAGCCGAAAGGTTCTGGACCAGAGCTGACCTTGAGCCTCAGGGGCTGAGATGTAAACCTCAGTCTTGAATTTCAGTCTCCGGGGTTCACATTTGGGACTCTGGTTCCCCTTGACAGGAAGAGGGCTGGTGACTGGCTGCTGCAGCCCTGTCCCTTGACTGGGAATCGCATCCCAGCTCCGGGAGCAGAGAGAAAAGAGCAGAAGAGGATGGGAGAGACAAACAGCTGTGTCCTGTGTGCCCCCAGTAACGGGAGGAGGATGTGCTCCAAAGACTTAAGGCCGTGGGATCATCAGGCACTGCTGGAGAGGTGAACTCCCTGAGCCTGGCAAAGCAGAGCTGGGGGAGCAGAGCTGAGATTCCAGCTCCCAGCCAGGGAAGCTGTTGGGTTTGTCTGCCCAGGTCTCGCCTTCTGAAGCTCTGTGCAAAGATGCGGTGACTTGGGAATCTGATTTATCATCCTGACTATTTCTGCCTTGCTGCACTTCAAGAGGACAGCATCCTGATGTCAGAGCTGGTCCTGAGCAGAGCAGTGGGGATGCTGGCCCACCGGAGGAGCTCTTCCCGGAGCAATAAATAAATATGGGCAGCATGCTTCCAGGCAGTCTCCCTTTCCTGGGAGATGAAGGACACGCCAGCAACACTGTGGGAGATGGAGTGTTTAATATTTATCAGCCCCACACCACCACGCTACCCAGAGGGAGCGCTGAGGAGCCACCGGCCCGAGTGGCCACCAGGGCCAAGGGTCCCCTCGGGAGGGCTGGTGCCAGCAGGGGCTGGGCAGGGAGCAGGGGATGGGGGGGGCTGTGCCACCCTCTCTCCTCCTTCCTCCGAGCCCGAGGTTGCCTTGGAGACAACGGGGACACGATGAGTCCCGGTGGCTCCATCCTCGCTGCCTGGCTCTGTGCCCCTGAGCCCGGGGGTGCTGCCTCGGGCTGTCCCCTCCCGAGAGCCCCCCCGAGCCGCTCACAGAGCTCGGGACCCCCTGAGCATCAAGGCAAGTGTCAGCCCGACACTAGTAGCCCCAGGCTGGGGTTGGGGGCCCTCCAGGGCCCGGAACTGCAGGGGGGCAGCTGGCGATTTGGAGATGCCCCCGCACCCCGCAGGGCCGTCTCTGTCCTGCCTCGGAGATCCGAGTTCAAACAATGTGGGTAATGGGCAGGAAATGAGAGATAAGTAGGTGGTTTGACAGGATTAGGGATAAGCAAAAGAAACATAATTATGTGATAGCTGCTATCGGCCAAGGGCTCCTGCGAAAGGGAATGTAAATGACCTCAAGAAAGCACTACAGCAGATCAAACAGCTCCACTCTGCAGATAACAGCCCAAAAACACAGGGTATAAATATTTATCACTAATGAATTCTCCAAACACTCCCTGCTCACGCTCACACTAACAATAGGTGGGACTGAGGATAGCAGAGGCTTTTCACAATTTTTAAATATTTTTTTCCCTGGGGCATTTCTACCCGTACATCTCCGTGTGTGCCTTTGGAGGGGGGGGAGGGGTGGCTTTGGTGTCCCCTCAGCTGCCCCCCGAGCCCTGCCCTCAGGACTGCCCGCTCCCCTGCCTGATTCCTGCTGCTTCTTGGTGTTCCTTTAGCAAGAGGGGATGCAAAGGCTCCATAACCTGGGCTTGCAAATTATCGAAGCCCAGGAAATGAAAACTCCACAGCATCATTAATTGGAGGGCCTTTTAATTAAAATCAGCTTGTTTCCCGATCAAAGATTAAAGGAAAGAAGAAAGTTGAAAGAAAAAAATAAATAAAATAATTCCCTCACTGCCCTTCTCTGGCATTCACGAGGTGTGGGCTGAGCGTCCCATGTCATCCCCCCGGCTTTGCTCTCATACCTTTTGATTTATTTTTTTCTTTCTTTGTCTCCTCTTTCTACCCAGGTGTCCCCTCCTTTGTTTCCTGTCCCTCCTGCTTCTGCAGATACCTATGGCAGCGAGCAGAGGGGATGTCACCCAGGGAAGAGTTACTTCACCTCAACTTTTTTTTTTTTTTTTTAATGAGAATTACATTCTGGCAAAGGAGTTAGCGTTACCTAAAGATTTAGCTGCTGTGACTAAATGGCACTCAACGAGGTTAAACAAAATATTTTGCAATATATTGGAGATGGATATTTGTTGCCTTGGAAAGGCTGGTGGCCCCGGGGCTGCTGAAATCACAGGAGCAGCAAAGGGAGAATGAAAAGGGGAAGTTTGTAAATCAGTATCTATGAATTCGACAAAAAGCTGCAATTTCTTAAGTCAATCGGTTTGGCCAAATGTTCACTTTTAGTTGTTGGGTTTGTGAGAAGGGGGTTTGTTTGTTTGTTTGTTTTAAAGAAGACCTCTTCGGTTCTCGGACCTAAAACTGAAACCATAATGATGTTTGGATACCGAAGGCAGGGGGGGAGCAGGGGGGGAAGCAGCCAAGAGCTCTCCTTGGGGGCAGTGGGTGAAGGCAGAGGTCTGCACAGCCCCAGCCCGGGGTTCCAGCTGCCCCCAGGAGGGAAGCGGGGATTTCTCATTAACTTCTGGGAACCGGAGCTCTTCTCTGCGTCAGGGATATTATTTATGTGCCCGAGATGCAGGCTGCTGATGAGAAACATATTGATTGAGGTTTCACAGCTACTGAAGGCAGTAGATATGTATCAGTTACAGCACAGCCCAAACCTGGATCAATGTGTTTCTAATAATCAGCTGGCATCTCATTAGCATAAAGAGCTGTCTGCTCCCATTTGGCAGAGCTGCTCCCAGGCTTGCTCAGTGCACATTTCCCAAATGCCAATGGATCCGGAGCGCAGCCTTTCCGCAGGCCTGAATCCCGGGGACTGGCGGTGTAGGAGACATCACTTGGTACATAGTAGTTAGACCTCGGTAAATATGTTTCTAATCAGCAATTAGGACTTAATTAACGTGCTGAAAATATAATTTTCAATCTCAGTGAAGCTTTTATGAGGAATTGGAAAGAGAGGTGGGAAGATGCAAGGAAGTGAATCTGGGTTGATGAGCTGAAATCCAACTGACAGGTTTGGAGGAATCCCTCACCCTGTGCTCGGGACAAAGTTTTTCTCTTCTGTCGATACAGCTCCAGGAAAAACTGAGAATTATTTGGGAATTGTTCCCAGGGAGCAGCAGCAGCAGCCCAAACCCGGCCACCCAGTCCCTGCACAGTCACAGGGTGAAGCTGGGGCAACCCCGGTGGCTCAACCTCGGGTCCTCCCAAGGATGGTCGCAGCCACCCCCTGTCCCCCTGTGCTCCAGCGGGGCCAGGTGTGCCCAGGGGGGGTGGGACAAGATGCTCCTCAGGTGCTCCACAATAAAATAATCTCCTTAATGCATCTCCATTTTCCCAGAGGAAATGCCAGCGCCCCTGCTGCCATCCTTGCCTTCCCTCCCTCAGCACATTTTTGTCGGATTTCGCTCCCTTTTTCCCTCCCAGCAGTCAAATCCTTCTCCCACCTGTCCCTGGGGGCACCCAGAGCCCAGGGTGGCCCCGAGGTGCTGGTGGCATCGCTGCCCACAAGCAGGTGGAAGGACCCAGGGCTTTCATCTCCAGCTCCTTGTGTTTGTCCCCTGATCTCTCAGGGGTCGGAGGAAGCCCTGCCTGAGCAGAGGGATGGTTGCTGCAGAGCAAACACCGAGCTCTGGAGGTCCCTTTCCAGATCATCACCACTGATCCCCGCTGACCTTTCCCTCCCATCTCTAATCCCGAAGCTGGATGCAGATTTCCAGGAAGCCACCCCCGAGAGAAGGTCTCAGAGGAGACAAACCCTCGCTGCTGGGGCTGCCGGGGTATTTTTTGTCCCAGGCTGAGCTGTGAGGGCTGGGAGCAGAGGTTCCCCCTCTCCCTGGGGTGCCCATCCCACCCCGGCCAGCAGTGCCAGAGGAGTTTGGAGACTGGAGAATGTTAGATAGAGCTTGACAGGTTTCACTTCCCCAATAGCAAATTCACTAAGAGGTACAGCTGTGATGTGAGGAGAGAAATAAAACCATTTGTGAGCGTGAGTTAAATTCCAGCAGTTCTTACACTGTTGGAAGTGACAGAAATGTTCAAATAACCAAAATGTTTGGAAATGCAATACCGTAAGGGTAGGGTTTTTTTCCCCCATGTTAAATCACTGGTTTTATTGCAAATAAATGGCCCAGATTTTAGAGGGAGATAAAAGAAAAAAAAAAAAAAAGAGTAAATTAATCTGAGTGGTAAACAAACTCTCACCCATGATGTACGGAGCGGGCGGTGTGGGGGTGAATGGCTGGTTTTTGTTTTCTTGTGATGAATCGATACAAGAAAGGGATGGATGAGCTGCTGGGGAGTGGCTGAGCAGCCCTGGCATCTGGCTGTGACCGTGACCCCAGGAGGGGCCATCCAGGGGAGGGGCCTCAGCCCCCCAGCACTTGACAAACTGGGTTTGGTGTTGCCTCAAACACTGCTGGGCAGCCAGGGCTGGAGGGATGTCCCCCAGTACCCTGCCCCAAGCTCACCCCAACATTTCCCATGCAGGCCTGCTCAGGAGGTAGCATAACCACCTTAATTAATTGACCTAATGAAGTTCCCAGCTGGTAGGAAGCAGCATCTCAGGGCAGCTGGGCTGTGCAGGAGGGAGGCAATAAAAGCTTCAGTAATGAGGAGAGGGGTAAGGTGGGCAGTGAGGGGTGCCTAGGCAGTGGTGGTTGCAGCTTTCCCCCTGATCTGCTTGGTCTGGGCATGGGTGAGAGGTGGTTCCTGCCCTCACCCTCCCTGCCAGGTCCCCACTGGGGTTTGGTCCCCTGGATGGCTGCAAGGTGAGGTTGGTCTGCACCCTAATGTGACACAAACCTGAGCTGCAAAAGCTTTGGCTCTTGCATGCCCGTGCTGGTGCTGATCCCTGCTGGCTGGCTCTGCATGGGCACCGATCTATGCATCACCTCTGCCAGAGCTCAGCACCCATCTGCTCCCCATCCTGCCCACAGCCCATGTGCAGGGCTCTGGCTGAGGGGAAGGGTTTTTTTTGGGTGGTATGCGGGTTTTTTAAAACTGCCTTTTTCTTTTCCAAAATGCTCCCCCTGTTTTTCAGCTCTGAGATGATGACAGCAATCTGTTCTGCTGGTGCTGCATGGTCTTTGTCAGTGCTAAAATGAGTGACTTGAGCAGGAGGGATGTGCCAGCCAACGGATGCTAATGCCTGGCTTCCCTGGACCAGGAGGACAGCTGCTCCCTCACTTGAATGGCTGGAGAATGAGGTTTGTTTTATCTCTTTTTTTCTTATAAACCTGGTCCTTGATGGATCCATTTCTCACTTCACCACTTCCCAAGAAGCATTCTGCTTAGGTGCTGCATTAGCAAGACAAAGGAGAGGGTGGCTAGGGATGTCGGAATGTGGCAGCTTAGGTTTCTGCCATGTGGCTGGTGATGCCTGGGATGGTGTTGGTGAGCTGAGCCTGGGGGGAGCTCTGGGGAAAGGGTTTTTCATCTCCCTCTTGTGCTGAAGCAGGAGTTTCTAGGCTGGGCTGGCTGGGGCTGCAGGACTGAGGTTTGATGCTTTCAGTGGCATGGGCTGAGCATCCATTCATCTCCTCCCCAAGTCTGACAGCTGTGCTCCTAAAGGTGTAATAAACAGCAGCAGCAGAAGAAATTTTAATTGACTATATCAAAAAGCTCCTTTCAAGCTGAAGTGCACGGGTGTGACCCAGCCATTGACATACAATCCATGATAAACAAACAGCAATTACTCAAACATCATAAAACCAGCCTGTAAAAGCTATATGGAACTCAGGAAACACCAGCAAAATAGCTATTAAACTGTGTGGAAAGGAGAGGTGAGAGTGGCTGGCTGTGTGCATCCCTCTGGGAAGTGTGGCTGTGGCTGGGTGCAGGGAGAGCAAGAGCTGTATATGGGTGGTTGGTGTGGTGAGGTGTCCCCTGGCCCATCCACAAATACCCTCAGGACTACAAAAGTAACAAAGTGCTCATAGGGCTGGTTCTTCCCAGCCCGGAAAGGAGGTGGGCCATGGCCCCTGGCACTGTGGGTGCTCCCAGCCCCTGTCTCTCCATCTCCATGTCCAATCCCTTGGAAAAGCTTCTACTCCACATGCAGCCCCTGATTGTCACTGCTCTGCAGCCAGGATGTGTGTGCAGAGTAAATAAAGAAATAAAGAGGCAGGGGCGAGTCAGGAGGGACAGCCTTTTTTGCATCAATCTGGAGCTTTCTGCTGGCAGAATTAACTGGAATGGAATTTTATCAGATTTTAATAACTGGTGAGAGCTGTCTGGTGTGTCCCCAGCAAAAGGCTGTTGTGAGGCCAGCTGGAGAATAAATATCCAAGGCAGATGTGTCTTCCTCTTTACAGACCCATTCTCCCGGGGCCTGTTGCCTTTTCCTTTCCTGCCAAGGGACAAACCTCAGGCCCTCTGCCTCAGGTTTTGCCCCCTTGTCCTCAGCTGAGCAGTGGGGAGATGTCCCAGGATGTGTGTGCTCCATCCCAGTTGGGAACCGGTCTGCCTCGGGTGTTGCTGGGTGTGCACAACCATCCATCTCCCCTGTACACCCTTCCAGCAGACCCTAGACCCAGGGATTTCCCAAGCCAGAGGTGGTCATGGCTTCCTGGCTGTAAGAGCCCTTCAGATGCCTCCATCCCTTCCCTTTGGCCACCTGGATGGTGGTGGCTGTGTCCCTGGCAGTGTCCTGGGGCAGAGTGCTCTGCAGTGCTGCTGGGCTCCCTACCATAAAAACTTCCTTTGATTTGTTTTAAATCTGCTGCTGCCGAGCTTTATTGGGTGTCCTGGGGGTTTTGTGTTCTGAGAAATCAGGAATAATTGTTTCTTATTCACCTCCTCCCAACTGTCCATGGTTTTATTGAACTCTCTCATATTTCCTCCTCTCTTTCCTCTGCAGCCATCTCGCTCCTCCTGGAATAAACTGCTCTGTTCTCCTGGTCATTCTTCTCTCCTTTCATTACTTCCAGAGATTTTATAAGCCTTCTTCACAAATCCCTGGCACTCGAGTGTCTCCCGCCCCCTCACCTGGGCTCCAGTTGTCCCCCCCGTGCTCGGGGCCGGACTTTCCCTGCAATCCTCATCCAAGCCCTGAAACCCCCTCCTTTCCCGGCAGGAACCTTCCTGCCCTCCTCTGTTTCCTGCTAATACAAGCCTGGAAGGTTCCCTGCTGACACCACTAAATTGTCTTTTATTCCACAAGTGACCAAAAATATGTGAGAGTGAAAAACTCTTCAGATGAACCTGCGCATGTGTTTGTTGGTTCCTCCCCCCCAAGTACGAAACACAACTGAGCCCAGCTCCTCTCCTGCACCAGGGGATTACCTTTCTTTCTCCTTCACCATGTCCTGCAGCCTGGGAGCATCCTCAGGGACTGATAAGGGACCCTGGCCCCGTGCCCCTCCCCAGGGCCACCACCATCTTCCCGTCACCGTGGCAACTCGCAGCGGTTGATGCCCGATGGATCAGGGATGAAGGGAGCAAACCCAGAGCAGGAGAGCAGCCGAGAGCTGGCAGGGAGAAAACATTGGTGCAGCTCTCCCCACACACCCCAAAAAAGGAGAATAGGTACAAACAGAGAGGAGGGGAGGCAAGGAGAGGACTTTATTGCACCTTCACATGGCTTGGGCAGTGCCAGGGTTGAGTCTCTGGGCCTCCAGGAGCTGAAAACAAAGGGTGGGAGGAAGAGGAACTTGTGTCTTGATAAACATGAGGTTGAAGAGGTGATAGGTCGAGGGATTTGGGCTCCAAGAACTTTCTCAAACCATAAATTTTCAATAGCAGTGCTGAAGCCAGGAAACCTGAGCTGCCTTTCAGAGATATATTATCTCAGGAGCAGACAGGGTCAGTTCTTGGCCTCCTCCCTGATTCCCACCTTGTCTTTGTTACTGGCCATGGGCTGTGCTTGCAGATGCTGGAGCACGTGCCTGTGCCCAGGGTCTTGGGGTGGGGAGGGGGAATTGGGATGTGCCTGGGCAGGGATGCAGGGACGTTCCCCTTGAAGTCTAGGGCAGCCTCTGCCTCTCAAAGCAGATGTTTCAAAGCCAGAAGAGCTTTTTCCTGCTGTTTCTTTGTGTGCTTTAAACCAGAAGAGGTAGTTGAGACCATCCAATGTGCAAAACTGTGCCTTAAAGCTTGCCTGAGACATTTGAACTGGAATGTCCGGGGATGTCAGTGGAAAGAGGCGGCCAGGCTGGGGCTGAGCTGAGAGGTGCCTTGGGGCTCTGCATGGGGTGATGTCTGACCCCCCAACCTGGCACCTTCCCTGCTGGAGCCTTGCTCTGAAAGTTCTGAGGGGGGTCAGGAAAGGGTAGTGACTTGGGAGACAGCAGGGAGATCTTTGGGCATTGCACAGCACTGGGCAGCAGCTCGGGGAGTAGGAGGTGATGCTCCTGCCCAGTCAAGCAAGCAGGAAAAGTCAACATCAGCTGATGGCTGGAGTGCATCTGATTGCTCAAAAAGGTGGCATGGGGGGAAACACAGCCCCAGGGTGTGCTTGTGTCCAGGAGGTGGTTTTCCTTTTCATCCAGGAATGTCAGGCCCTGGAGGGAGCCTTTGCTGGGAACCAGCAGCAGTGGGGTGATGGTGTTTGCTGACTGCTGGTCCTCCAGGCAGGGCAATGCTCCTGTCCATCAGCTATGGCTCTGGCACAGGCAGGTCAGCCCCACACCCCTGGCAGCACAAGAATTGCTGAACCACCGAGCAGGTCGGGGTGAAAAGTCCCCTTTTGTGTTTCCTGCAGCACATTTTTCCATGTTTCATGTCCCTTTCAGCAGTGCTCTCTGTGGCTGCTCAGCAGTGAGCTCTCTGGCAGGGGCACGCCTGGAAAGAGCTCATTTCTAATGGGATCTGGCCCCAGAACTGGTTATGGAAATTATTTGATGAATAATTTAAGATAACAATTAAAGTAAAAAAAAAATCATAAATAGCTCATGAGCGACTCGTGAACCGGAAGAGAGGCTAAAGTTGGCCTGATAAGTGCTGTGCTGCCCATCAGTCACAGCCGCCTGGCCCCGAGCCACGCGGGGCGGTGGGAGGGACGGTGACAGCCCCGATGGCCAGGGATGTGGGGCAGCAGGGACCAGAGGTGTCCCCCCACGGTTCGGGGCACATCCTGGGAAAGGTGCTGATCAGGCTGGGAAATGGGGCTTGGTTGTTCTGAAATTATTTGTGAGTTCACCGGGAGTAGCTGCAGCTGGGCAGCGCTGCTGGGGGTAAGGATGGGTGAGGCAGTGCTGGATGGAGGAGCTGGTTTGGGTCCTTCTGCCATCCAAGGATATGTCCTGGAGACCCCCCCAGAACTGGGCTCAGGTATCTGCTGGAGGAAGAGGTGCCCAGAGGTCCTGGGGCAGAGCTCCAAGCTCAGCTCTCCTGCCCTCTGCTCCTCCGGGGCTCTCTCAGCCAGGCACTTCCCAACTCTCCTGCTGCTCCCCAGGCCCTGCACAGCAAAAACTGCAGCAACAATAACAGAATTAAGTTTTATTTGAGCCAAAATGAACTGTTTCCTAGTTGCTGAAATGACCCGTTCTCCCTCTCCCCTCCTCCCCATTTCAGTGTTCTTTTGAGAGCAAACAAAATGCTTTGCTCAAAATGAAACAAAATTTTTCAATTCCCTTTTGGGTCATTTCTAGGAAAAAAAAACAAAAAAAACCCAGAAAAACCCCAACAACAACAACAACAAACATAATAAAGAAAACCCAAAACAAAACAAAAAAAACAACCAAACAATCAAACCCAGAAGGAAACAGAACAAAGAAAATGGGAAATGTTGGAATTTCCCAGCATGAACAAGCCTCATTTCTCCACTAGCATCCTCAGTGGTGTTTGGGGAGCAGCATTTTGTGTAGGCAAGGTGCTGAGCCTGAGGAGGAGGAAGGTGCTCAGCTTGGCAGTGCCTCTGGAAGAGGCAGCCCCAGATGTATGGCCTGGCTGGGGTCTCTGGGGGCATCACCCACCTCAGCCCTGCCACCTGCTTGGTGTTGGGCACAGTCCATCCAGCACGTTCACAGGCATTGCTTGGGTGAGGGTTTATGTAGATTTATGTTAAAATATTCCTACATTTTCACTCCATGTTTATTTTTATTGATTTGCAAATGCAAACCTTTGTTCTGCATGTGGTCCATAAGCTTGATGGCTTGTCAGTAACTTCAGACTGAACATTTTAATATCTTTTTCCTCTCTCCCCCCCCCCCCCCGCCAAGTACCCTCCCTACCCTTCCCCCAGGCAGCTCAGCCTGGCACTGGGGAAATGCAAGATGAGACAGTCCCCATCCCTGCATCCCCAGCCCTGCATCCCCAGCCCTGCACCCCAAACACCATCCTTCATCCTTCATCCTTCCCCATCCCTCTCCCCTGGACAGCCAGGGTGCTGCCTGTTCATGAAAGGGGCTGAGGGCAGCCCCAAAGGGGGGTGGAGGGGAGTAAAATTTTACCCCTCCCCTCCTTCCCTTGCTTCCTCCTGGATGTCAGCTCAGCCTCCTTTCCGCCTGTCACTTTAAGTGGATGTATTTAAAGCAAATGCAGAAATTGCCATTCAGCACAAGGCTTGTAATAAAGATGATGTCTCCCTTTCCAATATATATTTATATGCAGTTTGGGTTTTGTCTGAGGGGGACGTAGGGAAAGTCACAGGAAATGCCAAGCATTGACATGGCCATGATAGAAAATAGCTCCCTCCCTCCCCTGTGAGGTGCCTGATGTTTTCCCAAGTGCCATCTCTCTGCAGGGACCCTGTGTCAGAGTCTTTGCCAGGGTGGCATCTGTGAGACCAGCGGGGCAGCCCCAGCCTCTGCACCCCAGGTTGCAAAGCCATGAGAACCATGATTGTGCTTAGACATTCAAAATGAAAGGATTGAAACCCTGAATGGGAAAACCCCGTATTATTAATTTAATTAATTTATTTATTTTAGTTCCCCCAAGGGCTGTGTTTGTCCCAGCCAGGCTGCAGTGGTCTGAGCTGGCTGCACTTCTGCCTTGGCAGCGTGGAGGGAAAGTGGGGAGGGTGGCGAGGAGGAGCAGTGCTCACCTCCGCTGCTGCCCATCAGCTGTCACATCTTCCAAACTTTTCCCAGGGCACTGGGGCCTCTCGTTCAGGTCATGGGAGGCACCAAATCTGTGACAGGCATTTCATCACCCGGTGGGGTGGGACAGGCAGACAGGGATGGGCAGGGAGCACTGGGATTCTCCTTCCCCATTATCCCACATCCAGCCTTATCCTTCCACTGCTCCCTGGGGCTGAACTGTCCTTGCAGCTCTCCTGGTGGAGATGTGATACTTTGGAGAGCCCAGACAACTGGGGCTGTGGGCTCAGCCTACAGGAGATCTCAGAGACAACCAGAGTAACAGGATACGCTGAAGAACCGGATCGGTTTATGGCCATTAATAACATTTGCAGCTACTGAACCTTCTCCAGCTTTACAGGAACGGCCAGGGCTGAGCTCGGCTGGAGGGGTGGAAGGGGAAGCCTCTTGTTCCCCATGTTGCTCCCAGGGTGTTTGGGCAGGTAGAGCCTGGCTGCTCTCACCCTGGCAGTGGGAATCTGGCACAGGGCAGAGTTTGCTGGCACAGAGCAGGACCCGGAGAGGGGGCAGCTCAGCCTCCACGGCTTCCCCCGGGTTAGAGGGGAGGGCTGGTGCTGTGCTCTGCAGTCAAACTCACTTGCTGCTGGCGGAACTGGAGATAGGCTCCCTTGGCTAGCTCTGTCAGAGCCTCCTGTCTCTCCCCATGTAGAAATCCATCTATCTGGATACACACACACCCCGTTCATCACACCCAGCTCCAAGTGACCTGGAGTAGCGCAGTGCAAACACTGTGGGTCCTGTGTAAACAGAGGTTGGATATATTTTCCCCATCTATTCCTCGCCGACAGCAAAGCGGCCTCTTTCACAAGGAAAAATAAACCATCACAATGGCAATGCCGAGTTCAGCAAGTGTTCCCTGGCAGATTTTAACCATGTTCAGCGAGGTGGTTGTAAACAGACTGACAGCACGCCGCCCAGCCTTTGAAATTCCTCACAGCCAGTTTCCTGTCTCAAATTCACACCATTGCTTTTCCACCGAGGCCTTAAATTAATGCCCGGCCAGGGTGCGTAATTACCAGCTCCCTAATGGTCCAAAACATCCTGAAGGGCTGAAGTTTCCTTTTTGATTTGTGGCTCGGAGTCAGAGTTGTAATTACCAAATTGATTTTAAATGCAGGCTCTGCTGACAGGCTATTGGCAAACAGCATCTCCCAGGCTTCAGCCATTCATAAAAAAAAAAAAAAAAGGAAGAAAAAAAAAAAGAGGAAGCCCTTGATGAATATACCTTGATCTGCAGCTGCTGTTTATTTAATACAATTTATGGGCAATAGTATTAGGTTTTATCAGGGAGCTGCAGCTTTAGAAACACTGCTTTGGCAGGAGTGGTTGGGCTCAAAAGTTGGGTCATGGCTGTGTGGCTGTCTCACATGAGGACTCCTCTGCTCTCCTCTGCTCTCCTCTGCTCTCCTCTCCCTCTGCATCCCATGGCTGACTCCCTGCAATAGGAAAGGGCTCTGGGGCTGCCCTGCCACAAGCAGGCAGATGAACAGCTTCCAAAGCCCCAGAGGAACAGGGCAGCAGCACATTTTCCTGGTGCTGATGGCCTAAACACCAGTCATGGGCAGCTCCCCCCACCCACAGCCCCTGGGAGTGATCCCACCCAGTGCCTGGCACACAGGGCTCCCCCCAGCAGAGCCAGGGACAGACCAGTGCTGATCCTGCCCTCCCAGTCCCACTCTCCTGAGTGCAGGTTGCCTGCTTCCCCCAGGATTTTCAGGACCCAGCAGAATGAGGCCCTGACCAGGGCTCCAAGGAGGTTTTTTTGGGGGGTGATCTTCCCACTCTTCCTCTCTGCAGTCTACAAGAAAGAGGATGAACCACAGCCAGAAGGAGATGGAGCATTCAAGGTTTGGAAAGTGATCCGTGGAGCTGGACTGGGAGGGGAAGAGAAGGGTGCCACACTCCGGATCTCTCAGATTTACAGCACAGTGTGATTTAAGCTTTGTTCCATGAGCTCATTTTAGTTTGGAGAATCCATCCCGGGTTGCCCACCTGCAGAAGAGTTGACAGAGTTTATCTTGCCTTCAGCCAGCACCGCAAGCTGCTGATTAAAGCAGAAAAATATGAAGGGTCTTAAAACTTCAGGTGCATCCCAGCTCCCAGCTGCTCCCTTCCCTCTGCAGAGCAGGGAGGGTGGATGGCTCTGGCAGCATCCCACCAGCTCCAGAGATTGGGTATCACCCAGGGTCATCCCTGGGGCAGAGCTCAGCAGCTCCAGCCTGGAGGAGGAGAGATGAGGCATGGAATGAGTTCCCCCGAGATCCCAGGGACTCCGGGAGGTAGGAGCAAAGGGATAACAGGACAGCGAAGGTGCTTCGGTAGCAGAGGAGGATGAGTGTGCCTGAGGAAGGGGGTGTCAGCTTCAGGAGGGGGGTGTCAGCTTCATGCAGTCACTCCCCTGGCCAGGATGATCTCAGGGAGCCGGAATCCGGGAGCAGCTCCAGGAGATGGAGAGAATGCAGGCAGGGAGTGAGCATGGGGTGACGGGCAGGGCAAAATGAGCAGGCACCCAGGTGAGATCTGGGAACTTTGGGGCCTGTTTTGATTTTTTCCTGCCCTGAGTGGGGAATGTAGAGGCATTTGCAGACAAGTGGGTGTCCCTGGGGTCAGAAGGGCCCCGAGAAAGGTGTGGGAGAGGGAGGCTGATAGGAGAGCAAATACTTTGGCTGCCTCCACGGAAAAGTACCTGGTCTGTTTTGTTTCCTAGGTTCGTGATGAAGGATAAGGATTTAGGAGAAAGGGAGGGAGACCTGCAGTTAATCCTCTGATTAACCTGAGGAGAGATAGGCAGATGCTAAATCAAAGCAGAAGGGTGAGAGAGAGAAGTCAGAACCACCAACCCAAACAAGAGCAGAGCACAGGGACAGCTCAGCTCCAGCAAGGTTTAAACAGAGGTGGAGACCATGGGGCAACGACAGGGCAAGGATAGGGAAATGCCAGGGACAGGCTGGGTTTCACCCACTGCAGAGCATTGGGATGTTAAACCTCCCCATTCGGGTGCTGGGCTGGGTGGTGACAACACCTGTGGGACTCTGGGTCTTGTAGCAACCAGGAGGGGGGAAATCCCCAGCTCTGCAAATAAATACATCTGATTTAGGATCAGAGCTGAACTGTGGGGATTGGGCCTGATGAGAGGCTGTGGGAGATCCAGTTCAGAGCACATCCAGTTTGATGGGATCTGGCACAGCTTGGGCTGTGTAAAGCCATAAGCAAAGTCCTCTCCTTCCTTTTAGAGCTCTGGCAGCTCCCTGAGCAGCGTGGGAGCAGCCTGACACCAGGGCTGGCAGGAGGAACAGGTTCCCTGCAGAGGTGGCTTTTCATGGGGCATTGCTGTGAGCCCTGGGCTGGGCAGATGAGATGGGTGGTGTGGGAGCAGTGGGGCAGATCCAGTACCAAGGGCTCTGGGTGGCTCAGAGGCTGTGGTGTGCCCTGGGCTGGGCTCCTCAGGCTGCTGGTCCTTAGTGGGCAGTCCCCTGGTTGTCCCAGCATGGCCACCAGTTCCCTGAGTGTCCTGGGAGCAGCCTGCCAGAATCCACCTGCTTCCTAGCTTCATGGGACAGCTCCACTGGCACTTCCCCAAGTCCCTCCAGTCCCTCCAGACTCTTGTTTAGCTGCTGAGTCCCACATCATTTCATGTGTGTCAGAAATAACAACATGCAGAGAAACCCACCCAAAATCAGCTCATCCTCTCGGTGGCTGAAGCTCTGCTCCTCCTGTTGCTGCTGGAGTTCAGTGCTAGGACACTGCAGGGACACGTGTGGGCTGTGTGTCCCTGTGCTGCTGTCACCCCTGGGTGCCATCTCCCAGGGCTGGGGGTGTCCCCCGGTTCCTGCCTTGCCCCGTGCCCCCTCCCGTGTGCTGGGTGTGAGGGGGGGGTGCACACACGTGTTTCTGCTTTGGTTGCTATCATGACTCTGTTCTTACCACTCTGCAGTTCACCAATATGCCATCTATACCCCAGCAGAGTGTGTCATGCTTTGCATTAGCCCAGCCAAATTACGACTTCAAAGTTCTCAAGTTCGGCGGGGGCTCTCCCGGCTCTCCCCGGCGGAGGGGCAGGCACAGGTCTGAAAGGTTTCTTATTTATTTTCTTCAGTCTGAAGCTGAGGAACCACTTTCCATCTGGAACCATGTGGAATTTCTTTTTTTTTTTTTCTTTCTTTTTTTTTTTTTTCTTTTTCTTTTTTACATTTGAGATATTTAACCTGACTTTAATTTGAGTCGAAACGTCTGATATTTCTGATAGCAAGAACGTGCCCCCCCCTCCCCACTTCCCTCCGCAGAGGAGCGCTGCAGCCGGTCCCTGTTAAGCGATTCCTGGCAGACAGTGATGCAGAGCTTAATCAGATCTGGGGAGCTCGGAAGGCGCTGGAGCAGTGGCAGAGTAAGGGGGTGTCCAGGAGAAACCCAATCGCTCTCCTCCGCCTTTCCTCCTGGCTGCAGGCCCCTGCGGTCCGGTCTGGTCCGGTCCAAGCTTTCCCCGGCCCCGCCGGGCTCTGCTGGGGCACTGGAAGAGCCTGGCCCATCCTGACAAACCCTTCTTTTACCCCTTTTAGTTCTGAAATGCCAGCGAAGTGCCTCTCCAATACGTTCTTTGAATCAGGAGAAAAGGAGGCATTTGCCATTCCTGTCTCTTTGGGCTCATGAAAAGGCAACTGCGTTCATGCTGTCCTCAGGACTGACCTCACTGCTCTTTAAAAACTACGGGCAGAGAGGGACTCGGGTCTGGGATGGGTCTTCCCAGGGCAGCTTTATTTAATCCAACAGCAGGGCAGAAGGAGGGGAGAGCCGCAGAGCTGGGGTTGGCAAGGCCCTGCTGATGCCAGCCCTGTGATGGGACCTCAAGGTGCCTGGAGCTGGGTTCCATCCTCACAAGGGTTAAAGACCAGTAGTTGGGAAAATAATTGCAAAACCTAAAATTAAACCTCCCCTGCACCCCGGCCCCTTCTTTAAACTTCAATAATGTCTCTTAAGAAAATGTTACTTAAAGGAACATTATATTATTGGCAAATCAGATTTCCTGACCCTGGTGCAGACGTTGTGAACAACTCAATAATTTCCCTGCAGATCCTGAGATAAGGAGCGACCCTTAGCCCCCTGCTCCCCCCTTAACCCCCTGCTCCCCGGCAGGGCTTGGATGTCACAGGTATTACAGAAACCTCCCTCCTCCCACAGATGGACCCCAACTGGCTGGGGCTTGGGCTGGGGCTGGGGCAGGAGGCTTGGCTGTCCCGCAGCACAGAGATGGAGAGAGGCCAGAACTGACTCAGCAAAGCAGGGGAGATGGAGGCAGCAGGTCGGGACCAGACACTGGACCAAAGGCTGGAGTGGTGGGGAAGAGCCTCCAGCCTGAGAAGCAGGAGTTTGCAAAGATGCTTCCTGACACAGGCATTAAAAACTAGCTGCATTGTTGTGATCTGCATTAAATTTAAACTGTGCAATAAATGTTTGGGTTTATTGATGCCAGACTGCAGCCAATTACAGCCCGAGTCACCGATGGATTAGTGTGTGTTGAGAGACCAAAGGGCTTGGGGAGGAAGCCTGGGGCTGGGCAGAGGCAACACCAGCATTCTGGCTCCTCAGGACGTTCCTAAAGAGCAGTCTGGCCCAGAAAAGTAGAGCTGGTTGTGATGTGTCAGTCCCATCAGACAGGCACAGGCTGCCCCATTGCTGGAGGCAGAGGCAGCACCTGGATCTCTGGAGCAGCCCGGTCCCTCCAGGGGGACATTCCACTGGGATGCTCAGAGGTGAAAAGTCCAGAGGCCAAAGCAGGGAGCAGCACCACGAGCAAACCCTCACCTCTTCCCAGAGCCAGCAAGTCAGCAGTCAGCAGCAGCTTATCCCAGAGGATAAGTCCCACGGGCAAACTCCTGTGTGGCTGGGATGAGTGCCAGGCTCATCACATCCCAAGGGAGTTTTCCCAACTCCCTGTGGGGCCATGCAGGACCCCGAGTGCCCAGGCACACTGCTGAGCCTGGAATGCCATTGGCTGGAATAGGAAGGGAGTGTCAAAGCCAGAAGGATGCAAGAAAAAAAAAAAGAAAAGAAAAAAAAAAAAAAGTGCATTTCCAGGGCCCCTGCCATGGGAGGATTAGTGTAAAACCCACGGATTTCTCAATATTTTCCTGACCCAAAGTGCTGAGTTTGTTTTGCTGTGATTTATGGGATCCTGTTACTCGCTCTTTGTGAATAGCGAGACAGTCACTGGGGATTTATTAAAACATTCACAAGTCCCAGAACTCTGTCAGATTTTTGCATGAGTAATAATTTGCCTGAAAATTTGGAGGAGAATGCAAGTTACTTGCTACTCCTTGTTCATTACCCCGGCCGCCGGGAATGCTCCCGGCATCCAGGCAGGGAGCAGCAGGAGGGCACGTGCCTTGGCTTCTCCTCCAAGCCAACACTTCACCAGCAGCCCAGGGGCTGAGCTCTTCTCCTCCCAGACACTCAGCTGAAGGGGTCCAGAGGCAGGATCCCAGCTCAGGTAACAAACCTCTCCTCTCTCCTGACGGGCACCTCGCTGCTCTTCACCTTCCATGGGTGCCCAGCTCCACCAGAGCTGACCAACAGCTCCTTTCCCACCACTTTAAGCTCCAAACACACTCCCAAACAGACCTACATTAAAATAGCATTAAGAAACAATCCAAACCATCAGGGGGAAGGAAATTCCTTTTTTTTTTTTTTTTTTATAATTCAGCTGGAGCTTTTTTTGGTCAGAGTCCTGGCAAACGAACGGTTGAGATCAGTTCCCAATTAGGTGCTTTTGGCCTCTCGGAGTGATGAGAAATGACCTAGCTGATTTCTCCAGCTCAGTTCCCCCAGCCCCTTGCAGAAAACCATGTGCAGACTTGGCTGCTGGGGCCGAGAGCTGACAGGCTGGATTTCTCCTCCCTGCCACTGCTGCCCACCTGGCAGTGACAACCCCTGGTTCCCCACCCCAGCTGGCCCTTCCAAAACCCTGCCAGCACCCTGAGGCTCTGTTCCCTGGTCCCACCAGCCAGGATGGATGGGACCTTGGGGCTGAGCAGGACCAGTCTGAGCATCAGAGACCTGCAAGGAGGGTCCATCAGCTGCAGGGAGCTGCTGGCAGCCTCTGGATCAGCAGCAAACCAAGCTCCTCATGCAGAGATGTTAACATCAAATAGTCACTTACTAGTTTTAAAGAGCCTACTACGTTTGTTGGTTTGTTTTTTGGGTTTTTGCTTTTTCTCCAGGAAAAAGGCACTGAGCATTAAAACTTACCTGGGATAAAAATAGCATCCCCCAAAGGATTCCCTATCTCTGCATCTTCTGTCCTTGCTCCCATTCTGCTCCAAGTTGCTAAACTCAGTTGCTTCTAAATACCTGTGACAGAAGCGACTGCCTTTGTGTGGCAACTGGATTGTCCCCCCTGGAACAGCCATTTGGGAAGCAGTGGGAGGAAAGGTGCTTGGGGAAGGAGGCTGTGGTACCCTGCCCTGCTGGCTCCCTGTGGCAGCGTGTGGGGGCTCTTCCAAAGGCTGATGCTCCCCCCCGCGAGCTGGGCCAGGGACTTTGGTCAGCAAATCACAAATTCCAATTGGAAGAACAGGCCAAAGGAAGGCTGCAAAAAAAATAATCACCCGAAGAGCAGCAGAAGAGGCAGTAAAGCAAAACGAAAGCACTGAGGAAAGCTGTTGTGTCTAACAGGAATCCTGACCCCTGATCTCAGCTCCCCTCTTTTATGTTTTTCTGACTGCAGCTCTATTGTGGGTAGATGCCTTTGAATATGATTTATTTGTTGGTCTTGGCATCCAAACAAGGAGCACTGAGCCCAGCAAAGACAATCAAGAGCCCACTTCCGAGCTCCGGGTCCCAGCACACACCTCCCCTCCTGCTCGGGCTTTGTTCCCCCCCCGGGGGGGCAGAGGAGCCCACAGCAACAGTTGAGCATCTTAAAACAATTCCCTGCACTGGCCCTGCCTCTGGTGCTCCCACCAGCAGGGATATGGAGCAGGATCCCGGTGGGGACAGAGCCTCCTGCAGCCTCCCCAGGACACGGGGGGCTCTGGGTTCCTCCTGCCCCATCCCGGGGGTGCTGCCCGGGGGTGCCAGGGCACAGCCCCCTGGGACACAGCCCGAAACCCAAACCTCCCCACTCAGCAGCGGGGTGAGGAGGGCTGCGGGGCTTGGCCCAGAGATGCTATCAGAAACGGCTCCAACAGCTTCTTGGGGCCCTTCCAAAAGTCTTTGTTTTTTTCCCAGCTTCTTTTTTTTTTTTTCTTTTTTTTTTTTTTTTTCTGTTGGATTGCAGGGGATGATTTAAAGCCCGAGCCAACTATCTACCAGAATGAAACAGTTTCACAAATCGTAAGGCCAAAGGGACCATTAGATTACACAGCCCAACCTTCAGCCCCAGACAGGCCAGCTCTACCCTGTCTCATTAGTGCCTTAATGCTCATGATTGCTGCAACCACTTCCTTCTGCCCAGAGCTCCCCTCTCCCTCCAGCCTCCTTCCAGCTGGGTCTGAGCCTGAGGAGAAATAAAACCACCTCCAGCAAAAAGCTTTCAGCTCAGAGGCTGCAACTGCATTTCAGGTTCTCAGGGCTCTGCTGTGGGTCCTTCCTCCACCCTCTCTGTGTTTCTCGTGGCCCAGGAGTGATAACTGGAGTGGAGATGCAGCAGCAGCTCTGAGCACAGCACAGAGGTCCCCAAACATTCCCCCAGCTCTTGGCTCCCAGGGGATGAAGCACGGAAGCCCATGGGGATTCTTTTGCAGTGCCAGCCTGTTTGGTCCCAGCTCTGTCTGGCAAACCTAGACCCAACCACAGCAGCCCAACCTGCAGACCTCTCCTCCACCAGCTAATGCCTTCTGGATGCCCAGTCCCATAGCTGGGCAGTGTATATTTATTTCTCCTCTTCTCTCCGTAATGTCCCCTCTCAGCTCAGGAACATGAGGTTGGATTTTCTGCTGCTCTGTTTGAACAGGTTTTTCTATTCCCTGGTCGCTCCACATCTCTGCTGCATGAGATTTATTGACTTTTATTTATTTATTTTGACTTAGCCATTTTTCATTTGGGACAGAGCAATGTGCCGAGTGAAGACAGCCTGGGAAGCCCTCTGCGTGAGGCACAGCCTTAAGCCTTTGAGCTGCTCTGTTTCCTTTGGTTTAATCTCTTGACTTCAGTAAACAGGTTGGACAAAGCTCTGCTTGTCTGGGGCCAGGCAGGGCCAGTGCTGCCAGGGGTCAGTGCACGGGGTCCAGCTGTGGATGGGAAGGAGACCAGAGTGCTTCTGCATTGGCAGCTCAGGCTCCTCTTCCATCATCTCCAGAGATCACCATCCCCTGATGATGCTGAGGTCCTGCTCCTTCTGTGGCTCCTCTGGCCCTGCTGGACACGTCAGGAATTCACACCCCAAGCCGTGTACCAGGGCTCTCAGTCACAGACCAGGTGGGCAAGGTCAGTTTTGGCTCCCTGAGCCCTCCAGGTCTGTTCCTCCAGCTCTTCCTCATGAGTTTCCATTCCTGCTGGAGTACAACCAGGAGACTTCCCTCTCATTTCTGTTGGTTGGTGCTCGATGGGGGGGTTGGAGGGAAACCCACAGCTCCTGGGTGCGCAGGCACTGGCCCGCGCCACAGCCCCAGCTCCAGCCTGTGCATCCCCTGGTGGGGAGCCACTCGTGGGGCTCTTCCAGAGGTGGTGGCTGCTGGCAAGGAAGCGGGGCTGGAAGAGCCTCTCCAGATGTGCACAGCTGTGTGCACCTTGCTGCTGCTGCCCCATCCCCAGCACCCACCTCACCCTGTGCCAGGGAGGTGGCCCAGGGGACCGAGTCCTCATCTCCCATGGTGTCCCCTCATCACACCTGGCAGGGCCGTGGGGACAGGAGCTGCTGGGGACGGCTGCCAAAGCAGGCAGGTACCCAGCGTGTCCCTCGGGTTTTGCCCTGCCTAATCCTGGCCAGGTCCAGTCAGTGGGAATTCCAGTGTTTCCTTTGGCAGGGGAGCTCCAGCCTGATTGTGTCACCCTTACATCATTTCTGTTTGTCTAAGCTAAGGTTTCCCTGACTCGTTCTCACCCTGATGCTTCTGGTTTTGCCCTGGGTCCTTGTGTGTGAACCTTCTCCCTCTGTCAGACACCTGGAGGCACCAGCACCCCTCCTCCTCTCCCTGCCCTGCCCACCAGGGTTCTGCTGTTCCTGCAGGGATCTGTGAGTGCCTCCCAAGGGAACATCACAGGTAATTCCAACACAGACTGGGATTGCACTGGGAAGCTGGAGCCTTTCTGGGGAGCAGGGGTGTGAACACAAGGTGTCTGTTGCAGAGCAGCCATCCTGGTTGCCCTGGAGCATCCCCAGGGGCTGGATTCTGCAGCTCTTGGGATGCACTGTGTTGCCCCAGCAAATGCAGCATTCATCTCTCTGCGGGTCCCTCCAGACCTCTGCTCCCCATAGCAGCTTCCCAACCCCTGGGACATGCTCCTCCTGCATGCATGGGAGCCCAGGTTAGACATCTCTAGATGGGGAACAAATGATAGGGATATTTTCTCTCACCTTGCTTTGAATTCCTCCCAACAGAAGGGTCCCAGTAATAAAGCAGTGAAGATGTTGCACGTCTTTTCCTGGAAATTGTCTGAATCAGAGCAAGGCAGGGAGAACAAATCTGGGAGAGCAAAACCAGGGGACCCCCCAGGAAGATGGGGCTGGGCAGTGACTGCCCTGGTGGAAAGCAACCCAAGGGTAATTTCTGGTGTGCTGCCTGTGCTGTAGGGCTGGCAGAGGAGCCAGGGAGCGGGACAGCCCAAGCCGCTTCCTGTGGCTTTTCCTTGGCCACAGCTTTGATCTATTTTTAATGGAAACTGCTGAAAGGTCGGGAATTGGGTGGTGGCCGTGCCCAGCTGGGTGCTGGAGGAGCTGGGGCAGGGATGTGACCCCCATCCCTTCCTGCATCCCTCTGCTCCCACCCAAGTGGAGAGGAGCAGGGGGGAAGGGGAAGCAGCAGCACACAGCTCTGTGTCCCCCTTGGGCCAGCCCCTTGCTTCCATGGTTTTTTCTTTTTGTTTCACTTACATTAAGGAAGGATGCGTTTGTTTTTTCATCTCCGGTTGTCGTGTCCCCCGGGGCCCCCGTGCTACAGCTCCTTTGTCTGTGAGCAGAAAATACTTCCACGACCCAAGCCTGGCCGAGAAATCCTGGAACAGGTTGTAAATCTCCGAGGCCAGAGGATTGACACACACCTGCTGGCTGCTGGAATGCAGCTGGGAGAGCGGGAAAGGGGAAACTTGTTATTTTTATTCTTTTTTTTTTTTTTTTTTCTTCTTCTTTTTAATAAAGGTAGCATGATTATCGTTCAGCTTTTCAAAAGAAATCATGTTATTGCAAACTGGGAGGTAGCAGCAACCGTCAGCAATGGCTTTCCCACCTCTTCACAGACTGGCAGCCGAGGCTGTGTCCCATTCTTCCTGTGGGCAAGCAGCAAAAACTGGATGAAATAACAGATTAGAGGTGATATTCCTCACAGGAACTGGGGCCTTGGGGCCAGGAGGGACTGTCCGAGTGGTGGGCTCCCCACCCCAGGGTGTGAGCAGGGAGAAGCCCAGGGGATGCTGCGGGGAGGGCTGAGCCCAGCACAAGCAGAGGGGGCAGATAAGTGGGAGCTGGTGAAGACTAATGGAACCACAGCAGAGGAAAATCAAATTTACAGCAGTGGCCTGCCTGTGGGATAGGGCTTTGGGGTGGGTTTTGGTTAAGTGGTTGTTTGTGACCACCCGAAACAAAAGGAAAATGGTGTTTGTTCTTTTTTTTTTTTCTTTTTTAATTGTGTGGGGATAAAACTCTAATATGGCAATAGCAATAGGTTTCAAACAAAAGATTTATATTTAATTGGCATCTTTCTGCCACAGGAAAGGAAAAGAAATCTGTGCCGAATTGCAGGCCCCAATAAAAGCCTCGTTTTGGGGAGTGATTCATTAAGTTTACTGGGAGTGCATTTAAAAAATAATTTAAGAAAGAAAAGAAAAAAGGCCCAAGATTTCCTGTGCCTGCCTGTAATATTAAACCTGCTTGAGCTGGAAGGAGACGCCTGCGGATGTAATTGCACGTTTCCAAAGCCTGCGTCCTCACAGCCGGCTCCAAACGGCCTTGGAAGCTGCAGCGGTTTCCCCAGCTGCAGAAAGGGGCAGGAAGAGGGGGGAAGGAAAAAAATAAAATAAAAAAAAAATCTGATGGGCAGGCATTTCTGTCCCTTTTTATTTCATGTGTGGAAGAAGCGAAGCCACCCCTTTGCCCACCTCTCTCTTGCCTGGATGAAAAGGAGCAGAGGGCCCCAGCCCCACAGGGCAGTGGTCCCGGAGCATCCATCAGGGCTCATTCCAGCTGCAGAACGGGGCTGGGGCACTTCAGGGGCAAAGATTAAGGAGGGAAAAGTGATCTGGTGTCTGCAGTGTGGGGCATGGGAAGGGCAGGGCCCTGGCGGGTTGGGTGATCCACTCTCTCTGGAGAAGGCGTTTTTCATCCAAGCAAGGAGGAGGGGTTTTTTTGGTTGGTTTGTTTTGAGGCTTTTTTTTTTTTTTTTTTGGCTGTTGTTGAAAAAGTGCTGATGCGTGGAAATCAAACCCTTTTGTGGAAACATAATGATTTCGACGAAAATTTCATTAGCGGGATTTTTCCTCGAGTTCGGGATGGAATTTCTCATCCCAATGGGTGAGAATGGCTCCGGCGCCTGCTCTGCCCGGCTCCCAGCACCTCCAGCTGGGGCTGTCGCCGTTGTCCCCACCGTGGCCGGGAGCAGAGGGACGAGCCCCGTGGCAGCGTGTCCGTGGGGAGGCTCAGAGCCAGCCCTGGGGTCCGGGGGGCTGGGGGGGATGCACAGGGATGGGCTCCTCGCTGAGGCTGCGGGGGGATGGGCCCAGCACCCCCCCGGGTTCTGTCTACAGTTTTCTACTTCCACTTGAATGAGCAATTGCATTCGGCTGAATCACTGGAGGGGAAAAAAAAAAAGCAGCCACTGACACCCTGTAGTTAGCAATGAGGCAGCTAAATATAGCTCTTACTATGGCTTGTGTGATGGAGGGAGGGAAAAGCGGGGAGGCACGATGTTCGGGCACTTCCGTTAATCTGATTACACCCAAAAAGATTAAAGGAACCTTATCTGTATCCCCGTGTGTATCCTCCTCCCGGGATCCCTTGCTGGGGTCTGTTCCAATCCTGACAGCATCCAGCATCCTCTCCTGGCTCCTCCTGCACTGTTTTCCCAAGGGGGTCACAGGCTCAGATCCCCACACCATCACCCTCACCCCTACAAGTGTATGTTTCTCGTACGATGCTCCCAGCCCTGGGTTCATTCTTCCCTACTTTCCCCTCTTCACCTCTTGTCCTCACCCTCTCCTGCCTGTCCCCAAATCCAGCTCGTGTCCCCTCCTGCAGCCAGCGTGGGGCTAAGAGGTGGGAAAGCACAGAGCCAGCTCCACAGAAAGGGAGATACCTTTGGCCGAGCTATAAACTGATGGGTGTTTTCAGAGGCACTTCAAATCAGTCAAATTTGGGGCAGATTTCCCCATGAAAAGAACAAGGCAGATCTCTGCAACCAGAGCTGCTGCTTGGAAAATGCTAAGCATCTGCTCCATGTCATGGGAGAGCAAGAACTTCTAAATTAGATAAAATAAATATCACTGGAAATAGAGTTGTGATGGTTGGGGGTTTTTAAATAGCAATACATGGTGTTTTTCTGTATCCATGCTCTCAGAGGTGCCTGTGCCATGTGGAGTGGATTTTTTCCTCAGCTTCTGCCCTGGGCAGATACCAAACATGGGAAATTCAGCCCAGGTCTGGTGAGGCCATGCAGCAGCCACTGCTGAGCCTCCTGATGGGAAGCATCAGGCAAACTTCAGCACGGGCCCTGGTGCCACAGGAAGGCTCCTGCTCCAAACCCTGGAAAATTGGCAGCATCACACAGCTCCCCTCTCCTTCCCCATTTAGATGGTGCAGAATTTGTGGGTTTTTTTCATTGCATTGTTCCACTCCTTATTTCTTTCCTTCTTTCCCTCCACCCCCCCCAGCTTCTGGCTCTTGTGGCTGCTTGGCTGGAGTGAAGCATGCCAAGGTTTGGATGACAAATCGCCTTGTAGCATCTGCTAGGAACTGATAAGAGAGGAGCCTGATAAGCCTAATGTGCTGCTGCTGCTGGACAGGGAAGGACTCCTTTGTCTGGGGAGGGGGGACCCTTTCCCCCCATCCCATCCTCGGGATCCAGACTGGGCTCCAGCCCAGTGCCCCATGTTGGAAAACCAGGCTGAGGGTTGGGGAGCCTTGGGCAGCCTCTGCCTTTGAGTGTGGTGTTTTCTTTCCAGGCTGTTGACTATTTCACAAGGTTAAACACATATGAAAAAGCAAACCACAAGCCCAGCTAGTCATTCTGCCTTGAATAAGTGTCTGCAGTTTTTTGGAAGAGATAACAATGCTGTCTTTGTTTCCTCCTCCCTTCCCTCCCTCCCTACCTCGCTTTTTTTTGTTCCCTCTCTCCGAGCATGTAAACCATGATAGCAATGAGATTTCATTCCACAAATAGCCTGGGAAATGGGGCCGAGCACATGGGTAGGGTGATGGGAAGGCAAATACCAGTTTGAACCAAAGAGAGAGGGAAAGCTGCTGAGCACAAGATGCCATCGCTCCCTGGGACTGTCCCCAAAACGTGACCAGAGCTGGTGTGGTCTCTGTGTGAGAAGGCATAAGGATGGCCACTAAATAGCATATTTTACTCTCCGAGGTCTTGTTTTACAGGGAATGTCACCACACTGTCTGCCTGGCTTTCGTCTCTTCCTATATTCAACAAGAAGATGGATGTGGCATAAAATAGTGGCAGTCTGGAGGAGCAACTCCCTCCGAATTCTGTGGGCAAAGCCTTCCTCTGAGCCCAGCTGTTGTCCATAAGAATAATTGTTCCTTAGCAAGGCCTCTGTGCTGCTTGAACGTGGTCCAGAGCTTTCCCTGGATGATAAAGCTTGGGGGGCTGCATTGTCTGCGGCGCCTCGGGGTCGGTGTGGCAGCGGGGAGGGGGTGACCAGCCACTGCCAGCAGAAAAAAACCTCCTCTTGTGCAACAAGGATTGGGAGCACATAAAAAATAACGTCCAGCTGGGGCCCTCAGACACATCTGAGCCTTCCCAAAGAGCTGTTGCTCGTGGGAAGTAATGCAATCTCCTCGTTCCTCTGTGTACCCGCCCTTGCAGAGACGTGGCAGCATCTCTGATGGGCAGGGGGGACAGAACCTGCTCAGACTCCCTGAACTAACCTGGAGGTGATGCTCTGGTTGTTATCCACAGGTAGAGAGGAGGACAGGAGCTGGAGCTCAGCTCTGCTTCCTAATGACCATGTCGCTGAACTTTTCCCCTGGGTCACCTCCTTCACAGGGGCTGTGAAGTGCTTGTCCTGACACAGACTGAGAGATAAAACACCAAACAGCTTAGCCAGGAATGGGGCTGGAGGATGAGCAGGGTACAGAAATGTTTGTACACCTTTGCCACCCCTGGAGCCTCCCTGGGAAGAGCCACTCTAGACCAAGCTTGTGCTTCATCCAGAGCTGAGCTACCCCAGAGCTGCGCTATGTCATGGTTGATGCCAAAATCTCTTTTATAGAAAGGGCATGAAAGGAAATGTGAAAGGCTGGATCTTGTCCCTGGAGGCATGCGGATGGAGTCTGGTCTGTATCCTGATCCAAAAGAAGGATAGAACCCTAGCAGAGAAGTACCCTGGACAAAAGATCTGTTATCATCCAGTTAAAATTTCAATAAGACAAGAGCTGCTGCTTTCGTCCAAAATAAATCAATCAGTTCCTGAAAATAACACCAATATATGTCTCATTTAATGCCAATTTTAAAATGTATCACGGCCCTTCCTTCAGGGGTCAGGCTTAATCATTAACCACTCACTTTCAATATGATGCTGTGTGCTCAGCCTTGAAGCTTCCCCTTTGCTGAACACACGCTGGCCAGGCCTTTAAATCCTCCTGTGGAGCCTGCTGACGGGGGCAGGGGTGTTCATCCCACACCCAGACATGTGTCTGATATTTTATTTATTACAAAAGAACCTTTGTCCATTCCCCTCTCCTCTGAAAATAATTAAAAAAAAAAAAAATACAAAAATGAAAGAGCAAGAAAGAAAAAACAAAACTCTCAGTCTCATTAGAGTCAAACGGTGCCACTTAGAAAAAACTGAGGCTTTTTTCACCCAGTGCTTACAGGAACCAGCAGTCAGTGTGTTCTCCACATCGCTCTCCCCTCCGGCACCCCCTGGTGTGCTGCCCACCCCCCACCTCCCCAGCTCCAACCAGGGCTCCCAGTTTGCCCGGTCCAGCACCTTCAGGCTGTGGTGTCCTGTGGTGGCCTCTCTGCATCCTCCTCCTCTTGAGATGCTCTGGGGAGAGCAGAGGGCAGACAGGGGCTGTCCCAGCACTCAGGGCTCCCCAGGACCCCCCCGGGTGGCAGGGGGGGAGCTGGGTGCTGAGCAAAGCTGGGTGCTGCTCAGGGGGAGCCCTTGGGGCTTTGGGGGGGTGGCAGCCCCTCTGCAGCCTCTGGCCACCTCCCCAGGGACGGACCCCAGGTGGGGAAATTGCATTCCCTCTCACCACGAGGCAGAAATTGCGAGATCCTAGTTGGCAAAGGACAAAAGAAGTCACAGATGAGATCTGAGCTGAGAAAAGGCTGGGGAGGAAAGCAGCCCCCCAGGAAGGTCCCCCCCAAGCAGGACGTGGCCAGCAAGAGGGGTCACCAGGGCCACTGAGAGGCAAAGGCTCTGGGGGCAGGCAGGAGAAAGCTACCTCCACAGGGCATGAAAACAAGCTTTGCTCTGAAAAACAAACAAGCAAACACATGTTCAGCCCAGCTAAATGCAAACCCTCCAAGTTATTATTTATTATTTCTCCTAAGGCAACATGCAGGGTGAGGATTGAAAGGGTTCCCAGTGCTGGGCTCTGCAGGCAGAGACAGCCCAGGCACAAGGACCGAGGACAGGGAGGAGGAATGAAGGGTGGGAAGACAAAGGGAGCAAGGATCAGGCTTGGAATTTGCTCCTGCCAGCCCTGTACCCAGCAAAAGGAGCTGGAACACTCGATGGTTCAGCAGCTTTGAAACTTTTCTGCAAATCCAGCTTTGAGCAAGAATAAAGTGGGAATAAATAAAAACATGTCAATTAATGCAGCTGTACCGCTCCCCTCCCCAAGGCTTCCACCCAAGAGCTCTTGGGAAGCAGGAGCATCTCTGCTGTCTGCCTCAGCCTTGCATGCTAATGCTGCAGGGCTGTGAAATCAAGAGCTCACACCACCTCCAATTTAACACTAAAGTGTGATTGCGGCCAGGAAAGTGATTCTGCAGAGGGAAAAGTCATACTGCCATCTCCATGAGAGCTCCTGGTTCCACACTGCTTCCTCCTTGGTGGCTGGTGGGTAAAAACATGTTTGGTTACACCTGGGAAGGTGATTCTCTCCCTGCTGCTGCCCCGGCACAGCTGGGTGGGCATGGTGGAGCATCAGGGTGGGTCCACATTCCCCCTCCCACATCAGCTCCATCCCACCAGCACCATGGGGGAAAGGTCTGGGGATGACAACCCAGGCAGCAATCACCCCTGTGCTGGCTCCTCTGCATCCCTGAGACCTGAGACCTGGGGAGTGGGGACACATCAGGAGCCACAGTGCCAGGGGGTCCATGCAGTTGCTTTTCTGCCCACAAGCACCCTCAGCACAAGACTGATTTTTCCTGCACCCATAGCAAAGCTCCCATTGCAGCCAAGTAAATTATTATTTTTTTTTTGAGAAAGAAAGAAAAAAAATAGCCCAGTGATGATTATTTGTTGTTTACCCCACTCCTCGGGGCTGATGAGTGCTATATAAAACTCAGAGGAAGAAAAATTTCTTGCAGGTAAACATCCAGCCCTGTTGAAGTCAAAATGGATTTTACTGCCAACTTCAGAGGAGGCAGAGTCTCTGTTGGTGTCTTCTCAGCCTGCTTCACACTGCGTGAGGATCTTCAGGAACTGTTGAGGGGTCAGGCTCCTGCTGGGACAAGTATTTTTCCTCAATGGGAACAACCTGAGCCACTGTCTGGCTGATGGCTTTGCCCATGGTTGTTTTGGGGAAAGAAGAAAGGAGGAAGCTTTCAAGCAGGGTGGGTGGAAGAAGGAAAGGGTTTAGGGGGAAGGAGAGAAGTAATGAGAGAGGAGCACAGGGCACAGCAGGATGGGGAGGATGCAGAGATGAAGGGCTGGAGAAGCACTGAGGAGGAGCACCAGGCTGGAGACCTGAGCAGGGGAGAGAAAATCAGGTGCTCAGCACATGACCTGGGAAGCCCTGTGTATGTCCTCAGTAGACTGAAATTTTGGCTATGATACTGCATCTTGCCAGCCCCCCCCAGCCCCCCGAGGCACTGTCCCCTCCTGGCCCTGCAGGAGCTCTGCACAGCCTCACATTTCTTTGTTCTCTGCCTCCTTCCCCGGGCACTTCTGTGCCTCAGCCCCAGGCTCTGGTCTGTGCATCCAGCACATCTCTGCCTCTCTCTCCATAACTCCAAGGTATGACCTTGCTTGTCCATCCACAGCTGAGCCTTCCAGGCTGTTATCTTCTCATGACTTGTTTCTTGACACATCCTTTTCTCCAGCCTTAACAAATGGGAGGGCAGGCTGCTAATATCCATCCAGAAGGCTGTTACCAAGATAATTTTTCTGGCCCTTTTGCTGGGACTGCAGCCAACCATCACTTTCCTTTTCCTCACTGGATCCACCTTTTCACTCCCATCCAAGAAGGTGTTTGTCTTCATCCATCAGCCCCTCCTAAAGCCAACTCCCCCCATCACTCTCTCAGACAGAAGTGCAGGGTCAGCTCTGCCTTTTCCAACCTGTGATAAGCAGCTTTTATCACTCACTACCTACATTTTCAAACAACCCTGGATTTCCTCACCTTCCCTCAGATGGAGAAGGTTCCTGGTGATATCTGATGGTGTGTCTTCAGGTACCAAGTTCAGGGGCTCCTCTGCTGCCCTGGCTGTGCAAACCCTGGGTGCAGATCTCCTCGGACACTGCAATGCTCTCTCCTTGCTCCTTTTGTCTCTCTCCAGCTCTGCCCTCCTGCCCCATGGAGTGGCCTCACCTCCAGGGTTTGCCCAGCTCTTGCTTTGGGCAGCCCCTGGCTCAGCACCATCCTGTAGCTGTGTGCTGGGACAAAGCAGATGATGAGAACGGTGATAATTATGGTGACATTCTGGGCAGCTCTTGGGAGAAATGTGAGGGTTTGGTCTTTGGTCCTCTCAGACAGACAGGGGAAACGTTGCCCAGGCTGTGCTTCAGCAGTCACAGCTTTGGTGCTCTCTCTTTGGTAACTGTGACCCCCTGAGTTCTGTCACCCAGCTGGGTGGGTTTTACACCTCGCAGGGCTGTGTGACAGTGACCCCCGTGTCACAGCTCTGTGAAATGATGGTCCCGTTCAGGGGGATGAAGCAGAGAGCTGAGCCTTTCCCCGGGGGCTGGTGGGAGCAGCTGGGGGGGCAGGGACCAACCCCACACCCACAGCTCCGGGCAGAGCCTGTGGGGCAGGGGCATGTTTTGCCCAGCAGATTTGTGCTGGTTTGGGAAGCTGGGAGGGCCTATCAGGGCTGACAGAACAGTCTGCTGGAGATCTGGGTTTCTCCCCCTGTGCCGTAGCTTTCTCCCATGCCTTTCCTCAGGCATTATCCCAGACAGAGTGTGCAGACATCCCCTGGATGGCATCCTGCTGCTCCATAGTTCCTGCAGTGTCCGTGTGTCTAAATTTTTTTCTGTTATCAAATGATTTCCCTGAAAGTGGTTTGGCATCTGTCTCTTCCTGCTGTGAGCAGCCTTTCCACGTGCTCTCAGGAGGAGCAGCTGCCCTTTGGCTCCACTGCCACCCCACGCTTGTCCTCCTTAATCAAAGGAAGCCTCAATTAAGGAGGATTAGTGATAGCACTGAAAGACTGAGAACAGGAAGCCTGGTGTGTAAACAGAGTCATCAAAACCCAGCACGCACACCCAGAGCAGCCTCACCCCGATATCCTTGGGCTGGAGAAACACTCGTGTGAGTGAACTGTGGAAATGGGTGGAATAAAGGGAAGGGCAGAGCCAGAACCTGCTGCTCCCCTTGGCCTCTGGAGCACCTTGGTCTCTGAGCCACCCTCCCGGGGCTCACCGGGCAGTAAGTCCTTGCTAAGCATGAAGAATTGGTCTGGCACGCAGCCCTCGGGGCACGGGTGATGGATGGACTTAAACTCACACAAGGAAGATGAGACCCAGCCTGGCTGAAATGAGAGAGGTGCTGACTTGCCTCCCTCACCTGGAATTAAAATGGAAATGAAACCATTTTCAAGATAAGGCAGCCAACTCTATTTGCATGTTTGCTCCCCGTCTTTTCTGCCTTGGAGGGAACAAAACCCCCACTTAGAAGTTTAAAAACAGAGGATCAAAAACCACAGGGGAAGCCGGGACAGCCTGGGGGTATCAGCAAGGTTTGGGGTCTCTGTGAGAGCCTGGGGACCTCAGCCAGAGCACTGGGTTGTGGCTTTGTCACTGAGCAGCAGCATCACTGAATGCCTTGCAATAGGCAGGAGTTTGTTGAATGATAAAGCCGAGCAAAGCACTTCAGCTCCATTGAAGCAAAATATTTAGAGAAGGCTTTCCAGTGTTTATAGTAGGAGTTTGGAATTTTTATTTCATTGGAAATTTGGAGCTGCTGACACTGTTGCTCAAATATGGGATGAAAGAAAACTCTGAAGCAGCGATATTTTTGGCTGAATGGGAATTTTGTGTTGCAGCCAGCTCTAACAGTCTTGTCTTGTTTTCCTCCAAACAGAAGATAAATGGGAAATCTTTTAACTTTCCCAAAGAAAGCTAGAACAAGATTTCTAGTCTAAGTTTTCAGAGCCTGGGGTTGTGGAAAGTGAAGGCTCTTCAGTTGACTTCCAGAAATCTGCAGTGACTGCAGTGGATGATTTAGAAATGCAGCCTGGGGGAGCTGGGGGGGTCTCCTGCGGGGTGGGATGGGGCTGCCCTCCAGGGTCACTGCTGGAGGACAACTTGGACATGCCAATGCTTCCCAGGCTCAGCTGCTGCTGAAGAAAAGATCTATCAGACACTGGGTTAGAAGATTAGCAGGTGTGACTGGTTAAGAATAACTTTATTTCTAGGAACATACCCCTTGCCTTGATCCCTTGCACATGCTTACCTTGGGTTTTTTAGCCTGGGGAGGCTTCATTCATTTTCAGATTTCCCTTCCCACATCTCTGCCAGTTTCTGGCAGTTGCCTGGGCAGAGTAACTCCAGGAGTATTATTGAAATGATGTGGAAAACTCTGCCAAGCTACAGAGACAGCAGGAGAGATGGGTGCTCCCTCCAGGCACGGGGGAAGTGGTGGGTGCTGTCCTCCAGCTGCTCCTCCAGATGTGACCCAGCCTGTTGGGTCTCAGGGACTGGGCAAGTGGGAGGGATGTCAGTGAGGAAGAACATTTCCCTTCCCTGCAGCTGTGGCACTACTGGCAGAGACAGGGGCTGCTGGCAGCCACGGGAAGGCAGGAGGGAGGAGGGAGGCAAAGCTGAGAGCTGCAGCAAAGGGATCTGTCCTCTTCCAGGTGGGAACCACCCTCATGAGCTCATGTGTGTCCTCGTTTCGGAAAGTTCCTCTGGTGCTGGAAAGCTCCATAAATAGCCAAGGCCTGAGCTCAGCTCCTTCCCAGGGCTGTGGAATCAATACTGCCTTCCCCAGGTTAATGCAGGCTGCAGCTCCATTAAGGGAAACCCCCCCCGGGGATGGGAAGAAGTGTGGGGTTTGGTGGAGTGAACAGCAGGTCCCCAGCTCACAGAGCAATCAAACGCAGGTTTGGAAAGCTCTGGCAGAGGCAGGTGTCACTGTGGGACCCGTCAGCACCCCAGCCCCGTGGAAAATTGGCTGTGGGAACAGGCGGTGAGCAATGCAGCAGTGTCCCCAGGCTGGGGAAGGGCTGGGACGTGGCAGTGATGACAGGGGTGGGGAGAGCCAGGGGAGCCCCTCTGCTTTGGGGTGACACGGCTGCCATGAGCAAAAGCTCTGAATAAAACACTGAATCTGGTCTGTGTCCTGACTGTTGTCCACAGGGATATTTTTTTCCTACTGCTCCTTGGCCATGGAAAGAGCTCCAGCTGGGAAGGGCGAGCCATGGGTGCTGGGGTGTCCTGCAGAGCTGGAGCCCACTTTGAGGTTTCATTCTAGTCTTACATAGTGAACGGTTTTGAGGTTAAATGTATGGTTTTGCTTACTTCTCCATTTTGGCACATCTGCTACTCACTAAAGCTTGTTGTTTTGTTTGGGGTTTTTTTGTGTGTGTCTAAAAGTAGTAGTTTTAGAAAATGTAAGCAGGTCAGCAGTCTTTTTTTCTGAAACAAATATTAAACAGTAGACAAGAAGAGTAAAAAAAAGGCTGTGAGAAGTTCTGGGGCTTGGGCATGCCTCTGCCCTCACCTGATGAGATGATGCCCATGTACACAATGGATGAGCACCCACATTCCAGGCTCTCCCTTTTTCAGGCCAGCTCAGCCCCTCCTCACACTGACCCTGGGACATTTACAGGTCCAGTGTCCTCCAGTGGGAGAAATGGTGCCAGATGAATTTTCCTTGGCTCAGCCGGGTGGAGAGGGAAACTGAGGTGAGATTGCAGCGAGGAGTCCTTTGGGATCTGTGTTCAATGAAATTCACCTTCAGGCTGGGCTCACAAAGCCCAAGGAATGTTCCCTGGTAGCTTTCTAGGTCCAACAGTTACTTTGTTAGAGGAAACACTTAAAAACTAAAACTTTGCAGAATTTCCCCTGAGGTTATGGTGTTTGTTTAGGCTTCTCCAACCCAAGAATCTCAATCACTGGGAACTGCAAACCTCCCACACAGGTTCTGCCCCCTCCCATGGCAGGCAGAGGACTTTGTAAGAGCTGATACAGCAAACAGCAGAGGAGGAGCTGCTCCCTCCAGAGATCAGAGCCTCCAAGGGAAAGGGGAGGAAGAGGGTGCCAGCCAGGCTGGTGTGCGGGTCTGGGAGGGAGGAAGAGGAGCAGGGGAGGAGGGAGCAGGCAGGGAGCTGGGAGATGCTGGGAGCCCCTTGGGAGAGGGTTCCCAGTGGGTCAGGAGCATTGTGAGGGGAAGGGGATGAGTGGGAGGGCAGGGCCATGGCTTCCTCCCGCTGACAAATGCAAAACATTAACTCTGACCTCATCCTTTTCCCCTCTAAAAATAGCACATTATCAGCACAGTGATGACTGCAGCAAGCCAGGATTTATTATCACACCCAAGGCAAAGTTGAGGATGTGCATTTGAGGGTGGTGGGGGTCAATTTTGGACCACGCTCAGTGATCACCTGTGAGTTATAAGAGAGCTGTGTGGGGAGGAGCAGGGCAGAGGATGCTGATCCAGCCTGGCTGCTGACCTGCAGAACAGACCTACAGACCTACAGAGCTACAGACCTACAGACCTACAGACCTACAGACCTACAGACCTACAGAGCTCAGCCTGACCCTGCCCGGTGTGCAGTGGCTGTGCCAATGCAACCTGCACTTGGGTATCCTTAGGGCCAGTCAACCCTCGTGCCAGATTCCCCACCAGCATCTGCTGGAGGAATTCCTCCAAAGGAGCTGGGAATGCCCAGTCTGCACCCCCTGAGCAGTGACCCCACATGCTGTGGGGTTTTGATGCCCTGCCTGAGCTGTTGGGCTCTTCAGGGTTGTGTTCCTCAGGACCTCACTCCCGGAGCTGTTCTCCTGCCTGGTTGCTGTTGGGATAACGGAGCTGTGGGTAGGAAAGACTGGAGGCAAGTCAGAGCTAGGAAGGCAATCAATTGTTAGTTAATGGAGTTAGGGTAAAGATGTTATCCAAAACCACCGTGGCTGCCTAATTATTCATAACATCCCTCTGGAGATTCTCCTTTTGGCAAACTGTGAATCTGCTGCTTTGTTGTCATAATAATAGCAGTTTCAGGGCTGTAAATGAGAGGGTACAAATTACCATGCAGCCACTGACAATATGGCAGCTCCCGAGCATTGGATTACATGGTAATTTCCATGCAATATCCAGGTTATTACATGGTAAGTGCCATGTCATTACAGGCTAAATGAATGATTATCACCGCTGCTTGACAAATCCACCTGACAAATTCTGCTTCACTTCCTGGTCCACCACGGGGTGGTGAATGCCCTCAACCTTTCTGCATAGAAATCTCTACTTAATCTGTAAGATCTTTGTATAGAACGATCAGAGACAGACTTGTGGCACTTGATGGAGGTTGGGTAGCCTCCAGCACGGCTGTCCCAGGGAGGGATGTTCAGCAGCAGGATGTTCAGTCAGGACCACTTCCCAAATTCAGGCATTTCAAAATACCACATGTGGGTGCAGCTCTGCCTTCCACTCGGGGGTCACCAGCCTGCCAGGTTTCTCAGCAGGACTCTTGTCAGCCCATCGTGTCAGCTCCTCAGCCACCTCCCTGCAACGCTGCTTTGGTTTGGTCCTGCAGCAGGAAACATCCCTGCCCTGCCCAGGGAGACCCCAGCCTCACCACGGGCTCTGCCTGGGAAATGAGCTCCGTGTTTCCCTCTCCCCACCACTGGGCATGCCAGCAGGAGATAATCATCAGCCTCTTGACACAGTGATAATTATCCCTCGTAACTTTGAAGATAATGATAATCCAGCAGGACAAGAAATCCTCCTGGAGCCTTTGGATGGTGTTTGCAAAGCTGGGGGCTGGCTGGAAGTGGCAGAAGTGGGGGCCCTGCCCAGAGGGACTCTGTCCCCAGCCCCCCAGGATGATTACAGGGACAGAGGAACAGAGCTGACCAGCACAGACCCTTCCAGCAGCTCGGCAGCTTCTGGCCCCCACGGGCTGCTGGAAGGGACAGGGATGGGCACTACTCCTCCCCTGCCCCTGCCATCAGTCCCAGGCCCCATCCAAAGGAATGAGCAATCTCTGTCCCAGTCCTGCTCCGGGCCAGCCCCACAGATTTGTTTTCATTCCTGGTCCTGTTGATGAAGATGCTGGAGGTGCTGGGAGGGAGGAGAAGGGGGCCCTGACATTCAGCATCAATCCCCCCTTCCCATTCTTCTGCCTGAATCTCTTTGCTCGCCTTTCAAAGCAAGAAGTAAATGGTGCATTAGAGAGAAGGAGAGAGAGATGAGCTTTATTAGCTGTTTATGGAAGAAATTAAAATTGCTCATTAGTAACCAAGGTACCACCAGTGCTCCTCCTCCCCCAGCCCCCCCCGGGGCCCAGCCAGCATCACTGGCAAAGCCAGGCAGAGCCCTGATGAGTCCCTGGGGACCACTCCCCTTGTATTTATTTGTGCTGGAACCTGCCTGTCACCTCCCTGTCCTTCTGCCCAGGGCCCCTGGGGGGCTGCGGGGGAATGGCTCTGCTCCTGCCCACCACCAGCACCATCCCAGCTGTTGGCAAGTAGGTTGTTTCCATGCTACAATTTTGTGCTGAAAATTGCTCTAGCAGAAGAAGGCTTGCTCAGGGGTTGTTGGAGCTGCACTGAGAAGGCTCAGCCAGCTCTGCCCATCCCTCCCTCCCTGTATCCCTCCATTCATCCCTCCCTGTATCCCTCCATCCATCTCTCCCTGTATCCCTCCATTCATCCCTCCCTGTATCCCTCCATCCATCTCTCCCTGTATCCCTCCATTCATCCCTCCCTGCATCCCTCCACGTCCTTCCCACTGGCCCCACAGGGCTCTAACCACATCCCTGGCTGGGCCATGACCCCTCTGTGCTGGGGGGAAGCTGGGGGTCCCACTGCACCCAGCTGGTGGCACGGGGGGCAGGCAGGAGGAAGCTGTCCTGGGAGGACTTCAAAGGCTCTGTATCTCTTCATGCAGCTGCCATAAAAAACAACCCAGGTTTCCGCTCTCCCAGTCCCAAGTTGCCCTCACGAGGGACATCTCTCAGGGCAAAGGGATAAATCTTTCATCTCCTCGGTCTGGGTTTTATTAAATGCCTCGCACATAGATGTACAAGGCAGAATGCTGATAAATGCTGGCTAGTCACAGGGAGAGGCAGATTGAGATTAACTCACTACACAAACTGAAGTTCTATTCTTCCGATGAAGATCAAGAGCTCTGAGATCTCTGCAGGGATCCCAAAAGGCTCATCCAGGTGGCACAGAGCACTGGGAAAGGTGCCACCTCCTCTGGCACCTTCCTGGGCTGTGGGATCAGGGGAGCAGAAGCTTTGCAAAGCTCAGGATGGTGAAAGGGCCACTGCCTACAGGAACAGCCTGATCTCTGTGTCTGTGTTGGAGAAGTCACGGGTGTAAGAAGGCTTTCTCTCTCCAGAGCAGGATGGTGGCTCCACAGCAGGGCAGTGGTGGGGCCAGCAGCCCAGCAGTCCCCAGGAGCAGGTCAGACAGACACTGAGGGCTGAGATTGGAACAGTCCATCATGCTGCCTGCACGAGGTCAGACCCAGCAAACTCAGAAAGCAATTGCCCCGAGACACGAGATAAATAAAAATAGGACCAAGAAGCCCAAGAATGAACTTAAAATGCCCTTTGGGAGAGGCAAGTGCTTGGGGCTTTTCTAATCAGCAACCTCTCCTTCCCCTAACCTCTGCAGTTGCAACAAACATTTCTAAACAGACATATTTTCCATTAAGCCTGGAAGAAATGGCAAGCTGCCTTAATGAATGTCAGAGTTAATACCACATTTGTTATAGGCTGAGACTGCAATGTGATGGTTTGATAAACCCATTCCTTCATTACCCTTATCAATATCGTTCTTGGTTGATTCCCGTCTGCAAGCCAGATTCATATCCAGGCAGATAGCCCGTGTCTGGGGCTACTTTACGTGGGAGCTGGCTGCCTGAGGATCTGTAAGCCATCCTGTACCAGCGCATTTTAAAAACAGTAAAAAAGGGAATAAAATAAAATAAATAAGGCAGGTTGAGCACATAAAGCGTGTGTCTGAGTGAGCGCTTAGTGCGAAGCATCAATGAAACGGCTGGGGCTCTGATTGAAACCAGACTCAGGAAAGAAGGGCTGTAAACGTTTTTTCACTGCCTGTCCTAAGAAATTTATGTCTCACCCACTCCATCATATCCTTCAGGGCTGCCTTTTTCGCAGCTGTCTTCAGAGACCATCCGCTGAGCCCCCTTATGAAGTCCACTCCATGATGTCACCCGGAACAATAACTCACTCACCTCCCAGCATTGTGCTCTGCAGAGAGGTACCCTATAAATAACGGGCCAAGGAGGGGGGTGTGCCCCCCAGCAGCCCTCCTCCAGGCAAACCCTCCCCGTGGTGGAGGGGAAGAGAAGAGAAAGGAAGAGAAAGTGCACACGTGTGGCGGGGTGGGGGACCCAAACCGGGCTCCCTCGGTAAACGAAGGCAAAACCACAACTGCACAGAGCAAATGGGGCAGAAAAAACACAACCATTATTTGCAGCAGAACCTGCTCGGGAGGGGAGGAGCTCAGCCCCAGCTGCCGGGGTCTCCATCCTACCTACAGGACTCACTGCCTCCTCCTCCTCGGCAGAAATCAGAACCTTCTGCAGGACTTCGGCTCCCCCCGCCCCGCAGGTCCTTAGCTGCCTGTGATTAAAATGACTCAGCAACCGGGATGAGTTCTTCCTTCAGTAGCACCCAATTGGTCATGACTAAAATGTTTTGTGACTTTCGGGGCTTTCTCGGGGCCCACATCCTGGTCAGGTCGCTGCTCGCCCATCACTGTTCCCCGGGAGCAGGTGTCCACATCAGAGAGCTCCTGGCCCCATGGAAGGCACAGATCCCCATGGTTCTGAAGCTGAGCATAATTGTTTCATTCTGCCTGATAACATGTGGTTTGGTGATATTTATAATGCAGTGCTATTAAAAGGGGGAAAAAGAGATCAGCTCAAAACCCCTCCGCCGCAGTTGGCTCTAATTGTCCCTGTCCCACCACTTCCCCTGCTCCCAGTCCTGCTTGTGGGCAGGTTTGGCAAGCAAGCCAAAGCCTGAATGAGCTGTTGAGATGAAGTTTATCCTTCAGTGAGATGGCCTTTCCTGGGGAGGATTCAGCACTCTCAGCTTTGCCTGGGAAGCTTGGACTGCTGATACCTGCATCCGCTGGGGAGCAGGGACAGGAGAGCCACCTCCCTGGCAGACCCTGCCTGCTGCTGCTGGAGCCACACCAAAGGTAAATACTGGCTTTCCCTTTGCATCCCACAGGGAATTCATCCATCAGTGCCACTGGTGGGATGAAGTCAGCTGGGCTGGTTCTGGCACCTGGAAAAAAGTACAAGCTGAGCAGAAAGGGCTGTTCTCACATCTCCTGCAATTCTTCTCTTTCCACTCCTGGATTTGTGGTCCCAGGACACTTGTTGAACCACAGCAGTCCCCTCCCCGTGATGCCTGTTGCCAGGAAAACAAACAAACAGAAAAGAAAGGAACAGCATCTGCAGGACAGCCACTGCTCTGAAGAGCACATGGCCAGAATGAAGACATCTCTGGAGGGCAGGACAGATCCTCAGTGCTCTGCAGTGTGGGCCACCAGTCCCTGTGCCTGGAGTGGTGCCACACAGGGTCTGACACCAAAATATCCTTGGGAACTCAGAGTTCTGGTCAGTCATTCCCCAAGGGCTGGGCATCTGGCTGAGTATGGGATGCAGGTCCATAATCTTTGCAATAAAGTCTTTCCTGGGTGTCCCCGCATCCCCACCCCCCGCAGCCATTTCAGGCAGTTAACACTCTTCCTCCTTCTTTTAAATTCCAAGTTGCATTCAAAGCCCTCAAAACCACTCCAGCAAAGAGCTTCCCCGCCCAGCGCTGTTCCCTGTGATGGAGAGGACCCCGTTGCCATGGCACCACAGCAGCCCCACTCCTTCTCCTGGCAGCTCCTGGGGGGCTTCACCCTCAGTCTGGGCAGGGGGACAGGAGCCCTCACCAAGAGGGACCTCCTGGGCTCCCTGGGGGCTGCAGCAGCATCTTCCTCTGCCCACTGGTCCTCACCAGGTACGGTGCTGCTCAGGGTGACAAGTCCTGGGCAGCATTTGTGCCTGGAAAGAAGTGCTGTGTCCTTCCCTTTGGAGTGTTGGGGGTCCCCAACCAGGAGCACAGGCCTGGATGTGTACCCATATCCCAGCCTTCCCGCTCTCCCTTTTGCCCCTCCTTGCTCCCTGCATCCCTCCTGTTCATCCCTCCCCTGCATCCCAGCTCCTCTCTCCATGGCTGCCTCCCTCCTCCTCTGCAGGGATAATGACTTAAACATTGCCCTGGCATTTTGTATTTCTGTCTGCAGCACCTCGGGGGTTTCTTGTTCCCGACGCATCCTTGTGCCACCGGGAGGGCTTCCCAGCACAAATCTGCATTATTTCCCCATTCTGGAACACAATGGAGACAATGCTACTTTAAAAAAAAAAAAAAAATATATATATATATATATGTATATAATAAAAGGCTAGGGAGTGGCTGGTGTTTAACCTTCTGCAGGCAGGAGGTGAGGCTGGGCTGGCTGTTGTCAGGGGGACAGGAGCAGAGCTGCCTCTGCCAGGCTCCCAGCCGGAGCTGTCATTTCCCATTAGGGCCCTGACTGCAGGCAGCTGCCTTCCCGCACAAGGAGGCTTTATTCCTGGGGATGGGAACCAGGAGGAGAGGGGGAAGGAGGCTCTCCACACCCCCACGCCCCTCAGCTGGGACGTTTGGGTGTGGAATTGCACAAGTGGCCAACCCTCAGGGATGGGGTGAGGACAGCACTGTGGGATCCCATCTCCCTTCCATCAGGGGTGGTTCCTGGTGTGGGAATGGTGGAAGTTTTGTCACCTTGTCACTGCTGGGACTCACTGCCCAGGAATTAAAGCACATTAGAGTTTCCACCCAGCTACTCTGGTCTCTGAGCATGGGTGATGGCTCCAGCCCCTCGGTCTCATCCTGCTGGGTCCCCAGGGTGGGTGCTGGGGGCATGGCCAGGGCTGCAGCTCCTCCTGTAGGGCTCAGGGTGTCGGTTGTCCAGGAGTTCGTGCCTAACCTCAGGAAAAGGCTTCCTGGCAGCTGTGCTGCAGTTGGTTTGCAACCTGAGCAGAGGGGACCCTCGGAGGGGCCATGGGGACTGTGCCCATGCCCAGGGAAGGTGCCCACAGAGCACTGGGGCTGAGGGACTGCCAGATCAGAACACCAGCAGGTGATCCACGCCTGACCAAGGAGTTACGGAAAACTCTTCCCAAACCATGCTTGAATTTTTCTCTTTCTGGAATATTTTTGAAACATCTGTGCCTGGTTCTCATGTTACTCTTCTTTTAGTGTCATCCTTGACTTCTCTTCCACAGGAGTAATGGTGATTCCTTCCCCCGCACCCCCAGGACATATTGTGTATCCGTGTCACTACCTTCCCAGTGCTTCATGCTTTATTTCTTTCTGAACTCTCAGATAAATACCATCCAGTCGCGGTGATTTACTACACTTTCTCCAGTTGCTCCCTCAGTTCCTCCTCAGGGACTTCCCTCACCGTTAAGGTCACATTCTGATTTCCTACACACAATGCCTTTGAAATGGAAATGTTTCCCCTCATTGTCTTCTGCAGCAAAGATCAAGAGGGAAGATTCTCTTCTCCTGCCTTTTCCACCCTCCATAATTGTCCTCCCCTCCCCGGTGACCAAGCACACACCACAGTCACACAGCCAGCATCCTGCACCTGAAATGCTGAAGCATTCTTCCAGGCCTGCTCTGGCATCTGCTGGGTCTGTGATACCATTGCTTCCAACAGTGGCTTTCCAAGCCGTTAAGAGTAATTTTTAAATCCATCAATAAGTTTTGCATCTTCCGTTCAAGAGGGATTTTAAGTAACTCCAGTTAGCACAAGCTCTATTCCCATGTCCAGAATGGATTCTTCTGGTTTTTGGTTGTTTGTTTTGTTTTTTTTTCCTGGGTGTTTGGCTCACCTACATGCCCAAGCCATGTGGGTCCCATCCACATGTCTGAATGATGTGCCTGAGGTCAGATGCTCGTTTGCAGCCCACCAGACCAGAACTGTCTCCAGGGGGTTGTCCTGTTGCTCCAGAGAACCTGTCAGGAGAGGAGGCTCTTATCTGAGATGCTCAGCACCCCCAGCACTGCTGGCTTGGATGTGGGCTGGGTGCCTCAGCCTCCAGCCCTTGATCTGCAGCTCAGTTCTTGTCTCGTGCCAGTTCCATGCCAGCAGAATGCTGCAGAATGTAATTTCCTGGTGTTCTGCTTGTTAACAGTTGCCCACAAAGATTTAAGTGTCTCAGATGTGTGTCCAATCTGTTGGTTTTGGTGGGGTGATCAGAAGGCACCAAAAGGACTTGTGACTATTCTGAAATGTTTCTAGAAGTCGGCCTGAATCACTGATATTTTGGAACAATAACTTTCCCTGAGACTTCAAGCCATTCCTCCACAAATTGGATTTAAAAAAAGAAAAAGAAATCATAACGTGATGGATAGCATTTGCTGTATGTTGGGGGGGATAGGATTTCTGCTGGAGCTTGGCTAGCAGAGGGTGTGGTATAACATGGACTGAATTAGCTTGGCTCTAGCATGTTTTTCTCTGTGCCCTTTTTCACAGTCTCTCCTGGAACAAGAACTCCGCAACATTTGATCCTTTAGACAAACTTCCAGATTCATAATGTTCGAGTGGGTCTGAAATTAGGTGGAAAGAGTTCGTTCATCCCCAGGAATCACTGAAAGGGATTAATGAGAACTCCTTGTCTTACACTGGGAACCCTAAGAAACAACCAAGAAATGACCATATCCAAAAGAAAACGAGAATGATGAGGTGAAGGAAGGCACTCTGACACACCTCGCTTTTGCATCTCATCAGGGGCAGCCTCTGGCAAAAGGCAGCCTCCAGATCTCATTAAATCTGTTGCTGGCACTGCCTGGCCCTGGTGTCACCCCTCACAACTCATTAGAGGCACCCGGTGGCCATTACTGCTTTATTAGTCATGAAACGGGGAGAAAATTGGTGGCACAGAATCAATACAAATCATCGAGAGTGTCTCGTAATTCCTCTGGTCAGGAAGCCCAGCTGCAGCTCAGCAGGTTTCCCACACCCCTTCCCTGCTTCTCCTTCTCCTCTGAAAGCTCAGCTCTGGCTCCTGGCTCTGCCAAGGACCCTGCAGTGAGATCCCTGCTCCTGCAGGCAGCCAGGCTGGGGGCTCCCCGGGGGGACCCTCAAACACAACCCAGCTCCCTCTGCCCACCCAGGGAGGGCTCCAGGCTTCCTCTGGGGACTCTGATGCTCTCATTGCTGGGGAAGAAGGGGAGCAGCCCCTGGTCTGCTTGGCTGCGGTGGGCTCAGGATGCACTTGGAAGTCATCCTTGGAAGGATGCAGAAAATAAGGAAAACCTAAGTGGGATGAGAGCTGCTGTGTTGGGTGGCTTCCAGTTCCTTCTCAAGAGATGGAGCCATGGCAAACACAGAGCTCTGGAGGCATCCAAGACCCTTGCTCTTCCCAAGGGAGGGGTGGTTCATTTGGATTTTCCCAAATAACTGGGATGGTTCCTTTAGGGATGGGGGGTGAGCTTGTTCCTCCCCAGGCCCGAGGCTGTGGCTGGTTATGGAAAGGTGAAGCAGTGGGGAGCTGTGTCACCTCTGGATGGCACCAGCAGGTCAGGACATGGCCAGGCAAGCAGGAATGTCCCCATGAAGCTGCCACCTGCCCCTGGCTGCTCTGAACTCCGACTTTCTGCAGGTTTGCCACCTCCACTGTCTGAGTTTCTTCTCTCTTCAGCCTGAGAGCAGGACTCTTGGCAGGGTCTTTCCATCTGGGAGAGCTTTCCCCCAGCAAGGGGAGCAGCAGCCCACACCACTAAGGGTTTGCAAATTGCTCCTTGGGCTACCTGAGCCTGGCGGGGGTTTGGAAGCCCGGAGCTCAGGCAGCTGCCAGGACTGCTTGGCAGAACAGCAGGAGCCAAGAAAACACCTCGGCAGCAAGGTCCTGGGGTACAGCTTGCCAAAATAATCTCACGTGTGGGACCTCAGAGGTCACTGCAGCATTTCTGCACCCTGAGGAGACCGATGTGCTTCCCGCTTTGCGGAACTGCTGCCCAGGGTTAAGTGGGGGTAATTCCCAGCAGCATTCCTCCCCCTGGCAGCCAGGCAGGGATGGGAGGAAGGATGATGGCAAACCATGAAGGTGCTGGCTCAGGAGCCCCTGCACCCACAGCTCTGGGGCCTCCTGGCAGAAGGGCAAAATTTTCGAGGCCTTCCCTAAAAAAAAAAAATCCCAAACCTGTTCAAATTTAGCTGGATAATTTTTAAATGAAAATGCATTCATATTGAAAAGTCAGAGGCTTTCTTTTGGAGAAAAATATGAAAATAGCATGTCCTGGTCAGTTTCAATTGCTTTCCTTTAGGGGAGAGGGAGTCAAAAATAAAGAAAAATTTACACAAATCAACAGAACATGCCAGGTTTTTTCCCCAGATCTGTATTTCACACCTCTCCCAAGATGCAGAGGGATGTATTTGGGCCAGCTCTAATGTCTACAGTATCTGAGGCCCACTCCTCTGCAGACTTACCCTCTGTGTGCAATTAGTACCAGGGAAGCAGCAACCTTGATGCTGCTGGGCATCAGGTGCTATGGAAAACAAAAGAACAGGCTGAAGATCCAGAGTTTATAACCCTCCTAACCTAGCCATCGGATGCCCTTTCAGCATCCAGGGCGGCTTTTGTGTTCTCAGTGTTTTCTCTGTTTAAATACATTCCTCAGCTCCCGCTCCGATCTGCTGATGTACTTTGTCTGCTTGATATTTCTCTGGGGCTGCTTTTCCATTGTTATTCATTCAGGGCCAAGAGGCAGAATGCATTAAAGCCACCAGGGTGCCAGGGATATTTTAGTCTCTCGGAGCAATTCTTCTCCCCGGATTGTTACACATTCATTCATTTCGGCCACTTCTGTGGATCTTCCCGGGGGCAGGGAGGGGGGAGGCAGAGGGGCTGCTTTGGCTTTGGAGCTGGTGGGGTTCAGATGCGAGGAGCTTTGCACATCCATGGGGATGGGGAGTGGGTGTGCAGGGTGGGACAGGGAGGTGGGGAGAGGGAGCCGGGGGGGCTCTCCCTGGGTGCAGGGGATGCCCTGAGGGCACAGAGCACAACGCCCATCACACAGAAGCAGGGACAGGCCCTGCCCTTGTTTGGGGGTGGGGGGTGGGCAGATTTTCATTCCCGTTTGTTCTGCTTGCAGTACACTCTCTAGATGCTCAGCTTTAAGGCGGGAGAGTTGGGTTGTTTTGTTGGCTGTTTTGTTGGTTATTTTGTTGTTGGTTTGGGTTTTTTTCCCTTTCTCCCCCATCCCTGGAAAAAAAAAAAAAAAAAAAAAAAAAAAAAAAAAAAAGAAAAAAGAAAAAAGAAAAAAAAATGCTAAATTTAGATGCCTGGCATTTCCCACGGAAAATAATCCTGGGGGCCTCGGTGCTGCACAGCTCCCAGACAATGGGATTTCTCCATCAACCCCCCGGCTGCAGGACAGCACCCGCTGCTGCCCCCCCCGAGACCTCCCCCTCTCCCACAGCATCCCACCTCGAAGCTTCTCCCCAGGTTTAAATCCCAGGAGAAAAGCCCACGACCACACTGTCTGCAGCTGCCTCCTCCCCAGTAAAGGGATGAAATCCCAGATCTAGCTTAAGCCCAGAGATTTGCAGGGGGATTGACAGCCCAAGCGTCGTTCCTGGAGCCGGTGAGGGCCCAAACTCCAGGCTCCTGAGGACACTTGATACCTGTTCCTGGCTTTCACCCCTCTGCTTTTCCTGGATCGGGTGATATCTGAACAGCCCCACGTTGTCACCCCTTGGAGCTGCTCCCTCACCCTGGTTCGTGCCCCCAACACCCGGGGCTGGGGGGGTACCCTGGGACTAACCTGGGGGTCACGGGGCTACCTTTGGATTTCCTGGATTGTCTGAATTCCTCCTGTGAAGTTGCTGCATTTCTTAAATTCTATTTTTGGCCTAACGAACATTTGGTAACAATACTCAGGCTGTTTGCAGCCCGTGGGGTGACCCTCCTAATGTATTCCCCATGCCTGCGCTTCCCCGCGCTCCAAATTCCTCCCCAGGACAGCCCTGGAGCCTTTCCCAAGTTTACCCCAGGAATGAAATCAGCTCAGCCGTCTGCCATAGCAAATTTTCTCTGGGCCCACAGGCACTTTCTGTTTTCCCCACCTGCCCGAGAGGGAGAAGGGAAGGAAGGGGGGAAAGCAGCTGGAGGCAGAGCTGCAGGGCTGAGGTGTGGGAAAAGAACCACGGGGGCAGAGGGAATGCGAGAACTCAGAAATTCCTTGGAGAAGAGTGAGGTGTCAGGCTGAGCGACTGCCTTCATGGGGACAGGGAGCAGCCCCCATCCTTGGGGGAGAAAAGGGAGATTCGGGTTAAAGCAGACTCCAAAACCAGCCAAGCCCCATGCTGGCTGTGAGCAGCAGGACCAGCATCTTCTCATCCTGCTCCATGGACACAAGGAGGATCCGTGTGTTTCAGCCCATCTTCCCCCCATGTGGAGCCAGAGAAGGACTCTGCCCACCTCCAGCTACTGATCCCACCGTGTCTGCCAGCCCCCAGACCCCTTCCCCGTGAGGGTTTCCATGCCCAGGGGTTGGGAAGCCCATAAAACATCCTGAGCTCAGAGCAGAGCTGGTGGCATGGCTGCTCTGGTGGTTCCCAAGCAGATCCCAAGCAGATCCCAAGCAGATCCCCAGCCTGTGCCTGTGCTGAGGATGCATTTCCAGCCACCACAGGGTTCCCAGCAGCTGACACCATGCATGAGGAGTAGCTGCTGGTTTGATGCAAAACAGGGGAGAAGAAAAAAGTCCCCAGTGACTTTTTTTTTTCTTTTTTTATCAATCTCATCCCCAAATAATTCTGCAGAGATATTTTTTTTGTGCAGTTGAATTAAGTGTGGGGAATTGGTCCTTGCTGACAGACTACACAGGCACGGAACCAAAATCCTGGGGTTTTTTTTTACTTAATTTTCTTCCTTTCTTTTGTTGGGAAAAAAACCAAAAAACCATGCAAATAGTAATTCAGTTTTTGGACCAGAGCAGATTTTTTTAAAAAAATCCAGATCCCAGAGGATGCGTTTTTCCCCATTAGTCCCACAAAAGCCACTGAAGCCCCTTTTTTTTTCTTTCCCCTACAGTTTCATTTTACGGGTGTGAGTAACTTCTCCACAGCCTTTTTCCTGAAGGGGCAACATTTTTTTTTAACAGCAGCCCATGTTTATGGCACCCAAAGCCACAGCAGCCCCCAGAGCTGTACAGACTCAGGAGGAAGGGCTACCAAGAGATAATAAGATCCTCGGAGAACACGGTCTCAATAGCGGAGGCAGGAGATAACTTGGGCACTCTGGTGAAGCCACGGAACCTTGTGTGAGTAAAAACCATTCGGAGAATCAGTTTTCCCTGCTGCAGCCCTGGTGTTTTCCCCAGCTCCATGTTTATGCCTTGGCTCCTTTCCTGCAGCACACAGACACGAAGCTCTCCCGCTCGCTGGGGCCAGCTGGGAGCAGCAGAACGTGCTCCAACCTTGCTGTCCCACACAGCTGGTGGCAGGGGTGAGCCTTGGCTTTGCCCTGCAGGCAGGGTCAGGCAGCAGAGCCAGCACAGCACCTCGGGACCCCCCAACAGCCCGGGCCATGGAGCCTATTTTACGGAGCTCCGTGGGCTGGATCCAGAGCTCTTGGATCAGCCCCCAATCTCGTAATGAGATTACCGAGTTTATTTTAGTTGAGAAAGGCACCAATGAAAAGGATTTAAAAACCCCTCGGGGTCCAGCCATCCCCCAGAGCACCCAGCCAGTGGGAGAGCTCCTCCAGCTTCCCTCTTTCTTTTCCTTTGGGAGCCACGGCCGCTGCCTCCCGCCCCGCTCTGCCTTAGCAGCATCTTCCTGGGCTGACCCCGTGGATTATGGATGTGTTAAAACCTTCATGTTCTGAATGGAAACTGTGCTATACATAGCTCTGCTTAGAGTTTGTCTCTAAAAGCCTTGCAGCCTTTTAATGAAATGTTCTGAATTTTAACATCAGCTAAGGCCAGATATTTTTTTTTGTTTAATTTTTTTTAAAGGAATCTCTGTGGACTTTTTTTCTCTCCCCACCTTTCTTTGGAAGCTCAAGGCCACTCAGAAGAGGGGATGGGGCTGGTGGAGGACAGAGGCAGATGAAAAGGAGGGAAGGCTCGGGGAGGCTGGGAGCCACAGCCACATGCCCAAGGCCTCCCTGTAGGGGCAGAGGAGCTGGAGCCCCTCCAGCCACCAGCAGCTCATGGGTGCAGCAGCAAACACAGCAGGCACCACCCATGAAGCCTCTTCCAGCTTTGGGCAATGTGGGGACACACTTTGGGATGTGGGGACCCCACGAGTGTTCACCTCCATTGAGCAGCTCCAGTGGGGAGGGAGCCCCAGAACTCCCTGTGTTAGGGTGTGGGAGCATGGAATGGATCCAGCACCCCATGGGTACAGCCCCAGCCCTGCTGTGGGGCAGCCTCTGCCTCCACCTGCAGTGAATTTGTCCTAATGGCTTAAACACTGATCCTGTTTCCATGCAAACATCCCCCCTGCTCCCTCCCTGGTGTCTGGGAAACTCCTGAACAGCAAAGCAGGTGATGGGCTGGCTGGGGAGCAGCCTGGGGCTTTAGGGACCACACCTGGGCTGTTGGGCTCCACCGGGGCTGGGATGGGGCTGGGATGGGGCTGGGATGGAGCTGGGATGGGGATGAGATGGAGCTGGGATAGAGCTGGGATGGGGCTGGGATGAAGCAGCCTTGTACCCTCACCCGAGGACTGGAAGGAGAGAAAAGAAACATAGCATCTTTCCAAGAGCAGGAACCTTTCTGGACACAATATCATGGATTCCTTTTGTTCCTCAGGTTCCCTTGAGTTCCTAAGCACACTGAACGTGTTCTGATTGTTTGGTATGGTTTTGTACTAATTCCTGGCTACCTCTGAGCCTTGGATATAGAAAGGTCTGGGAAAAAAAGAAAGAGAAAGAGAGAAAGAGAAAAAGAGAGAGAGAAAGAGAGAGAGAAAGAGAGAGAGAAAGAGAAAGGGAAGGGGAAAGGGAAAGGGAAAGGGAAAGGGAAAGGGAAAGGGAAAGATCCAGAGGCCAGGTAGCTCCAGAGGACACTTGCACCATCCCTGCTGCTGGGACTTCTGTGCCCCCCTGTCCCCTCTGCACGGGGGAGTGGGCAGCGTGGCCCCTCGGGGAGCTGGCAGCCATGTCCCAGTTTGGAGTCAGGCTTCTTCCCATCACATTGTTGTGTCTGTAAGCAGGTCACCTCTTCTTTCCATAATATCACATTTCCAGGACAGCACTGCCCGCAGACCTGCCATTCATGCTCGATTGGAGAGCTGTTGTTGCCTGCAAAGAGCGTGGATCCAAGTGATGTCTAAATTCATTGCACATTCTTAAATAAAGGAGAGAGAAAGAAAAGGAGCAGCTCAAGGTCAACACTCGTTGCTGAGTGAGATTCCTTCAGCAGATTGTCTAAAATAGCTTGGGAAAAAAATAAATAAAAGCAAATTGATGGACACGCTATATTGAGGTAATAGAAGGGTGAAGATGAAAGGAGAAGCACCAGTTTGACTGCTAGCTTGGTGTGAGGATAAAACCCTGCAAAAATATTCTCAATTGGCATTTTAATATCTGACCTGAATGCCTAAAAAAAATATAATTGCTGATTTGATCATGGCAGATGCTGAAGCCATTTGCCCATGGCTAAAGCTGGGAGAATCCTTCAGAATATATTTAATGACTAGAGCTCTCAAATTCTGACCAAGCTCATTTGAAGTCAAAAGACAGACTCTCCATTACCTCTCTGAGCATTGGATCAGGCCCCCTGAAAGCATTCGGGAGCCTTTTATTTTGCTTTGTGTCCCACAAATATTCCTACGAGTACTTTGGGGGATGTTTAACTGGAGTTTGTGGTGGAAGATGAACCGTGCAGATTGCTGGTGCCATACACTTGACCACAAATGATCTCTAGAACTAGTCAGCTAATCCCAAATTGCTCCCACTTCCCACTTTGTAGGCAAATATTTCCTGAGGTGGCCAAAATAAAGGCACGAGACTGCAGTGACCAAAGCACACAGGGAGCCAAGGCACAGATATCACTGAAGGGACTAATTTGCAAGCTGGTTGTACTGTAACGACATGAGGCAGCAGAACAAGCCCAAGAAATTAAATAACGACTCAGAGGCCCAAGTACATTTGTAGGTCTGCCACAGGTGGAGTATGGGGCCACATTCAGAGGGTCAGCTATGGACCACGCTCCCCTTCAAACACAGCACCCCACGTGCTGGCAGTTTTCATGAGCTGTAATGAGCATTTTGTTTCTTTAAAATAAGTATTTGAACAAAACATATCCTTACAAAAAAATGCCAAAACATTACCAGGATGGGGTGGGATAACTCCAGGAGAAACTGGGAACCCACAGCTGTTTCCAACAAGAGCACAGGTAAGGCATGTGTGCTGCATTCAGCATCTCATAAACAGTGTCAGGAACAATCCCTGGAGCACGTGTGTGACAAACACTAAATGTCAGCTGGGCCTTTGTGCTCTGGTGTGACACAGCAGAGAACATGGAGATGCCTGGAGAGGGGAGAACCAAACCCCTAGCAGGGGCAGATCATGCGGTTTCCATCATTTTGTCCAAAACATGAGTTTCTGGTAAAAAATCAAACAAGCAAACAAAACAAAACCAACAAACCTCCTTGAAAAGAGGAGTTAAAATGTAGGCAGATGCCTGGGAGGATGTTTCATGCACACAGTGATTACAAGGATGCTGACAGCTTCCTGGCATGGAGAGCTGCAGAAACTGATGGAAGCAGGGCAGGAGGAACACCGGGACCTGCAGGGGAGCTCCTGAGCACTGAGCACCACGACAAGCCAGTCCCCTGGGGTGTCCCAGCAGCAGGACAAGGTGGGGGCAGTGGGCTGGGAAGAGCGGTGGCTGCTGGCCATGCCTTGGCATGGGGGATGCTGCAGTGCTCCTCATGCATCAGCAGGAGAATCCTGGTGGTGGCCAGAACCCAAGAGTCAGGGCAGAGGGACTGAAGGTGCCTGCTCTGTGGGACCCAGCCCAGCTCTGGGGCTGGGGTTACTCACTCACTCCTCCTCAGGCTCTCCACCACCACCACCTGCTCCTGTCCCACTGCTGCCTTGGCTGCTGGGCAGCAGGATTATCTCCTCAACCTGCCAGCTCTCCCACTTGCTTCCTGAGAGCTGAAGCACAGGCAGCGCAAGATTAAAAGAATCGTCAATTTTTGAGTGCCCAATTTAAGGCAGATGATTTTTTTGATGGTACTTGGCCTTTTGTACAACACTCTGTGTTCAAAGCACAGCTCCCCACGGCTTCCTTTGGAGCCACGAGTGTTTAGCACTTCAGAAATCAGCTCCCGGGATCTCACATTTTAATATCCAAGACATAAGGCACACGTGTGATGTTATGTGCACCAGGGAAAGACACGGATGCAGAGACCAGCCAGCATCGTGGTCCAAGCTATGGAGTACTCCTTCAGAGGAGCTTGAGAGCCCGAATCCCAAGCCCATCCTTCCTGTTCCTACTATACAGCCTCCATCCTGATCAGGATACAGCATTTGAATGGCAAAAACACAGGAATTTTTGATGTGCAAGCTGTCATTGCTTGAGGCTCAGCACGTGGCCAAGCTCAGTCATGTTTTCCAGGCAGGAGGACATGAAGGGCACATCCCAGACACAAAGACATCCTCCCACTTTTGAAGCTCCTGATGTAAAGAGACTTGATGAAGAATGAGAGCATCATAAAGAAAGGGTTGCCAGAATTCAGCATATTTTGTGCACTGGCTTCATTCTTGGGAACAGATTAACCATTTTGGCTGAAATTCCACAGAATGATTTAGCTCGAGGCAGACACCGGCATGGAAAATTTCATCTCAAACAATTAAAGTTTGGCAAAGCCACGGGCAACTGACAACAGAGTCTTCTAATGTGTGGAAGGGGATAAGCTCAGTAACCGGGACTGTGCCCAGCACCCCCATTTACTCATCCATTTCTGTAATTATCTGCTTAATCACAAAACAGTTTTAATACTGTAAGCATAATTAATGCATTATTAAGAGCCATGCAGGCCATAAACCTCCTCGTGTCATAAGCAGAATAATTTGCATTTGCACACACTTTTTTTTTTCCGTCCAAAGATCTTAAAGCACTTTTCTGAAGTAGACATCATTAACCCCGGGTTACAGCTGGTGAAACTGAGACAGAGGGAAGCCAAAGCCAATTGCCTCTTGCACTGCTAATGTCCCCGTCTGGCAGAGCGCTCAGCCCGGTGGCTGCTCCGGAATACACAATCAGCAGCTCCGAGCTGACCCCAAACCTCTCCATGGGGCTGCACCCTCGGCACTGCCCCCTGGGCACCCCCGCCAGCGGAAAGGGGCTGCGGGTATCACCCTGAGCCAGGCCGGGGAGGGAGAGGAGCAGGCACTGCTCTGAGATGGCAGGAGAAGGGCAGAGATGCTGTGTCTGGAGAGATGGCCAGAGCCTGGGCAGCTGGATGGAGCACTGCCATCCCCCCTGTCCCACCTGGAGATGGGAGCAGGGCAGGCTCAGAGGACACTGACCATCTCCATCCCTGCAGCACCTAGAACGCCTCACTCACATTGGCTCGGCAGGAATTTCAGAGGAGAGATTAAAATATTTTGGTTGGGTTTGGAATTTACTTCCCTTCACATTTCTTTCGGGAGTGTTTGCCAGACCAAAGCCATGACGTGCTGGCTGGTCCTGAGTGCTTGTTCTCACTCCAGTCACCAGCTCAGCTCCGTGGCACTGAGCAGCTGAGGTGGTCAGACTCTGGCTGGCACAAGGAAATCAGAATCTGGGGAGACAAACAGGTTCTTTCCTTTGCTCATTTTCTGCCCCACCTCCCAAATTGTAGAGAGGCCTAATGGACATCTTTGCTTTGCAGAGGAAGAGAAGCAGTGGAGGTGATGGAGATCTAGTAAGCCTACAGAAATGGGAGCTTCCCAGGGCTGGAGCAGAGGACTGCTGAGAGGCAAAGCTATGCAGCATCCCCCAGGCATCCCTGGTATTCCCGGCCTGAGGACACAGGGACACAAGTGTCCAACTTCCCTTCCGAACCTGCCTGCAGGCAGCCAGGGCTCGGTGCCCAGCTCCGTCCTTCCCAGCTCCAGGACCCTTCCTGGTGGGTAACAGCAGCTGCTCTCACTTCTGTTTACACAGGTGTTAGTTTGAAGAGCAAATGTTATTGTTTATAAATGATGTTGCAATTCGTTTTCCCAGAGCAGCAGAGTGGGTGCCGGTGCTCAGAGCATCCCCTCCAGCCCTGCTGCCCTGGGAGGGGATGGAGATGAGGAAGATGTGCCCAGCCCCTGCCTTTACAACCCCGCTGGAGAGGCGGGCAGCTTTCCTTCCTCAGAACATTTTCTCCCTGGCTGGAGGCAGCCAAGGAAACAGAGGAGGAAGAGAAATCTCCAGCAGCTCTGAGTGCAGCCGCTGAGACAGCCCGGGGGGGCTCAGCTTTGGGTGCAGCCCAGTGCCAGGCTGTTCCCCCCCCACATCCCTGCCAGGGGAGGCGATGGGCAGGAGGGGGATGTTCCCCCAGCCCCGTGCTGCGCTGCAAGCTGTCCCGGGGTCGAGTTGTCTCCTTCAATCTGTCTGGTTTTGATCAGGCTTTCCGTCCCGGAGCTGAGAGACTTCCCCTGATGACAGTTTCGTCAAAACGATTACATTTCGACACAAATCCTCGGTTTTGACAGCCCAACATTTTCTAACAAAACCCAAAAAAACAAAACAAGGCGCTTTTGGAAATTTCTCAACCAGCTGCAGCGTAATGTTGATGAGATTGTACATATTTGGGTGAGAAAAGGAATGGGAAAACGACTCTTAAGCTTCCCTAGTTTGGTTCCCCAGGACTGGATTTCCAAGGGTGCCACAGCCCTGACAAAACCCTGGCCCTGGCGAGCAGGACACAAGGCAGAAGCCGGGCCTGGCATCAGCACCACCCCGAGACCGCTTTGGACCCCAGGCAAAGCAGATGAGAGGCTGAGAAGTTGGGGAGGAAAAGAACCACCCGGCTCCTTCCATCTGAGCTTCTCCAGGAGGTTTGCCAGGCGGGAGGTGCTGAGCAGGGCTGGGGGTGCCCAGCACCGGGGCCACGGCACACTTAATAGTAATTAGCTAAGTGAAGTCTCAGCTATTCCCACCCCTCTGGCCTTTTTTCCTGCAGGACCTCTTGTCTGAAATGTTAAGGTCCTTCAAGGCTGAGCTGTGACCTCTCCAACAAGTCGGGTCCCTCAGCTGCTCCCTTCTCATCGGTTCCTCAGCTCCTCACTCCTCCTCGGCCTGGAAAAACAGAGCCGGGGGGGCCCCAAACCTGAGGGTGTTTTAGGGATGATGGTTCTTCCGTGTCACAATTTGCATTGCAAAGAGAAATAATATTTTTTTTTATTAATTTTCAGGGTGTTATTTTGGCAAAAAATAAAAAATGACGTGTTGATAGAAATAAAACACTCTTTATATTTGTTTATTTTTATTAAGTACCCAAATATTTATCAAGCCTGCCTTGTCCCAGAGTGAAAGGAACACGGGGGTGCACAGGGGGATCCCCTGCCATTCAGGATTTGCTCTGTGTGCTGTGGGGTGACGGGGCTGCCAAAGCGGACAGAGTGGGGAGGTACCCACCTGGCACTCCACCGGCATCCTCCTCTCCAGCCTTTTGCTGAACTGGGCTCAGAAATCCCTGCCCAGTGCTCCAGCCCGCCGTGGGACCTGGTACTCCTGGGCACGGGGGAGCAGGAGGGGGAGGCTTGATGTTAATGGAGAGCGATGGCTGAGATAGGAGAATCTGAAAAATGAGCCCCTGAAGGTGGCTGTGCCAGCTATTAAGGAGCGGCTGTGAGACGGAGGAGGGGGTGAAGGGCCTTTTCTTTTCTGAAGAAGTCGTCTTGGTTCCAGTGGATAATCCCAATTTCCAAACCAGCTGAGTTTTGAGATGCTGCAATAATCCACTCATTAGCCTCGCCGCCAGGCAGTGTCCCCGGGGGGTGCGGGGAAGGCGGGATGGGGGCAGGAGATAATTGCTGTGCATGCCCCAGACCCTCAGGGGGTGGCAGGATCCAATTTTGGTGACTTCCTCTGGGTGCTCAGCAGGAGGGAGGTGCTGTGCCATGTTGTGCCATGTTGTGCCATGTTGTGCCGTGCCACTCACTCTTGAGCAGACCCGAGGCCCTGGAGCTGCCAGGCACCCCCCACCCCTTCTTTCCCAGCCTGTCCCCAGCCCCCGCCCAGTGTCCCCTCATTCCCTCCACTCCCTCGGGTCCCTGCAGCCCCTTCCAGCACTCTGACCTCCAGCCAGGGCAGGAATGTGTGACCAACAAATTTTAAACTGAGCGGGAGTCGAGCCTCAGACAAAAGCCCCTGTCTGCTCCCAGAATTACCCACAAATAGTTTGATTTCCCGAGCCCTTTAAACTGTGATATTCTAATAACGTTTCCAGGGGAGAATTTCATACACACAAAAGACACCGGCTGCCCCATACTGCTCACAAGTAACTCCCTTACGGAAGGATTTGTTCTTTCCTTCCCAGCAGTGTTCCCAGCCGTGCCAGTCCTGCTGCTGTTCCGTCGGCCCAAAGACACGAACCCGATGGCAAACGCGAGACCAAACTGCCCAGCCAGGCTGCAACGCAACCCACCCCCTCCCACAGCCCCCCACGGAGCAGCAGAACAAAGAAGGAGAACACGAGAAGATTTCTTTCAAAAGCTGTTCCCATTTTCCCTCTCTTTGTTCAGCGGGTACGATGTGGAAGCTCTTTCCCCCGGGGTTTGGCCCAGCCTGAAAGCAGCCACATCGTCTTTTACCATAACTGGATGTGCCTCCGAGCCCCCCCGCACGTGGAACCGGGGCTTTCCTAAGGACAGGGGTTGTTCCTGGGCTGGGATGCTCCCAGACTCGCTTTGGAGCAGTGGGCTGGGATGGAGCCCCCAGTGAGGAGCTGCTGGTTGGGCTGCGGTGGAGCCATGGGGCTGGAGGTCTCCAATGGGGTCTGCAGCTGACCCAGGCTTATTTTTAACAAAAAATTAAAGGCCACCGAAAATGTTCACACCCCCTCTCGGGTTGGTGCACCTGTAAAACCTCGTCTACACAGGTGACTCCACCTGCAAGTCCCTCCCAATGTCACAGAGCTGGGGTCTCTCCTTCACTCCTATTCTTGCCAGCCCAGCGAGGAGGAGGAGAAGCCATTGGGATGACCCCTGAGCAGGTCCCTCCTTGATGTCTCCATCCTCCCATCAGCTCCCATCCTGCTCCCTCCCTTTTGCTCTGCCACATCCCTGTCCCCAGCAGGCCAAGGGGAGGATTTCCATGGGGAGGCACCTGCCACTCTCTGGGGGGTGCAGTTAAAAGGAAGGAAGGAGAGAAGAAAAAATAAGAGCCCAGCCTGCACAGCTCTTTCTTTTCCTTTTTCCCCCAAGTCAGGTGTTCCTGATCTGACTGAGCCCTGTGGGTGTTTTAGGCTCCTGCCCTGCACCCCACCACTTGCCCTGCAGGAGGAGGGGATGGATGGAGCCCCCCCACACCCAGACCATCCCTCAGCACTCATCTCTCCCCCAGCTTCCAACCGAGACCTTTATTTCTGCAAAGATGTGACAGGAAAGGTGGACTAAATAATTGCCGAAATCTGAAAAGCATTTTTGCGGTGGGAAATACATTCAGGGGAAGGCTGAAAAAATAAATAAGAGGGAAAGGTTTTGAACTGATGGAGAAAACAGGGTCTTGTCAAAGCATCCCAGAGAGACCCCATTTCCCATTAATGGAGAAAGCAAATTGAAGGCTAATTGCTGGATTTGTGGAGGGTTTTTTAGGTTGTATGAAACAGGATCTGTGCTATGATTCATGCGCTCTGCTCATCAAGGCAGCAGCTCCAGGAGACAAGCTGCTTTAGCAATCAGGCCTCACCAGGGCTGCTCATGACAATGATTTTGGGAACAGTGAGTTGCCCTGGTACCAGAAGCGTGCTGGTGGATGGTTGGGACAGGGCCACCGACTCCACCTTCATGTCCTGGAGAAGGACCATGAGCCCACAGGGTGCTGGGATGGAGCACCCGATGGTCCTGCAGCTCACGAGGTGCCCCCAGCCCCTCACCACAGCTCCCTCAACACCACTGGCTGCCCCTGAGGCCCAGAGCCTTTTGCCACCCTTCAGGTTGAGATTTCTGGGACAGAATAATCCCAGACACTTTTTACTCAGAGCTGACCAGATCTCTTCACCACTGAAAGGGATGCTCCAGCTTGGTGAGGGCTGTTGGAGGTAGGATTGCCAGGGGTAGTATTACCAGGGGGGATCACAAGGGGTGGGATTACCAGGGATGGAGTTGCTTCCTTTGCCTTGTAGGAGGCATCTCCATGGGAAAGGCAATGGAGAGGAAAGGAGACACAGCAGCTCCAGGGAACATCACAGCTCAGGGAGGGGGCATGGTGGCAGATTTACTGTCCTTTCTGCTTGAAGAAAGAGAGAAGAAATTAAAAGGCAATGAAAGGCAGCAAGGGATGGGGACAGGAGAGATGTTTTCCTCTTGCCTGAGTGAGCATGCAGGGGGTGCTGGCACGGCGGGTGCTGGAGCTGAAACACCCCCACAGCTATTACAGGAAAAGGAGAGGTGTCACACTCAGAGTCTGGCATGTCACTCTGTTACATGGTAACAGGGAAATATTTTATGCATCAAAAATAATATTTTGGCAAGATCCTTGACACACACTTGTAAGTGCTTATCTCCATGTGGGAAGCTGCGTGCTCCAGGCCTTTGGGCTCGGATGTTTTTTGTTCTTCATCCGAGGCACAGCTCAACAGGGGTGATGCTGCAAAGGGAAAAATAAGGACTGAGAGATGGATAAAGACCCTGTCCTCTGCTGCACCCACCGAACTGTTTCTGTTCTTAAAATAATTGCGTGTGTGCTAAATGCTGACTAATTAATGTGCACATATTTAGAGGAGGATTAACAGCAACGTAATCAATGCGTATCTTTCATGGCTAATTACGTATGTGTATCTATTACCTAGCTCCTAATCTTCTATAAATATGGTTTTTATAATCACTTCGTTAGCAGGTATCTAAAGTAATGCAAAGAATTTGCAACACAAGTTAGAGCCTGGCTCCGTTCCAGCTCAGGTAATTACACCCTGGCCTCTCTCAATCTCTCTGCAGCTTCCCCTGGGGATATATTTATTTTTAACTTCCCATCTGAACCTAACTGCGTCACTGGTAACCGTGTGCCACGCTGCATCATGGCAGCAGGAGGGGGGATGAGGATGAGGAACCTCTCCTAAGCAAACCTCAGAACATGCTGTATGTGTTTAGTCCATCAAAAACTGAATTAGGTTGTTATTAGTCCCCACAGAATATCAGTAACAGCTTTCCTGTCCGGGGAGAAGAGGCTGTTAAATAACAAGGAAGGAGGGGAGAGAATTGGTGGATGAAACTTTGTCTGTCTGCTCCAACCTCTGTTGGGTTTTTGTGTTTTTTTTTTTTAGCAAGGGGCTCGGGAGGAGCTGGGGTGAGATCTGTCACATGTGGCAAGCAGTGAAGAGGTGGCAGATGCATCAACGTCAGGCTGTCCGGGGGATCAGGAAGCAAAAAACAACATACATGTTTCACCACAAGCCCAATTACACCGGGGTTAAGTTTGGCACTTCAGTAGTCAAAACATCTTTCAAATGTCTCCTCAGGCTGGAAACCCCCTCCGACAGCCCCAGAAAGAGGGAAGCGTAACCCAATCTGCTGCTCCAGATTATTCAGTGTTCAACCATGTAATTGAGATTAATCACTGCTTCCCGTGATGCTCAGAAACACCTTTCATGTCTGGAGTGCTCTTCCCTCTTCTGAGAGACCTAAACTTTGATGCTTGTGGGGTGGTGGAGCTGGAGGGGGGGGAGGGCAAGTTGGGGGTCCCTCAGCCAGGCAGACCCCTGCACCAGCACCACCAGTACTTGCCCAGTGTCCCAGGCTGGGCTGCCAGGTGAGACACTGCTGGAGCCTTGAGGAACCAGCTCCCCTGTCTCCATCCCATCGTGTTGTGCCTCATCAGCACAGAGGTCCACCTCAGGACAGAGATCTGTTGTCAGCTGGCTGATTGGCAAACCCACCTCCTGTCAGCTTCCCAGGGGCTGCAGCAGACAGGGAAAAATCCCTGCCCAGGGGACAGCACAACCAGACAGGTCCTGTTCCCTGGCTTACACCAGGTAGCTCTGGGAGCAGTGGGAGCAGGGCACGGTGCTGCAGACACGTAGGTTTTCTCTTAGAATTCTCCAGGAATTGGTAATGCAATGGTGCAATAGCCTTGTAAAGCTGGGGCGGTTTCCCAGCCTGGAAGAAAAGCACCTGAGTCCTTGTTTGCTTTTCCCTTGCTCCCACTCTCATTGAGGGTGATGGTTTGAAGCCCATCCAGCAAGCAGAGCAGAGCAGAGCAGTGCCCAGAGCCAGGCAGGCCAGGTCTGGGGCAGAACATGGCAGCTGTGGGGATGGTGTCACCTCAGGGACATGGTGCACAGCCACAACATGGGATGGGTGAAGGCAGCCTGGCCAGGGTGAGAAGCTGAGGTGTGCTGGGGAGAGGAGCCTGGGTCTTGTGCAGAAAGGGTTCTGGAGGTGTGGGAAGCAGCCGTGCTGCCAGCATCACCCTGCACTCACATTTTGCTTTTCCATCCTAACCTAAAGACCCTGAAATGCTCTGTTCCAGCTGACAACTAATAAAAGCTGTCGTGTCCTGTATCACAGCAAACATCTGCCAGCAGCATGGCTCCCAGAGGGATAAAAGCTCCAACAAGAGTTCAAGGTCTTTTTTTGAGGCTTGCTGAAAGTGAGCAGAGGGAGAAACGGGTGTGTGCAAGGCAGGGCTTCACCTCATCAGGGATCCTTTGGGATAGATGTGGGGAGAAGAGTGCTGGATGGCACAGCTCTGGTGGCACAGCTCTGGTGGCACAGCCCTGATGTCACATCCCTGATGTCACATCCCTGATAGCACAGCCCTGATGGCACAGCCCCAGCAGAGCTGGGCAGCAGCTGCCTCAGAGAAAAATCCACAGCACCAGGCAAGCAAGGGGAAGGCAAACAAAAGCAGCGTGTGGCATCACAGCAACTGTGCACGAAGGAAATGAATAAAGACCCTCCAGGACTCACTAATGGCTTCCACCACGTGCCTCTGCCTGCACGAGGTCTTTGCCATGCTAGTTTGGACACATCCCATATCCCACAGACCCTCATTATCCTACTTGTGTTCACCACAGTTCTCCATAAATATTTTATGAGCATCCTCTTTGCAAGCCTTTCGTTTGGATTTGCCCAGTGAAACCCTTTGCTTGGAAGGGAGAGGAGAAGAGAGGGAAAATAAATAACAAGGAAGATCACAGCAAAGTGTGTGTGTGTGTGTGGTGGTGATGGCAAGGGAAAGAAACCTCCATCTCTCCACGAGAACCAGGGTGTCTTGCCTCATCCAGCAGGCTGGCTGGGCAGGGGATGTTTGCTGGGACACAGCACAGAGTGCACACAGAGCCTGTCCCACCCCTCTCCTCAACAACCTGGGCTCACCTTCCTGGCTGGGCACCCACGGGGCCTTCAGGATCTGCCTTTCCCACCCTCCCATCTCTGGGTGCTGCAGCCCTGGCCACCAAGCTCTCTCTGCTGCTCTTTCCAAGGAGTGGTCTGAGCCCTTTCCACCAAGGGAGAGCTCCTGCAGCGTGCCTATCCCTCTACTTCATGAGCTTTGAGCCAGGGCTGGCTGGGAAGCAAGAATTCCATTTAGCAGGAAAAAAAAAAAAAACAACAAACCAAAACATCAACCCAAAACCCACACCAACAAAAAAAGCCCAACCCTGAGGTTTGGAAATTGGTTTTCATCATCATTTTGTAGAGAGAGTGAACTGTTGATGACTACAAGCCAGAAAGGGAGCTGCTGGCAGGGCTCTCCCTGTGGCCATGAGCACATCCAGGGGGTACCAACCCCACAGCCCCCCTGTGTCTCTGGCAGATGCAGAACCTGGGGCAGATCTCGAACTGTTCCTGGGCTCTCTCCAGAGAGCTTCTGTTAGAGACCCCATAAATCTTCCCAGCTGAAGTGCTGTCCAAGGCGATAACATTCCTGTCCCACTGGAGAAGCTGTGTTGCAAATTCCAAAGCCTTTCCCAGCAAAGGGAGAGCTGGGGCTGAGCCTAGGGGGTGAGGGGTGATGTGGGGCTGGGGATGCCCCCTGGACCGGCCTGGTGGTTCTCTGCATCCCCAGCCCCCAGCCCAGGAGGGGCTCAAGGGGCACTGGGGTTTCTCTGTGCCTGAAAGGCTTCCCCAGAGGAGGCAAATGCCACCAGGATCCCCCAGGAGCAAGGGGTTGGGTGGGACCCCCAGCACATCCCTGTCCCCCCTGTGGCTGTGAAGCCCACACCCTCTGGAAGCCTTGGCAGGAGACACTTGCTTCCCAGCTTTTCCTTTACCAGATGCTTTTTTGAGGGATGTGTTCAGTGAATGAGGGGTTGGACTTCCACCCTTGCCTTTGCAAAAATCCAGAGTTTGCCTTTGGGGAATTTTTCCTGCTGAGGTACATTCCTAAATAAATAAATAAAGCAGTTAAATAATTTCCTGTCTAATTGGTAAGAGGATGAAATAAGTGACCTAATCAGGCTTTTCTGTCTCTAATTTCTGCCTAACTTTGACTTTACTTGCCCCAGCTTGATAGTAGAGTGAACCCCACGTGTGTGGTGGAGTTATTCCCATTTATGCTGGAGCAAGGGTGGGAAGTGTTTGGCTCGTAGGCACTAACTGCTCCCCAGATCATTTTAATCCTCTCAAACCGTACCTGGAGCTGCAAAGACCATAAAGTGTTTCCATTCTGTGCCACCCCCACCCCTGACCAAAGGGCTGCACCTTCAGTGCACACTTTTTGCAACTTAACATTATCTCCCAGCACCATCTCTCCCCAGGGATGGGTTTCTTGCTCCTCTGGCTCTCTCTGTTGGATTATTTCCCTGAAATTTATCACCTGTTTTCCTTTCCTCAGCCCCATCTTCCTAATTACACATTCCTTTACCTTTCTAAATCATTCCCCTCCCTTCTGCTTGCTGACACCCTTTAAACAACTGGGAGGTCGATGGCATGACACTTCTCCATTGCTTCTCTGCCTCCACCACCCCAACACACACAGGGTGCATTCTGCAAACTTGCCCCCTGCTGTGTCCCCCACTATAAAACTGATTTTTTCCTCCTGGTTTCCCAGATTCTCCTCCCTCAAAAAGCCCATGAGATGAACTGCTGATCCTGACAAAGCAGGGGTGTCCCAGGGGGAGGGACAGCAGTCATCCGGAGGTCTCTGCAGAGAATCCTTGCAGGTATGAACATCTGCCAAGCCACCCAGATGCTCATCCTCTTCCTCCCCCTCCAACCCTCATGCGATGCTCCTCGGGGTCTCTGCTCTCCCCATCCTCTTCTCATGCTCAGCAACCAAATTCTGCCCCACGCCGGGGCTGGCCACGAGTGACCTGGTTGACACAGGGAGGTCTGGCTGGGGGGAGGTCAGAGCTGGAAGCCCAAGGTGACATGGTGACACTTTGCTGCCCACCCCCCCATGGCTGCTGGCTTGCTCGTCAGCTCCTGGCTCTCCCCAGGATGAATTTCAAAGGAGGGACCATTTGTCATGCCTTGTACCTACCTTTACTCTGTTTCTGTTTTTTTTTTAAAGCAATTTATTTATTTACTTACTTACTTACTTTGCTTTTGACAGCTTGCTCTGTGCTGGGGAGAGCTGGGCAGGGGTCTGGGCTGGGGGACTCATCTGTCACAGCACCAGGGCAGCCTTGCAAGGTGCAGGGGGTGGAAGGATTGGTCCCAACACCTCCTCTTGAGCACTTCCATCCTGCTTCATATTTCCTCCACAGGGCAGCAGCTGAGGGCAGCTTTTAGCATCATCCTTAATAGGAGAAACTGAAGACTGCAAACTGGAAAACAATTTTCCCCCCCAAAATAGGGCAGGCCACAAAGACAAAACAAGCAAGTCGCCTTTTCTTCTCTCAGAGAAGCTCACATTTTTTCAGTGGGGGGGAAAAAAAAGTAATAGAAGCAAACAAGTTCTGAGGGTTTTGCTTCTTGGGGTTTTGTTACAGCTTTTGTGCACATGAGTGCATGTGTGTGTGTCTGCATGCGTGGAATCTCTCGCTTTTTCCCCAAGGGAAGGCAAAGCAGGGAAATAAAACCTAAACTGTTTTCTTTTTTTATCATTGCTGTTCAGAAACTAAACAATTCCAGCTATGTGAGGATCCCTACAGAAGAAGGTAATTGAGCTCACTGAGGCTTTTTCACTGTACAGGCATTTTGATGAATATTTTTTGTTCACAAGTTTGAAGTCGTTTGGGCTTGGATTTTTGAGCTGTCTTTTTCATTTTGTTTTTGTTTTGCTATACACTGAAAGAGTTTTCCCCAAACCAGAGGTTTATGGGCTCTGTTCCCTCCTGCCCAGCCTTTCCCCCAGTGTCCAGGGATGTGCTGACCCTCACCTTCAGCCCCACACCAGGGAGGGTCCCTCCAAGCCACCCATTGAAGCTGCATCATGCAGCTCATGACCCAACTGGAGGAGGAGAGCAAAAGCCCACGAACTGGGACAAAAAGTGGAGATAAACACTGACATATGGTCTGCGGGACCTCTAATCAGCTTCTATGCAACAAATTTCCTAACCAACACTATGAGCTCATGCCTCCCAGACATGGGAAAGGGCCCAGCCCTTCCTGGCAGATCCAGGCCTGAATAAAACCCTCAACACATCCAAGAACCTTTGCTGGTGCTGCTGGTACCACTGAAAGCTGCTCCAGGACCTGGGGGTACCCACCCCAGCACCCTGGTGCTCATTCCCACACCTCTGTGGCCAGACTCACCCAGAAGCTCCTCCACCCCATCCCGCTCCCCACACTTTTTCCCCCCGTATCCTGCTTATCCCCGGGACCAGAGCCCCATACAGGACACGGGGAGAGATAAGGTTCTTCTCAGGTTACCCAAAGCTGCCTTTCTGCCACTTGATAGCATTAATTATGACTTATTCTAATAGAAAAGGCCCCCTTCAGCAAGGCTCCCCCTGCCTCACCTCCATCCCCATGGCCCCCCCCACTCCTCCCAGCTCCCCTGCCCCAAGCCCAGGGGACTTCCCAGTTTTCAGCAATATGAGCTACAGGAGTTTCTTTGAAAAACGCTGCGCCCTGGCAGCTTTCCCACCTCAGTTTCAAATCTCACTGGATAATATCCTCCATATTCCTTTATGGAAACCAGAAATTCGGGCTTTTCCTGCGTGCTGGCCGTGGCTGGAAGGGGAGCGGGGCTGGGGCAGAGCCCCGGCAGCCAGGCTGGGAAAAACTTTCCTAAAGAGAAAGTAGTTTGGCAAAAAGTGCGGCCCCAACTGAGAAGAGTCACTAAGTGGCAACTACACTGTAGCCAAACAAAAACAAAAAAATAAATCAGATAAAGTCAGTGGGGTTGAAACATTTTGTTATGATGCTTTTACAGGGAAGTTTTCTGATTTTTTGTTTTCCTCTGAAATTATGTTTTCAGACAAACCCGGCCTGTGTTTGATTCAAACCCACTTAGGAAGCTTAAAAAAAAAAAAAAAAAAAAAAAAAAAGCTTGCGAAAGCAAATGGGCTGTTTGCTCTATGATTGAACAAAACATTTTGGTTGACTTGGAACAGGTTTGGGTTTGGGAGGGGAGAATTTTTTTATTTTGCTATTCATTTTGCTGAGTGTAAGCTTGTTTTTTGTCAACATCTCCTAAGTTTCCTATTACCCCTGTGGAAAGATGGGCTGCTGAGGGCTGCTAAAGCCACATGCCTCAGTGCTGGGATGGTTATTAAAATCATACAGTCCCCAGAATCGCCGTGTGCCTGCAAAGAATCAGATGAGTCCTCCAACTTGCAGGAATTTCCAGCCTAAGTAATCAGAGATTATCCCAAAAGGGCCCTGGTGGGGCAGGGGGGGGGCTGTCTCCAGGGCTCTCCAGTGCTGGGGTCCCTGCTGAGAGCACTTCTGGGGAAGCCTCAGCTGCAGACTTGAGGAAAACTTGGTTTTCCCCCAGGACATCAATAGGGAGAAACTGCAAATGCACCCGGGAGCATCTCCCTGAAGCTGTGGGAGCTCAGCACATCCACCCTGCACAGGAGCAGGGGCAGGAAGGGTTTTCCTTCCACTCGTGTTTCCGGATAATTTATGGAGAGGCTGCAGGTGCAGGCAGGGATAACGGGGCACAGCGGGCAGGGGGTTATCCCAGGGAAAAGCCTCTGCCCTGAGCATCGTGGGAGGGGAAAGGAGCTGAGCACAGGGGCAGCAAGAGGGTGAGGTGCCCTAGAATGAGAATTCAGCCCCAGAACTGGGTCCAGCAAGGTCGGATCAGAGCTGACCCAGGAGGAAAGGGAAGTGCGTGGCCCAGGAAAGGACAAAAAAGAGCCCTGAAAAGCCTGCAAACCATCATGGCTTGAGCCCGACGTGGGCAGAAGCTGCTTTGCAGCAGCCAGAATGTCAGCTGGGGCTGGAAGGATCCTGCCCAAGGGCAGAGGGTGTAGAGCAGCCCAGGGGACAGAGGAAGAGAGCCCTGAGCAGGGGCCCAGGCACCCATCAGACAGGTGCGTGCAAAGGGAGCGTGGGCTCAGCAGAATGGAAACCTTCCCTCCCAGCCCTCTGAAGTGGAACTGCCAGGCTCCCCGCTGCTCTTAATCTATATCACATTGAGGAGCTAAATATATTCGCAGCATAATACAGCAGGGCCTTGCTAATCTGCCCTTCATCATTTGGACACACAAAAATGGCTCTCCCTGCATCCCGGCGCAGGTTTCACAGCTGAGCCATCAGGCTGAAGCTCTCCTATTACCACGACTTCATCGTTTTGGCAAGGGTGACCAGAGTGTGCTCACGAGGACATTACATGGAGGATGCACATCAGTAATTGAAACAAAACTGCAGTTGTCAAAATGAATGAGCCGAGTGTGCTTCCTGCTGTCCCAACCTTGTCCTTTTGCTGATTGCGTTTGTTTGGGAAACAAATTGCATTTGTTAATTTACACAAACAATTCTCCCAGTCACTTGGTGTGACTTGGGTCCTAATCCCAGGGGTATTTCCATTGGATGAACCCAAATCCCAGGCAGTGGGGGCTTTGTCCCTGTGGGCTGGGTCTTTGGGGTCAAATCTGGGTCAGTGTTCCCAATCTCCTGCATGGGAAACTGCAGGGTGCCCACCACCCACCCGTGTTAAAAAAGGGACCTGCATGCTCAGACAGCTGTCCCTAACCCACACACCACCAGAGAACTGACTTTGCCCACAAAAGCTGCACAAGAAACGTTCCCTGTGGCTGCTGGGGAAGGGCTGGGACCCCACCTTCAGCGATGGAGAGCACCCTCACTCAGCCCTTGCCTGGGGGGAAGAGCTCTGCTGCCACATCCCAGGGGAACACAGGAGCTGGGGGGCCCCACACTGCTCCGGGGGGGAGTCAAGGTGCTGCCCTGTGCTCGGCCACCCGTAGCCAGCCAGCCCCATCTCCCACTCCCCGGGTCTGCATTAGCATTCCCCAAATCCTTTTAATGCAGAGAATCTGATAAGGGATCTGCCTGTATTGGAGTTTTTTTTTCCCTTTGACACATAACCCAGCTGGCTGGGTGGCGGCTGAGGGAGGAATCAAACGTTCAGGAACAAATGAGTAAATCAAGTTACCATTTTACATCTCTTTAAGTTGTTTCCCTCTAAGAGCTCCCCAGATTTTATCTCAGGTGGCTTAATTCACACAGGAGAGGGAGGGCTCCCCCGAGCTCCCTCACCAAGGGCAGGGCAGCCCCCACCAGGTAGCAGCCAGCTTTGCTCTGGAAAGCCAGCAAGAGATGAAAGGCAGGGACAATTTACTGTGCCTTGGGGGAAAACCCAGTAAAGAGCCAGGAGTCCCCGTGTCCCCAAGCCCAGAGATGCTCAGAGGGGACCAGAGCATCGGCAAGGAGGGGGTGGCTGCACCCTGGGGTGCTGAGCTCCAAAGCCATCGTCTGCAGGTGGTTTGGATGTCACCATCACCAGCTTCTTCCATGCATCCTGCCATGCCTGCCATGCCAGCAGGTTTTGCTGAAGGCCTTTGTTTCCCCTCTCTCGGGGGTTCAGAGGCTTCCCCAGGTTTCACCTGACTCAGCTCAAGCCCAGAGGTGGCTGTTTCCAACCCACAAAGTCCCCATCACTGGGGGTTTGTGCCTTGAAAGTCAAAACTGCTCATGGGGGCAAGAGCCCAGCAAAAGCTGACATTAAATAAGCACCATGGGGATGTGGCTCCCCTTGGACTCCTGTCCTGGGCTGCTCCGTGAGCACTCAGTTGAGGCTCACATCATCTCCCCTGGGCTGTGAATCCTGGGTGTCCTCCAGCCCTGGAGCAGGAGCTCCCCACATGCTCTGAGTGCACAGAAACAGAAACATCTCCTCTTCCCCTGCCCCTTTGGAATGGGCATCTCTGTACTGGGAGAACTGGGCAGCTGCTGCTGAGCTTTGCCATTTGCTTCTCCTGACTTACAGAGAGTCACTGAGATTTCCCTAATCTGAGAGATAATAACCTGAGGAATTTCTAGTCAGGCTTCATTGGCCATGGCATTTCACTGCTCTTTCAAAAAATCCCTGATGTCTTCCTATCCCAAAACACAGCAGAAACAGAAAACAAATCAATCCACATAACAACAGCACCATCAGCTTTTCTCTAGCCTGGGAGAGGGGGGAGAGGAAGGGAGGAGAGGAGAGATGGAGTGATAGGGAGAGAAGGGAGAGAAAGTGCAGGGATGAGGAGGGGCAGCGTTTATGGACTCGTTGGAAACCATCAATCACTGTTAGTGCAATAGGCTGTTTAGAACTGGTGAGTATTGAATTCCAGCAGAATTTGATGAATAACAGGAGGAAAAACATTCCCACTGTAGAAGAAACAAAACAAGACTTCCCTCTTTCCCAGTGCCACAACCCCCATCCAAACATCCCCAAACCTGGGAAAAGGTGACCTGGGAAAGCTGTGTCCCAGCCAGGGGACATGGGGCAAGTTCCAGCAGAGAGCAGGGGGGTGGCAGGGGAATCCTAATGGTAACCTTAAGGACCTCATTTTCACAACTCCCACCTCCAGCCAAATTGGAGGGAGGGGGGGGACAGCTCATTTTGCCTTAATTATCACCCAGCCCCTTGCTAATTATTAGCAACTGGAGCGAGTCTGCTCAGATAAGATAAAGCTCCAGGCTCCCCCAAGCCCTGCACACTCTGGGCACTGGGAAGGGTTTCTCCTGCTTGTGGGGCTCCTGATGCTGATCCTGGACTCTCCCTGCCTGGGATGGGGCTGTGGGCACTGGCTGGAGATGCAAGGCCCTGGGTGCTCTCCCCTGGGTGCTGGGGATTATTGGTGTTTGTTGTCTCTGCCGTCTCTCCCCAGAAGCAGTCAGCCAGGGTGTCTCTGCTTAATTAGCCAGGCTGGTAATGAGAGCTGAGGGCCCTTGAGGTTCGGCTGACATCACCAGGTATTGCTGTCAAGCAGACACAGAAAAATGTGCTGAGATTCAGCCAGAACATTCCCCGGAATTAAGGAATTTGTCCTAAAAATGTGTGTGCTGATGCTTTCTCTTTGGTGCCTCTCGGTACTGGAGGGAGGGATGGGAAGGGGGAAGAGGGGGACATCCCAAACCAGGCTGAGTCAGAGGACATCAAATAACTGCAATGAGGGCATTTGGGTTTATGATGAAGAATTAATCTGGCATGAGCATAAATGTGAAAGGGAAAGGCTGGTGCAGCTCAGGTGACCTTTTCCTGGAGCCGTGCGGGTGATGAATGGGACACCTGAGCATGGGCACAAATGTCCAGCACCCCAAGGTCACCTCACTCCGCTCAACAAGGGAGAGCCTGAGCCCCCAAGCTGCCCTGGGAGGTGACACCAAGGCATTCCTGCTTCTTGGTGTGGGGTGAGGTGGGACTTCTTGGAGGGCCAGAGCCCTTCTGTCCCATTTGATAACTCCCTTCTTCCAATAGATATGGAGCAAGATGCTGCTTCCTGCTTGGCTTGGGCAGACAGGACAAACTGCAAGGCTGGAGAAGATGTTGATGGCTCCAGGCTCTGCTCCACACCCCATCCAGAGATGCCAGCGTGTCTGTGGGAACAGGATGGCCAACACAAAGTGTCTCAAGGAAGACACCAAGGTGTCGGTGGGCTCCGGTCTCCCACAGGAGCACCCAGCTCCTGGCTGGAGCTCCTGGAGAGGCTGGAAGCAGGGATCCCCCTGCTCGGGGTGAGCAGGCAGTGTCCCAGCCATGTGGCAGCCGTCCCAGGGATGCTGGGATGGGAGAGGGACTCCGAGGGACTCCAGGGTGGGTGTGTTTCCTATTAGGGCCGCTCGAGTCTCCACAATTAGGAATGCAACTCAACCAGAGTGTGAATCCCTAATAGGAAACATCCCCCAGATGCTCAGGAGAGGGGCCCAAGGAAGATGCCAGCCCACGGAAAGGGCTCAGGGGCTTTGTGTGCCGGAGCCGCCGGGATGGCTCCCACATGAGGAGGCATCAAAGGGGGAGGCTGCAGGCCGGGGGTCTCCTTGGCCACTTCTGCCAACTTTGATCAGGGTTTGTCTTCTGACTCCGAAAACATTTCTTTCACACTTGTTTCCCAAGTGCGAAGAGCCTGAAGCCATGTTGGAAACTGAGACAATTTTGGATTCCTTTGCAACAAAGCCAAGGCCAGGACAATGGGACTTTGATGTTATTGACATATTGGTTCAGAGTTTCCTTGTTTCCATTTCCCAGCATCAGGACGGAGCAGAGGGCTGCTGCTCTGCTCTGTTTAATTAGTTAATGTTTGTACAGTGCTTGGAGAATATAAAGTGCTCAGTAAGTGGAAAGCGTTATCCTTATTATTATGCCTTCCCATATTCACTGGCTGCATTCAGTGGAGCTGCAAAAGCTTTAAAAGAAAAAAAAAATAAGGTCAAGCAAGCTTAGTTTATTTATTTAAATGTAAAATAAAACTTTAGTGCTGAACAGAGGTAATGGACTGGCAGAGCTGGGGAGGGAAGGGCTCTATCTGCCTCCAGAGCAGGGAGACTCTGCCAACGGAGTCTCCTTGCTGTTGTCCCACACTGCCCCATCACTCTGTGCCTCGAGTCTGGCCTGGACAGACCCTTCCTGCAGGCAGAAGGTCCCAGTTCACGGGACACCATGCCAGTCCTGGGCAGAGCTGGGCTGGACACCACTGCCCCATCCAGCTGGCGATGCTGCCAGGTCCCTGCAGCTTGCACCCCACATCCCAGAGCAGCCAGACACCTCCCTGCCTTGCTCTCGGTTTCTGTTCCTCGTTGCAGGGTGGTAAGATGTTGTGAGAGGTCCTCGAGGGTGTTCTGAGCAGGTGAGAAGGTGAAGCTTTCCTGTACCACCAACAATGCCCTGGCAGCACCGCAGCCCTGAGCAAGGCTTGGGGATGCTCCCACCCGGGATGAGTCCACTTGCCAGCAGGGCCCCAGGGTTGGGGTTAGCTGGGTCTCGTTGGGGCTGTTGTTCCCTTTTTCATTCCTTTATGTGAGGCTCACCCTCTTTGTGATTCCTCTCCTTGCTGGTGATAAAACTTTTGATGAGCTGCACTGATGGCCCAGACTTCAGCAGCCCACACCAACCCTCCCACCCCAGTCTCTCCCCCGCCAAATATGTTTGTATTTTTAACATTTTAGGCAACAATCTTAAACCAAAACAGATGTGACAATGAATATTTATCTGCAGCATCTCAGTATGAGATTTTCTCTTAAACTCGATAAAATAAACTGCTCATGATACAGAACAACATTTCTCCTAATATACAATACACAGGGGGCAGGAGGGGAATTAGCAGATGAACTCAGCATTAAAGCCATTTAAAATCAAAAGAGCAGCAACATTTACATGCTAGGAGAGCAGTTGGTTGCTTTCAGTGAGATCTTGGCGTGTTGGTTTTGGTTTTATTTTAATTCCTTGAGGCATACAAAGGCTCTGCAGAAAGGTTACTGCCAGTGCCAAGCAGGGCAGATAAGAAGGGGTCTGTCCCCACGGGTGGGGAGGGGGTCAGGGCAGCCCCCCCAGTCCCCAGCAGCATGGGGCAGGGAGCACTCTGGGGCAGCAGGAGATAAGGAGGAGGGGAAGGGAGAAGTTGGGTACAGCTGGAGTGATGAGGAGGTCACCAGCCCTGGGTCACAGCCTCATGTGGGCTCTGCCAAGGGTTCCTTGTTCTTGCTGTTCCTCCTGGGACAAACCAACCCACGCTGGCTTCATCCGAGGTCATTCCCACCCACCAGGCAAGGAGGAGCCAGGGTGAAGCCCTCCTACCTTCCCATCTCCATGGGTGGGGGTGTTGGGTTTTCCCTTGCAGGGGCTGATGCTCAGGGATGCTCAGGATGTCCAGGGGGATGTGGCAGAGGCAGTACATCCTTCCCCAGGAGCTGGGTGGGGGGAATTTCCAACCTTGACACGTTCTGCCGAAGGAGCCGGGCACAGTTCTCCAACCTGCTGCCTCTGACGCAAATTCAGAACAATATGGGGATTAAAAATAACAACAAGAAAGCTCAACCAGCAGGACAAAGTACTCCTGCACACACACCTCTCCCCGAGGAGGGAGCAGCAGCAGATGAGAGCCCAGGAGCTTGCTGCAGGGATGGGAGGCTGTGAGGGGCAGGAGGAGGATCCTGAGGGTTGGTCCCATCCTGTCCCTGGGCCTGAGAGGCCAATGAAGCACCTTGTGCTCATTCACCCCTCCACCACCATGCAAAGAGAGGGGTTCAGTGCAACCAAGGAGAGTTGTGAGGTGCTGGTCACCCTTTGACACCCATCCCTGGGGCCACCGATCTTTTTACTCTTTAGTCTGGGACCATTCACCCTTCTCCTCCTGTCCCAGAAAGGGCTGTGTGTCTCTGGGAGGCAGCTATCCTCCCCTGGATAATAACAGACAAGGTCTCCTTTGGTCCTCAGAGAACCCAGACAGGAACCAGAAAGAAGCCAACCGAGAGCTCAGTGGCTTCCCAAGCAGAGGGAGGAATGGCTGGAGCTGGCAGCCTGGATCCCACCAAACCTTCTGCTGCAGACCAGGAGCGTGGTGAGGTCCGGGCTCCCCCCATGTTTCTCCAGAGGAGAAAGTTTGGGATTTCCCAATGGTGCCAAGGCAGCTCTGCAGGGAGCAGCAGGACGCTCCCCGCCTGGCATCCTGAGAGGAGTTTGTTTCATTCCCCAAACAGTGTAAAAGTTGCCTGATGCTCTGCTGCAGCCACATAGCATTCCTTTGTAAGGAAATGGTGTCAGTGCCACAGCTGGGAAATATATGCACAGCTCGCTCTGCTCCAGTAGCATGCACCGGGCAGAGAGAAGCCGCGGGTTCCTGTTTAGGTTTTCGGTTACTGTGTTTGTAAAATATTTATTTTTCTTGGTGTTTCTATCCCAGCCTTTCTGGAATCTAAACACTTGGCCTCTGGAGGAGCTGTGGCCAGCTCTGGTGCAGGCCCTGGCCATGCCCTGCTGGCCCAGCTGCAGCCTGTGTCGGGGGTGCTGATGGTCCCCCCCGTGCCTGGGGATCAGACAGTATTTAAATTCGGTCTCCAGGGGTGGAGAGGGTGGAATGAGGCATGGAAAGGCTTGGTGGAAGGGAAAAAAGAAAAGGAAAAAAAGTTAAAAAAAGAAAAATACAAAAACAAAGCAGCAGCATATGAGTGAATAGATAATAGTAATAAAAAAGATCATTGCAAAGCAAAGACATTCTTTATGGTGCATTAATGTGTTTTCTCAGCTGCTCCCTTGACTCTCCAGCAGCTCTCACAGTTCCTGTCCTCAGGACACTGTTGCCAGTGGTGGGTGCAGCAGGGTTTGTGCTCAGTGCCCTGCCCTGGCAGCTCCCATCACCACTGCTTGCCCTGCTCCACCTTCCCTCTCCCCATGGCTTTTATGCCCACCGGGGTCTTGTCAGGCTTGGCTCTTTGGGAGAACCTCCCACTTGCACCGGGGAAGTCCTTCAGGTGGGAAGTGCCAGCGGAAACACGGAGCATTTGGGCTCCTCGGGGTTCTACCTCCTCCCTCTTCCCTGCAGGTTCCCCTGGAGATTTTCTTCCTCCACCCCATCATCATCAGCTTCGCGGGGAAGGGATTCAGCCCAGATGTGCCTGGTGGGACATCGGCTGTTCAAGGAGCCAGTCCTTATCTGCCTGCTGACAGCACTGTCATCACGCTGTGATGAGTGACGTGGCTGCAGCCCCACCTGCTCCCAGCACTGATCACGGGGAGTTGCTGCTGCTATAGAAACACCCAAGTTCTTGCATTCACCTCCTTTCTTCTTTCTCTCTTTTCTTGTTCCTTCAAAAATACTTCTGCACTCCCCTACAGTTTAACCCAGGAGCCAACGGGCTCCTCCTGGCAGCTCTGTTCCTGCCGAGGCACAATGTCCTGCTGCTGTGACAAGGATACATCCCTGCCTTCCAGAGGTGAAGCTCCCTGGAATCCTGGAATCCTGCTTTCCAGGGACCAAGCCCTTCCCTGCTCCCAGAGAGGCAGCAGGATTTGTCCCCCTGTGTATGCAGCTCATCAGCTGCTCCAGCAAAGCAAGACAAAGCACTCCAGTCATTTCATTTTGCTGGCTGCTCATCACCCACCTGTTTATTTTCTCGAGATTGTCTTCTGCTAACCCACTTCAACACTTGCAGCTCCACTGATCAATTGTCTTAAGAGCTGAGCTAACTTTGCAGATCTCTCCTGTGCAGGGCCCTGGGGAGAGCTGATGCTTCTCCCTTCACCATGGCTGCAGTGTCCCACATCAGGAGGGCAGAATTCCCACTTCTCTCTTGCCAAGAGAATGGAGAACCTGTGTGTCCTCCAGGCACAGGGGTCTGGACTCGTCCAGCAGCATCTTGATAGATGGACATTCCTGGAGCTGCCAGAATCCCTGCTGTCCGTGCACTCGGATGATGGTGGCTTTTTTTGTATGTGTTTCTCTGGCCAGTCCTCTGGGTACAACCTGCAAATCAGATCAGCTCAATGTAAGAACCAAGGAAACATTTATTAATGGGATTTGAGCTGAAATTCAACCCTTTCTCTCTCAAAAAAAAAATTATATGTTCCTTCAAACCAAAAAGTTCTAAACAAACCTGACTTGAGAGTCATTTAATACTCATCAGCTTCCCTTCCCACTGCTCCCAGGCTCCCAGAGCAGGTGAGGCCAGCCGTGTCCCCATATCCCCAGATGGCCATTGGGCTGGGCTCCCACACTCCTTCATCTCCTTGGAAAAGTGGCTCAGTCAGGGAGCTGCTGAATTATAATATATGGAAAATGCTTCACGGAAATGTGCTTTCCATACTAAATGCCCTTTCCTTTCCTTTCCTTTCCTTTCCTTTCCTTTCCTTTCCTCTTTCCCTTCTCTTTTCCATTCCCTTTCTCCTCCTCCTTTTCTCCTTTCTCTTTTCCCCTCCCCTTCCCTTTCCCTTCCCCTTTTCCTTTCTATCTTCCCCTTTCTCCCTTCCTTTCTTTCCTTCCCCTTCCCCTTCCCCTCCCCTTCCCCACCCTTCTCGCCCTCCATCCCCCCTCCCGCAGCTGTCTCGGGGTCTCCTTAGGCGACATCTACCCCTAGTGGCCGCCCGGCGACACCGACCGCGCCCGAACCCCCCCGGACCCCCCAACCCGGACCCCCCCGAGTCCTCTCTGAGCCGCGGGTGCCCGGGCTCTGGGGGGATGGGCGCTCAGGGGGCTCAGCGCAGCCACGGCCGAGGGGTTCGGGAGGAGAAAGCCCCCGGGACAGTCCCTGGCTGGGGGGGGGGGGGTGGAGGTGGGGCCGGTGGCTCCGTGTCCCGCAGGAAGGCTGGGGGGATGAGTTCACAGACTGGAGAAACACCCGGGACTTGCTCTCGGTGCCAGGAGCTGGGCAGCTTCACCCATCACCCACAGAGAATCCAGCGGCTCCTGGGGCTGCAGCTCCACCCCACCACACCCTGTCCCTGTCCCTATCCCTGTCCCTGTCCCTGTCCCTGCCCCGGGGTGGGGGGATGCCATCGGGGACACTCCTGGAGACCCCCATGGCGGGAGGGGTCATCTCCACCTCCGTGAAGAGGGAATAACCGTGTAGGAACACACTGCCAGCACCCCAGAGAAGAAACGTCCCCTCTGAGCTCTGCTGCTCCCCGCAGCCCCCCCGGAGCAGCCCCCCCGGAGCAGCCCCCCCGGAGCAGGACCTGCGGGGAGGATGCTGTGGCTGCGGGGCTGGAGACCTGGGTGGGGGGAGAGGAAACAGAAAGAGTTAACAAACCTTGCTGTAAGTGATGGAAACCACCCCAGCGGTGTTTGCTTTCAAGCCTTCTTTTGCTATTCAGGAGCTTGAAAGCCATCTAACTCCCAGGCCCTTGTAGAGCAAGCATAGATTTCACATTATAAAATATAAATAACCCGGGCTTGCCGCTCAGCCCGAGCCATGGCAATCTCCTCGGCTTTCTCGCAGTGATTTGCTCCAACCAGGCTGCAATGCACAGCTCCATCAGCCTCGGAAGCAGCCAGGTGAGACCTCGGCTCTCAGGTGTTTGATCAGCAGGGAGGGAGCAGGGAGCAGCTGCCCCCCCCATCTCCTCTCTCCTGACACCCTGCGAGGGGACACAGCAGAGTCACCCGGAGGCAGCAAAGTCACTCGTCCCAGGAGGGTGGCAGCACCCAAGGGGGGGCAGAGCAAAGGCTCCGCTGCCTGCGGGGGGGCTGGAGGTCCCTCGGCCCCCGGGCGTAGCAACGAAGAGACCCAAATAGCTGCCTGGGCAGCCTCCGAGGTCCAGCAGCCCCGGTCCTGGCACCCAGAGCCTCGAGGAGCAGCAGTAAGATGGAGACATCAGAAGTGCTTCAGGAGAAGGACAGAAAGAAGCTGAGGGCAGTCCGTACCCTGAGGCGTTTCAATAGGAAACAATCTTGTCTTTTTTAGTTCCTTCCCCCTTACACCACCACCCGCACCCCCCCGACCCTATTTTCCATTTCAAATCAGCCCTGGCACTTTGGTTACTGGTTTGGTTTTGTTGTTGTTGCTGTTATTTAATAAGTCAGGCTCGGTCTTCAAAATCCATTCGTCAAAAGTCACAAGCAGTTTTGTAGAAAAACAACACCTGGGGAGGAGGAAACCCCCCAGTGCCTGGGTGCCCACCAGCCTGGCAGGGACAGGGGCAGGGGACATGGAGCTGCCCGTCACCCTGCCACCACACTGCTGCCCAGCATGGCTGTGCAAGCCCCAGGAGGGACACGGGGCTCAGGGCTCCTCTTCACAGCTCCTTCATCCTGCTGCAGGCCTTGGGATGGAGTGAATCCCCTCCTCACAGCCAGGGTGGGCTCATGGAGCTGGGAGGGTGAAGGGCGCAGAGAGGCAGCAGCCGACCCGGGGTACCCTCAGCTTCCCTCACTCCTCTGGCTCCCACCCAGCCCTGGGCAGCAGAACCCGCTCTCTGGGGTGCTGCCAGGGGATTTCCAGCCTCTCCTGCCTGATGCCAGCACTGAGTCCCTTTGGGGATGTTGGAAGAGCTTTCCAAATCCTGCCTAAGGAGCCCTTCCTGCTGGCAGCCTGAGCTGGCAGTGGCAGAGTTGGGTTCTGCCTGGTCCCCATCCCCAAAACTGAGCTCTGCCCTGGTCCCCATCCCCAAACCCCAGCTCTGCCCCTCGGCCCTGGGACTGGGAGGGGGAAGGTGTCTGGGGAGCAAAAAGCACAGAAGGAAGAAAGCAACAACCAGAGACACTGAGAATGGGATGAAATGTGACAGAAAAGTTGGCCCGAGGGAAATAATGGGAGCTAAAAATATCCATCCAAAGGTTGCAGAGGGAGAGGGGAAGAGAAGTGCTGATGAGAGGGAGAAATGGGGTTATACCACAGCCCCCCCTGTACTGCCCCTGCCAGCCCCCCAGCTCTGCTGGGTCCTAGAGGGGGCAGAGCCTTTGGGGCAGTGCCACAGACCTCCAGTGTGGTTTCACAGCTAAGACATGTGCCAGTCCCTTCCCAGGGTCCCAAGAGGGACCAGGCTGGTGCCCGCCGAGCTCCCTGCCCACCCTGGCTGTGCCTGCCTGCCAGCCCACCCCCTGGCTGCATTCCTCTCCTGCCTCCCTGGCTCCAGCACAGGAAGCCTCTTTGCCACTCATTCGCCCAGGGACTTCATTGGTATTTAATAAACTCGATTAGGCAAGCGCCTTAATTTGCTTTCGTAATGAAAACATAATTGTTTCTGCAGTTACAGTGCAGGGAGTCTCTGCCACAAGTGCTCGGTAAGGAACAGCAGCACAACCCAGAACCTAGGGAGTGATTTGTTCTCCCCCTTAGGAAATCAACACCTCATCACCTGGCAGGGCTGGGCCGGGACAGGGCAGGGATGGCAAAGCCACCAGGGAGAGGGGGGATGGCTGTGCCCCTCCCCGGGCCACCTGGGACTCCTCGTGTGCAGTCCCTCCCCAAAAAACATGTAGGGGCGGTGGTTTGTAATTCTGGATGCATGCACAGCCCTCAGCTCCCAGTGCCTCAAAAGAAGCACCCAGAAAGATGTCTGACAGCAGCCTTGGTACAAATAAATGGGGAAAAAAATAGTTACTTTGCAAACAGTTGGTGTAATGGCAAAGCCAAGTGTCTGCACTGTTTGTGTGTCACAGGGGTCTCTATATAGAGACCAAGAAAAAAAAAAACCCTGCTGGTCCTATACAGTTTATGTTGAGATACTTCTCACAACTGATGGTTCAGAAAATATTGCAGCCACTGTGATCAACCCCTGGCCAAGCCCAGAGCCCATCTCTCCTCCCCCAGGAGGACCAAGGAGAAGAAGGACCCTGCCCTCGCCTGGAACAGCAGCAGGACTTGTGCAGAGAGGAAAAGCAGGAGCGAGGAAGAGACAGATGGTCCCATTTTGTGTGAAAAGGCAGAGAGGGAAGATGTAACTTGTGAATCTCCCCAGAACAAGCCATCTGTGAGGTGTAAGGCCTGTGCTGCTGCTGGTACAGCAAGGTAGCCAAAATACTGAAGCAGCAAAGGAGGCTGTGCTGGGAGTGAAACAGGAGAGTGTTTCATTCCACCCCTCCCTTTGTTTGTGACTTTGAGGTCACAGGTGGTGTAAGCAAGACTTTAATCCTTTTCTTTCTCTTTGCTGCAGTAGGTGTGTATTTTTCCGTACTTCTGTCTGATGCTTCCCAGGATCCCTGGGAACTCTTGTGAGCCCAAGGCTATTGTCTCCCCGGATTTAAGGAAACCAAATAAATAGGTGTTATGGACACATGCTTTAAAATGTTAGAAAGCAGGAATTGGCCTGGAAACCTCAGGAGCAAGACTGTTTCCCACTGAAGCTCCAGTGACCCATGTAGGAGCTGCTGGCATCAAACGCAAGGTCCCTTCCCAGCAGGAGCAGCTGCTGGAGAAAAGTCCTTTCCTGTCTGAGGCTCCAGATGGCTGTGAGGGAGCACTGGTGGTTGGGAAGCAAGGTCTGGGACAAGGTGAGATCTTGGGTTATCCTCTCAGAGCCCATCCATGCTCAGGAATGTCAGGACTGGCACAGGGAAGGACCCAGCAGTACCCCCTGGGCTGGCTTGCTGCAGGGGATGCCCAGTTGTTTGATGTCCCCCCTGTTGCAGTAATCAGGGTGTAAATAAGACAGCCCTGGCATTTCTGCTGGGTAAGATGCCCCAGTGCTGCTACACCAGAGTGCTGGGACCTCCTGAGCCAGGGAAGCCCCCGGCAGGACCAAGCTGCAAAGGTGCAACCAAGGCAAGGATCTTTTTTTGTTGTTGTTTTCTGGGGGGTGTGGGCAGGACAGATAATACAAGAGGCTCAGAAATAGAAGCAGCTGCCCCTATAAATCACTGATATCAACACAGCATGAAAGGGTTGGGGTCTTCAGGCACAAATAAGCCCTGGGTGGGAGTGCAGGAGGCATTGCTAGCCCAGCCATTCAACTCTGCAAATATACATCAGGTCTTCCTGACACATCGTTATTAGCTTTCCTATGCTGAATTGCACAGGGATAAACTTGGGGCCGGGAGAAAAACCGCAGAGATTATTGTCAGCCCTCGCACCGCCACGCGCTCTGCTTTCCCTCCTCACCCCCCCCCTTTGCTTTTCTCAACCAGGAACACAAAGGAAATTCGTGGCATTTCTACGGCTAATACCGCAGGAAGTGTTGGTGGGCTTGAAAGAGGAGAAAGAATTAGAGGGCTCATCCAGACAGTGGGATGTGGGGGGCAAAGGATAGCGGGGGGGGGGAGCAGGGAGGGAGGGAGCGAGCAGAGGCTGAGCGCAGCTGATCTCAGTAAAATGATAGTTTGATGCATTGGTCGGGGGGGGGAAGAAAAAGAAAAGGAACTTCAATAAAACAAATTGAATTTAAATCCTTCGGTAAAGCCAGTTCCCAGCGAGCAAGCAGGAGGAATGGAGGGTTTATGTTACACTTGTAGGACCATGTGGCCTCTTGCTGCAGTTGGCTGATGAGGGCGTGGGGACTCGGGGGCTGTGGGGGGGCTGGGGCTGCTGCCAAGGCTGAGAGCAGCGAGGGGCTGCAGGCACCCCCCTCCACATCCCCACTTACAGACCCTGTCCCCCTTCTTCTTCTTCACACATCAGAGGATTCCCCAAACACCCCTGGATGGGTGATCCTACCCCTTGACCCTGAAGCTCCCTCCAAAACCCCCAAAAATCTGGGTCCCCCCAACCCTGTTTTGCTTCATCTCAAGCCCAACCCCTCAGGGCCATTTCACAATCAGCCCCTCACAGAAACCCAGCTCTCCTCCTGCCTGGCTCTGCTGGCTTCACCAGAGCATCTCACCCTCCTGGCACAGAGGACATGAAAGCAAAACCTTGGGAAGGGGCACAGGGCTTGGGGGCTGCCCCTGGAGCAGTGTCCTTCTCAGAGCCACCTCATAGGAGATGTCCTCCGTGGTCCTCCCTGGACACCAGTGTCATCCCTGCCCATCCAGTTCAGTTCCACACTGATCCATGGGGGTCAGTGGCCTCAGGGAAGAATCCACCACCCTCCTTTTCCCTTGCCCTGGGCAGGGTTTGATGACAGGTCCCCAGAGAGGTGACATCCTTCCCCTTTAGCTCCCTTGCTGCCAAGTTAACTACCCATAACATTAAAGATACAATCAGCAATAAAGCCTAAAAATAGCCCAAAGCCATTGTCAACAGTGTAAATAAAAATTGTTGAGTGTTGTGGAGGGGGGATAAATACAGAAGATTCATGGTTCATCTCTCTCCCATGGGTAGATGATCTGTTATCCAGGAGCACCTTCGAGGTGTCTGGAGCCCCAGGCTCTCCCTGCCTCCACAGCGGGCAGGGGGTGGCATTTCTCCAGCAGCCCCCAGTTTGGGTGGGTAACCAGGCCATCCCTGGCAGCAATGGCTTAGCTCAGAATGTCTCCAATCCCCCCTGGGCCCATCCACACGCTAAGTAATCTCTGGCAGATGATTTCCCCCGTGGCTCCCAAGCACCTTCTGCAGGGAATATTCCCCGGGAGCATGCTGAGGGCACGCAGCTTCAACTCCTGCTGGGGAGGATTAAAGCTCCGGCAGCCCCCAGCAGCTTGTGGGGCTCCTCCAGCCACTTGCTGCACCTCAACGGGGCAAAGAGATCTGCTGCCTCAGCACCTCCGGGGTCGGGGGGGGAAAGGGCTCTGGGAGAATGTCCTGCTGGGTCCAGCCTCTTGATCCATCCTGCAAAGGGCATCTGATCCATCCTGCAAAGGGCATCTGATCCATCCTGCAACGGGCATCTGATCCATCCTGCAAAGGGCATCTGATCCATCCTGCAAAGGGATGCTGCGATGGGGAGGCCTCTGCAGTGGGATGGCAGCAGGAGAGGAGGTGTCTGTGCAGATGCAATGGGCACCCAGCTGGGAGCAAAGGCCATGGGATGGGTGGGAGCAAAAAGGATCTGGGGGTCAAGGGAAGGATCACACAGCACCCCTCTCCTCTCCCCAAGGCTCCCAGAGCTGCCGGATTGTCGTGACAGGAGGAGAAATCTGGAAGCTATTGCTCCGGTGCAGCTCTCCAGCGGGAGCACCGTGCCCCGTTCATTTCCTCTGAGGAAACACGACCCGAGGGGATGGTTAGAGCTTCTCTGCACACACAATCCCATATTGTTTATCCAACAGAAATTAAAAAACGTGGTCCTCAGGAACACGGAGCTGGGGAGATAAAGAAGCGACCGGGTTGCAGACGGGTTTCATTACTGCCCCGATGCATCGGGCTCCCAAAGCTTTGTGCTTCAGGACAATGGGAGGAAACCTTGGGACAGCTCCACACACTGTCCCCTCGCCAACACCTCCTGGGACTGTGTGTCCCCGAGAAGAGGACAGAGGGGACTGGCTAGGTGACACTCAGCATTCCTGGCTACTTCTGGGATGAGCACCCGCAGAGGTGTCAGGCATGGCCACGATGCTACTTGCTGCCACACAGCCCTGCCCCAGTGAGGTGAAAAAAGGTGTTAAAGGTGTTTTTGGAGGACAGTGCCAAAGCCTCACCTACTCACCAACCACGGGGCTTCATCCATTACAACTCCCTGTGGATCAGAGCAGTGCCAGGAGCAAGGGATGGGCACCATTCCCGGATCTCCTGCAGACATCACCGGAGAAGCCCCTTTGGAGGTGGTCCTGCTGCTGGCTGGGCACCCACCTGAACTCTGCCGATCAGGCAGCACAGACAAACCCAAACACCCCGTGCTGCAGGGGGGCATGGGCAGCAGAGGCAGGGACACTGGCAGAGCCTCCTGTCCCCTGGGACTCGGTCACCCCGGCAGCTGAGAGTGGCAGTGACAAGGAGCCAAACAAAGCTGCAGAGCACCTTTGCCACCATGCGCCAGGAGAGGAGGGGAGCTGGACTGCTCCCATCTCCATCCTCCCTTTCCTACCCCCTTAACACCTCCCGCCTTTTGCTGGCACAGAGGTTTTTGTAGCCAAGCGATGAAGAGATCTGGCTGAGAAAAGCCCCGTTTTAAACAAAAGTCACCAGGGCTGTGGTTGAGTGCTTTCTGCTGGCTCCAAACGTGCAGGCAGCAGCCGGCTGCTCCTCCTGGCCGTGCTTCCTACAGCCCTGCTCTCCTCCACATGTGGCTGCTGTGGGAAGAAAAATAAAAGCCCATGAAATCTATCAGGTGAGAAACCCTTTTTGGAGGATGAGAATGGAAAGAAAAGGCTTTTCTCAGCCTCCCCTTGCCTCCCTTCACACGCACAGCTAAAGGAGCATCTGTCCCGCTCTGGATGATTTAGCGAGTGGGATGGGAAAAGCAAAGTGCCACCCGGAGCAGGGAACCCACTGGTGTGTGCCACTCCTGCCCTCCCAGTAACCGGGGGAGGAACCAGAGGCTCAGGTGAAGGGACACTGAGGGTTTGGTCCGGCCACTAACCCAGACTCTTTGGCATCCCCCGGTGACAGCAGCCAGCTGGGCAGGGAGGTGGCTGTGCCCTGGCCCTGGCCATGGTGCTCCCTACCAGGGGAGGAAGAGGATGAATTCACCCTGGCTGGTGCCTCGGGAGGTTCAGAGGGCCCAGCACTCCTCTCTTTTCTCTCCCAAGGCTCGGTGCAGCTTGGCTCCCCCTTCCCTCTCCCTGAGCTCAGGGAACATGTGTCTAGCAGATTTTTATTAACTGTGTAGCCTTCTCTCACTCACTTTCCATCTCTTTTTTCCTCTTCCTTGCTTGCTTGACAGAATTTAGATGAGACAAAACATGAGATCATTCCTGACTGCAGAAAAAGGAAACAGGAGAAAAGAAGGAATTGCCTTTCTCCTCTGCACCCCCTTCCTACCCCACCCCATCACCTCCCCCTGTCCCAACCCTCTCCCTCTCCCTCAGCGAGCAGCTTCTTGGCTTTCCAGACATGATGAAGATCCACAGCAGACCTGCTGCTCACCACCACCTCATCCTCAAGGCATCCCTCTCCTTGTTTGCCCTCCTCCCTGCTTCAGCCCAGCTGGCTCCCTGCTCCCCCTTGGCTGGGATGCCAGCATCCTCCCTGGGGTGATGTCCTGCCCCAGCAGAGTCTTTGCACTGCACCTCCCAGCCCTAAGCTGAAGCTTTCCCCACATTCACTTCTCCCCACCCTCCCCAGAGACGGATGGCTCCCAGTGACATGGGAGCAAGAGACAAACTGGGGCACACTGGACTTGGTGCCCATGGGGTGAAGGTGGCATTTGCCACCCCTCTGAAGGGTATCCTGCTGGGAACAGCCCCTGGCACAGCACTGTGTCCTGAGCTTCTTCCCTTCCCCATGAGGAGCAATGGGGATGGGGCACCACAGTGGCTCTGGGTTCCCTCCTCATTGCTGCTCCCCTCTCTGCAGTGGAATCTGGAAAATCACTGGGAAAGTGATCTAACATCTCCCAGGGACCTGGAGAAGTGGAGGAGGTGTGAGAGAGGGGGAGGAAGGCAGCTCTGCTGCCACAAGCCATGCGGGCAGCTGGGAGGTGGGAGGATTCTCCCCTGTTCCCTGGTTTCCAGGCAAAAAAATTGCCTCTGGGTGGAGAGGAGCAGGTGCCAGGCTCCACTCAGCATCAGAGCCTGAATGCTTGGGAACACTGGGCTCACCATTCCATGGGTAAGCTCTCTCCATCCCATGGAGTTCCCCTGATGCCCAGATGGGTCCCCTCATGTCTCTAGACCCAGAGCATCACCTCGTCCTTACAGCTTCCAGCCCCATTCACACCTCCTGGTGCACACACCCCCTCCAGCCTGGGTGACTGTAGGGCAAAGAAATCCAGGCTTTGCCCAGGACCTCCTGGAGCTTGAAGAAACAAAGCAAACCCTATGAAGTTTCTCAATACGTTGCATAAACATGGTTCTGTCTGTCCTTGGGATCTCCTTCTCCTGCAGGTCCCTGTGGTTCCAGGTACCATTCACCAGGCAGCACATCAACTCTGAGCAAGTAGAGGCTGCTCTACATCTTTAATTCCCATCTAATATCCCTCCCCCACCCCTCCATGCAGAGAAACATCCTCCCCCCAAGGACAAAGCTGTCCTGGGTCCCAGCGGAGTGGGTGGGACATGAGCTGAAGCTGCACAGGGAGTCACAACTTGATGAGTTATGTCCCATCATGATGTCACAGCACAGAGAAATGCCAAGGCACTGGTACATCATCTCACCAATATAGCAGCATGAGCTGTTCACCACAAGAGCAGAACATTTTGAAGTTTCCAAAACGCTCCAGTGCTTTGGGAGCCCAGCAAAATGTCATCTCCTCCTCACCCCCCATGCAGTGGGACACAGCTGAATGGAAGCCAGCCCTGGTGGAACTGGGGTGGAACCGGTAGATCCATCCCCCAGCTGATGTCTGGGAGGAGGTGGCAGCAGTGGTGGGTGTTTTGTGAAGCTCTGGCATGTGTTGACATGTTGGCTGGGTGGAAAAGGAAAAGCAATCTCAACGATGTTCAAAGCACCAGCTCCAGCTGGAACCAAGCCCCAGCACCCCACTGGAGGAGATCCCCCTGCCCCCACCAAGAGGCAGTGGGGGGCACAAGGAGCTTCCACCACCCCCTCCCTGGGTGCTGGGGGAGCACAGGGAACACGCCCCACTCCCCACTGGGGTGCCTCACACTCTCCTGTCCCTCCATGTGTACTGCAGGAAGAAAAAGGAGATCCCCAAAGCACACAACAAACCCTGCACTGTGACCCCCTGCAGCCCCCAGCCCAGCTTGGATGAACCATACAGCCCCATAGTTTGTGGGGCAGGGGGGCCCTGGAGCAGTGCTCAGCACACACAAGTCTCCTATTAGAGCTTATTAGAGGCTATTACAGCCTCGCTCATTTAGAGAATTACTCATTTTTTAGGCCTTTCAGGAACTTTAATAAGTTGTTTTAAACACATGCAGCAGATGTGGCCTTGGGATGAGCCCCTTTGAAACCCTCCCTCCCCCAGCTTGGACACCCCACCCCCAGCTCTGGGAGTGCCTCAGTGGTGGCCCCTGTCCCCTCTGTCCCCAGCAGCTCCTGCCTACCTCTGCGCCCACTGCACCCCAAACAGCTGGGTGCTGGCTCTCCACTGGCCATCTCACTGCTTGGATGGATGGAGGATGCAGAAGAAGGAAAAAATGTGGGGAAAATGGAAAGGGAGGGGAGGAAGGGTGTGCTGGGGATGCTTGAGGCCAGTGTGGGATCTGCCTATGGGCAGGGAAGGGAAGCAAGTGCTGGTGTGTCAGGCTGGAGCATCCAGCACTGCTCCTGAGCAGCCAGGGAGGCTGGGGAGCAGCCAGGATCCTGGTGTGCCAGTCAGCTGAGGAGAGGTGCAAAAATCTCACATGGCTCTTTATTGCCACCCTTCTCTGTTCCCACCCTCACCCCTTCCCACCACCACCTCACAGGGTTACACAGCAGCAGCTGAGCTGATGGGTGATGCAAGGTGCTGGCCTGGGAGAGCACCCAGCAACCCAGCCCTGGGCTCTGCCTCCTCACAGAAATCTCCTTGGAGGCTTTGTTCCTTTTCTTCTTCTTTTTTTTTTTTTTTTTTTTTTTTTTTTTTTTTTTTTTTTTCTTTTTTTTTTTTTTTTCCTCTTTTTGATATCCAACAATATCTGCAAACCCTGGACCAAATTAGAGCCCATTACTCAACCCATCTCTTTCCAAACCCCTAGCATTGCTGCGGGCACCCAGGAGAAGGCAGCTCCTGGCATCCCCCAAGCCCAGCCCTGCTGCGGGTTCCCCTGCCATGCTCCCTTCTGGACTGCAAAAAAAGATCAAAAAATGTGGTGTTCCTGCTGGGGAGAGGCTCTGTCCCGATGTGCTGCCCAGCAGGACACTGCTCTGGCCGAGGGCCACCACCCAGGTTGTGCAGGACCTGCAGACATCAGCAAGGAGGTGCCCAGGCAGCTGCTGGCAGTGACTCTTCTCTGCAATTTGTTCCTTGATTATTTTTGCTGCCTGCCAGTGCAATGCTGCCAGAAGGAAGGAAAGGTTCAATCACAGCTCTCGGTGCTGCTGCGAGGGGGTGTGGGGAGGGGAAGCAGAGGGGCCAAAGCAGAGAGCGTGGAGGTTCCTAGGGCAGTGGGGACAGGAGGTGGCACTCGGAATGGCACTGACAAGACCTGGCCTTTGGTGCTTCCCTGCCGAACCTGCTCTGTTCCTGTGGGAGGCAGGCAGTCTGGGGATGGATTCCCTGCTTCCCTCTATCCCAGGCAGCCACAGATCCACCCGCAGCAGCTCCTGTGCATCCCGGCCACTGACAACACTGGGACTGTGATACCTGGGCAGATCTGGGAGGTAAATGACCATCCCTGGTGGGGCAGGGTGAGGAGGCTCTGTGATCACCAGCTGGGAAAAAAATCCATCCTTCCTCCCTGCCCTTGCAGCTTGCTTTGGCTTTGCACTGTCTTGCTGCGGCCTGGGGAAAGCTCCGATGGGACAGAGCCAGAGGAGACCCAAGGGTCTGGCAGGAAATCTCCTTCTCCTGAGAGCTTCCCCTGGTTCATAGCCTCCAGGTTCTGTGGCAGCAGCAGCAGGGGCTTGGCCATAGAGCAAACCCTTGTCCTGCTGCCCTGGTGCTGTGCCTGGGGTGCCTGTCTTGTCCCCAGCCCCCTGCTCCCCTCCCCAGCACTCAGACCCAGCCCAGGCACAGGGCTCCGGGATGGCTGCCAGGAAAACATCATCAGATGGAAACCAACGCTTGCTCCCTAGGAGAGCAGCTTAGCCTGGCTTCTCTTACATCTCCTTTTCGGCCCTTTCCCTTTTTTTTTTTCTCCCCTGAAGCAGCAGCAAACTGCTCGCTTGCTATTTTTTAATCTCTCTGGGTTGAAGCTGTAGAGCTCAGCAGGGACTTTGTCCTTTGTGCCCATCACCAGGACTCAGGGCACCAGGGAGGAGAATGAGGTGTTTGGGGCTGCAGGGCTTCTAAATGTGACCTGATGGAGTGGCACATCCCAACACAGCCCAGCACATCCTGGCTGCTACCCTAGCACTGCACGAGGAGAGCCATAGGAAGGAATGGCTTCCAAGAATGGGATGGGTAAGGTGGGATGGGATAGAACAGAACAGCATATTGACACTGGAAGGGACCTACAACAACCACCTCCGGCTGCATTTGAAACACAAAATGCCCCTCTGATCAGCAGGGTTTTTCTTCAGCCCATGGGATCCAGGTTCAAGTTCCCAGCAAGCGTTGTGGGGTGGGGAGGAAAGGCTGTGGGTATTTTTTAATTCCTTTTCCCCCTTGTGGAGCTGGCAGCTCTCCTGCCTCTCTTATCTTTCTCCCAACAGAACACCGGATGATTTTTTTCCAGCATGAGAGCTGCAGCTGGAAGCCTGTGTGTAAATAATAAATACACAAAAAGTGAAGGAGCAAAGCATGAGGCCCTGGCAGATGCCTCCCCAGCACTGAGATCAGGGTGTTCAGCTGGGGGGGTGGGAGAGCATCGTGTTAAGTAGAATACAAACAGAGAGAGGAATAAAAATATGGTAAAGGGCCTCACCACTTGCTTATCCTGGAGAATGAGGTGGCCCTGGTGAGGTTGGCTGCTGAGCTCAGGAGCCATTTGGTGTCAGTGCTGGGGCATGGCCCAGCTCCTGTGGATGCTGGGAACCCTTCTCCTTGTCCCAGCAGCTTCATCCGTTGTCAACAGCAGATACATGGACCCTGATTTGTGACAATGGGTCTGGTTCAGAAGAGCTTTTGTTCTCTTGCTTTGGCTTCCAGAAGATGAGGCTTTCAAAGAAAGTGGGGAGTCTTATTTTATATCAATGACTGGAAAGATATCTTCCTTTCTTAATGCAATAAACTAATAAGGGTTGACAATGGCATCTGTTACCAGGGTTTAATCTGCATATAGATCAGGAATGTGGTGGTTCCAGCAGGAGGAAACAAGGTTTTGATGAAAGACGATAAGATGGAAAAAATACTATCCAGAAAATCAAGGAAGGAAAGGCTGAGGCTCTGGCAGTAATGGGAGATGTAAAAAATTACATACTCTAAATCAGATGGATCTGGGCTCCTAGCTGGGCTCTCTGTCTGTGGGATGGGACACCCAGTTGGCCGTGTCCCTGTGCCACCCCTGCTGCATCCCTAGCCAGGGTCCCAGGGAGCTGCCCAGAGCCACCCTGGCTCCCCAGCCACCCCTCCTGCCAGCAGAACCCTGCCCAGGAGCCCGGTTGCTTCATCACACAGAGGGAATGGCAGAGACTGAGAGGCCAGGTGATGGCTTCAGAAATATTGCAGTCATTGTCATGCAAATGTCCTCAGTGGTAAAGAGGGAGGGGGCAGGAAAGCAGAGAGAGAACTAATGTGTCGGCAGAACCGTCTCTATGCCCAATATTTTTTCTAAAGACTTGAACAAGGCAACAGCAGCACTTGCAAAAGGGAGTATGAACAAAGGAAACACAGCTGCATCTTCCTTCATGAAAGGAAAGAGGTTGGGGCTGGGGCTGGGCACGGGGGGGACATCAGGGCCAGAGTGGGGCAGATAACGCCCGCGCTTTCCCGCGGATGTTCCGTGGTTCAGCTCGGTTCACTTCAGCAGCTCCTTCCCCCTTCTCTGTTCCCACTCCACAAACATTTGCACTATCAACTTTTCCTGGCAAGAGTGCTCTCAGTGGGAGATTTCAACAGCTGATTCATGGAGGATTCGCAGGAAGCGGAGTTTTAAAGGGAAATTTGCATTGTAAGTGTTTTTGGTGTTCAGCTAATCAAGGAGCACAACCAGCACCCTGAGACTTCCGTGGCCAATTACAGCAGAGCTCAGAGGCTGGCGATGGAGCCCAGGGTTAGGAATTCTCCAGCAGCCTTTCACCGCCAGACGGATGATGCTCTTGAACCCTTTTTGATCTTGAACTCGCTCTGGAACGATCTGATGGAAGTTCTCCCAGGACGCTCTCTCCCTGCGGTGGTTTTTGTTGGATTTGCAGAGCCCAAGAGCTGATCCTGGCTTTCCCATCTCTGCGTTTTCATTTCTCATTCTGGCCCAAACCTGGAGGAATGAAGAGGCCTGGGGGAAGAATATTAAACAGGATCTTCAGCTTTCTGAAAATGTCCTCAAGTGGAGGTTCATGACCTGAGCAGCGGCTGGAGTTAAGGCCTGGGGAGGAATTTAGGAGCCTTTCTGTAACTTTTTACCCTTTTTACTTCTCTGCCTGGTGTGCATCACCATCCAGGAGACAGTCTGTGGCATTTTATACTGAGTATTCCTGGGGTAACACCCCAGCAGGCCCTGGGTGCAGCCAACACAAGTGGGACAGAAACACGGCTGCAGTGGAATTGTGTGCAAGCAGTTCCTGTTTCTTCTCCCAAATCTTTCTAAAACCTTCTGGTTTTCTGCTCCTTCTGCATTTCCTTTGTCTTCCTTTATTCACCCAAAACTTTTCTTCTTTAGAGCTATTTAAGACCGAGTTCCAAGGGGTCTGTACCAATTCTTTCAATTAACCTTCATATCAAAGAGATCGCAGTGTGTTCAGCAAGTGGTTTTGGAGTAAATGCTCAAAAAGCCATTCTTCTGGTCTCCTTTTCTTTTCTGTTGTGCCTGGTGGCATCAACACATGCCCGTCACAGCTCTTTCATTCCTGGAGCAGCTCCATCTCTAACATGTACTTCTTTTTTCTTCTTTCTTTCCTCTTTTTTTTTTTTTTTTTTTTTTTAATTTTAATTTTACTGTGCAGCCACTTATGTTTTTCTGCCTCCTTGTGCAGATTCCTTCAAAATATTTTCTCTTTCTAAGTCAGCAGCCAATGGCAGCAGGAGCCTGCCTGTGCTCAGGGGAAGCTCTATTGAATTCTTGTCCCTTACCCTGAAAGCAGTGTGCTCCCTTTGAACCTCCAGCAGAAATGCTGCTGGAAAATGTGAAATATTTTTTCCTCGGAGTGGATTTAGACTGCTATTTAACTCCCACACAGCAGCACAAAGCCCACCCTGCAAGTCCCTCATGGATGGGGATGACCTGCAGCAGGAGGGATGCAGCAGAGGGAGAGATGGAAGTGTGGGATGGCCAGGAAGAAGTCCCAGGAAAATGTCCATTGCCTCAAGGAGCCTGCAGTTATTTAATTTTATTTTATTTTAAAAAGAAAAATAGGAGAAAGTGAACCTGCTGGGTGCTTTGGGAAACCTGGCCACCCCTGTCACCTCCCACCCCAGGGTTACCTGGCTGCAGGGTCTCTGCAGGGGACAAGGTCTCCCTTGAAACCACCACACGTGAGGTGGGATCTCAGGCAGCTTTGGGAGAGCAATTGCTTGATTTGGGGTAAAGGCAGATGGTGAAAAAATCCAAACAAACATCAACCTTAGAAGCAGAGAAAGCATTTGGGTTGCTCTGGAGGAGCATCTCCCCGAATGCAGAACACATCAGCGGCTGCTTTTGTTTGCAGTTCTGATCCCGATGCTTGTGGGAATTAATGGCTGTAGGTTTTGAAATGCAATTATAGGCTTTGCAGTGGTAATTTTGTTTTTATTTCCCACTGCGTTTGCTGTTGCTCTGCGGAGAGGAGAGGCTTTAGTTAAAACTCATGTAACACAAGCGTACCTACAATTTGTTTGCTTATCCTAGAAACTTTTTTTTTTCCCTTCGTGGGCTGCTGGTCCGGGGGATGTTTTATTCTGTCTCAACACAAATAAATGTCTGGGCTCGAGATGGCTGAGGCTGGTAATAAGGTACAGACGCTTTCACCTCAAGGTCATTTGCCTAAATCCAAAGCAGCTCAAGAGGACCAAAGGCACAAAATGCTTTGGGTGGCTGAGCCACCTTCCCAATGGGTGGGAACTGCAGTCCCCATGGTCCCTGGGGCCGGAATGATGCTCCATGGGCTGCCTGCACCTGACCACAGCCTCATCCTTCTCCAGGAACTTCGTCAAGTTCTTTGATTTTCGGCCATAAATTAATCAAAACCAAAACATTTGGGGAGGTGACTGGTGACTGGTTTCATCACTGTCCCCACTTAGTTACTGGCCCTTGCTTAGAGGGTAGAAATGAGAAGTGCACATTTCTCCATCCTTCCCCCTGTGTCCTCACTGCCTTCAACTGGTGGGTTTTCAAGGTTCAAAGGCTCTTTCTTTTCTCCTCTGCTGCTTAAAATAACAGGGTCAATGTATACACAGTCCTCATAATAATGATAATGGGGGCTGCTGGAGAAAGGCAGCCTCCAGATGAACTCAAGACACAGACAATCAACTGGAACTCGGGGGTAATTTTGGTTTCTGATCAATCTAAAATCATTTTGACCCAAGGTATAATTTAAAATGTTCCTACCTCGGTTATTATAGCCCCAGGGCACCCTCGGTTGTTTTTGCACATTCGCCCACTTGTTCTCTCTCTCTCTGTTTATAACATCCAGGGAACAGTTTAATGAAAATGAGTGTGTGGCTGGAGGGGTCAATGGTTAGTCATTTCAGATCCTTTAAAAAAAAAAAAAAATCGGGTAGGATTTGGTTGTGTTCTTTTAAAGAGGGGTTTTCACACTGGACCAGAAGAGAGAGGAGGGAAAAGTGTTTATTCCCCACCCAGCTCCTCCTCAGCCTCCTGCCCGTCCTGTGTTTTGCTCTCTGTCACCCCAAAGCATCGTGCCAGGACATTTACTGGGGGTGTCCCAAGGCTGTGACCAGACCCCTAACCCCAAGGCTCACCTGCTGCCCCTTCTCCTCCCCTCCCTGCTGAGCCCCTCTACCAACAGGAGGGCTCAGCTCCGTGGGCAGAAATGGGAAGAAAAGGTAAAACAGGGTCGTGGCCCACAGAAAGCGGTCAGAAATGAAGTGGCAGTGAGCAAGCTGGGGCTGGAGGGGTGCTGGGTGCTTGGTGGAGGCACAGCCAGCTTGAGGATGTCAGTGAGCAGTTGGCAGGATAATTATTGCAGGCGGAAAACAAAAGCGAGTGACAATTTTCCTGTGGATGGATTCAGCCCTCATGCTTCTTAATTCCCCTTGAACAAAGAGCTATAATTGTTCTCAATAGCGAGGAGGGGAAGAACCTAATTTCCAATGTGAGTCAGAGAAGCTTTCAAGCAGAGGGTGGGTGGAAACTATTTATAAAGGACCATTAGGGAAAATCAGATTTCTACGCACAGTAAACAGAACACAGAAAAAAAAAAAAAAAAAAAAAAAGAAAAAAAAAAATTAAAAAACCCTATTTATATTTGAGTCTGGAAAGCATGTCCTGTGCAGCACAACGCAACAGCAGCCACGGTGCAGCCCTGGCTGCTCCACTGAGGGTTTCTTGTCCCCCAGCTCCGTGCTGTGTTTGTGTCCCTCGGTGGAGCTGGCAGAACAATGCCTTCTGCCCAGGCCCCTGCTTCAGACAGCCCAACACACAGTGTGGATCTGCTCCATCCTTCCTGGGTTGCCTTTAGAGAGACAGAAAAAAAAAAAATAATGCGAAACAACAAGCAACAAACCAACAACAATTAAACATTTGGTTTCATTTGGCTAAAAAAAAAATTGTGGAAAGCAAGTACCAAAATGATGTGCCAAGGCAATGGCAGGAGATTGTTTGCTCCCAGTTTGCTCCACACTTGTTTGCACAGGAACACTTGCATCCTCCTGAAGTCAGCATTCATGCAATATTTATAATTTTTATTCCCAGCACTGGAAAACAAACAAACAAACAAACCAACACTATAAAAATTAATTCTATTAATACTGAAGAATAGTTACACCCCAGCCATCGGGCTGGGAGAGGAGAAGGTTGCAACACAGGCCAAATGTTTCCTGGTAATTGCCTGATTCCCTGGAAATACAAGTTGTAAGCACCTTACTCAAGGGGTGAGAGGTCTGCGGGGCAGGGTCCTGCTGTGACACCAGGGCAGGGCCAGCACCCCTTGGGCACAGCAGCCCTGGGATGCTCATCCTGCGGGTGGGCCTTGCTAAGCCATGGGTGCACATTGCTGGGTTGGAAAGGGAGTGGATCAGTGTAAGAACAACTTCACTAGGAAGCAGAATGGAAGGAAGAAAAACCCCTCATGTCACAGCTGAGCAACAGGGGCTTCCTCCTCCCCCTGCCCCCCAGTCGGGATTTGTCTCCCGGAGCCTGATCCCAGGCTGAGCAAGGGCTCAAGGCTTGGCCAGGATAATAGGGACATGAAATAATCTAAGTGATAATCTGTTGATTAGCATTGGCTAAATATAATCTGCTAAGTATCAACTGAACAGATATCTGGCACTTTTCCTCCCTTGCTTTTGGAGCACTAAACCGACTCGTTTGGTGGATTCCTTCCCAGTTTTATGTGTTAGCAAATGGAAAGCAGCGAGCAGCAGTGACCACAGCCAGCCCACCAAAACTAGCCTGTCCCCAGGCTGAGGCTTTGCCTGCAGCCCTGTCCTTCTCTCTGCCTTGTCCTTCATCACTGCCTGTGGCTTTACAGGCTCTTTCTGGGGAGCAAACCCCAGCCCAGGGGTGGCTGCCCTGGCCACAGAGCTCCTGCTCCCCAGGCTTGGACCACGAAGGAGAGGAGCTCCTCTGTGATGTGCCTGATGTGCGTGCAGACCTGATTTATATCTCTTCCAACAAGCTGTTCTCTGCTATCACGAGCCAACAGGACCCATAGGGTGTTACAAGACATATTACATGCAGCCAAGAGCTTTAATCCCCCTGGGGGAGTGATTACAAACAACTACACACGTCCTAGAGTTGCTTAATCACTGTTAAGAAATTTCTTTATAATCTGAGTAAATTACTTTAATTACTTGCAACTACCAATTAGCGTTTGAATGCTTCCACTGAGAAGTTTGCAGGCATTAATCTGCTCCCTTGGAATGTTAAATCACCGGCTGGAAGATGGCTTTCGTCTCGGCAGCAGGCAGGGACCTGGCAGGGGTGAGGGGAGGCAGCAGCCCTTGCCCGGCCTGTCCCTGCGCTTCCCTGGAGCTGGGAGGAGAGCTGAGTCCTTCAGGAGCTGGAGGAGCCCTGGGACAGGCTGGTCTCTCCCTGACCCCCTGGGTGCCGAGGCTGGGGGCAGGGGCAGCTCCAATCCCCTCCCTGCCCCGGTTCCGTTCCCCGCAGAGCTGGGTGGTTCGGGATCGTGTGCTGGACGGGGCGGGTTTTGCTGAACTGGACCTTCAGACCTGAACGCCCTCGGGTCCGGACCAGCAGGGTTCCAGTTCCCATCTTCCCACCCGTCCTGACTGACAGCAACCTTCAAACCTTGAAAAGATACCATCGAGGTCTGAACTTGCTTTTCTGGCCGCTTTCTAGTCTTTGCTGGCAGGGTTAGGATTCCAAACACTTTTTTTTTTTTTTTTTTTCTCTTTGCTCTGGAGGCCCGGGGGGGCTGCACACCTTTTGCTTTGTCCTGAGGAGCCCCGGCACAGGAGCAGGGTGCCCTGGGGGGGAAGGGAAGGGAAGGGGAGGCTGCAGCAGGTCCAGAGCTGGGGGGAGCATCAGGGAGAAAGATTTCAAATTAGGAAGGTGCTGCCAGGCCAGGGGGAAAGGGAAGCAGAGGAGAGGGAGGGCACAGACACTGTGTTCCTTCACCTTCTCCTGGGCCGTGTGCTCTTCTGGAAGATGTGTCTCAGACTTCCACTGGGAATAGGTTCTCCCCACAGTGGAAAACCCACGAAGTCAAATCCGTGCCAGTTGGGAGGCCCTGCAGCTCCATACCAGTCTGCACAGGAGAAAGGCCTGTTTGTAAAATAGTAAAATGAGTGGGGAACCTAAGGCAGGATGTATTGATGTGCAGGAGCCAAGTAGATTATCCTGGAGTGCCTGAAGGAGCTGTATTCTAATCCCCTGTTTGCAGACAAAGCTGTGGCAGGAGCTCAGCAGCTGGCAGCAGTGCCAGGAGCAGCTGGAGGAGCTGGGACAGCAGATCCAGCAGCACCCCTGACTCCTGCCCACAAGAGGGGCTGTGCAGAAGGCCTGGGAAGAGCTCTGACTTGATCACAGGGGTGTCCTGCTCTCCCATCCCTACCCCAGGCACTGGAAGGCAAACTGGAAGCAGAGGTTGCTGGTGGGGAGGCTGGGGATGCAGCACATGGAGCTCTGTGGCAAGAGGGATCCCTCACTGGTCCTTACCCCATCCCTGCTTCCCTCCTCCTCCCGTCCCCACCAGTATTCTGCTGGGGCAGCTGCTGTGGGTCAGGCAAAGGGACAAAAATGTGAAGTAGCCACATCTGAGAAACCCGTTCCTTGCTCCCTGCTCAGGGGGAGGCCGAGGGCTGCCAGCACTGCTCCCCACAGCAGGACAGGCAGGTCCCAAAACAGCTCCCCATGGCCAAGCTGCAGGGCTGGAGGCACAGCCTGCCAGGCACTGAAAATGCTGCTTGGAAAGGAAGTTTTACAGGGCCTGGGACAAATCCATCCTCCCTGCCACCACCCCACAGTGCATCTTCCCACGCTGCAGCTCCCTTTGCCTTTGTCCCTGTGCCAGAGCCCTCCACTCCCCTTGATGACTCCCCGGTCCATATCACTCAGAAAGCGATGTTCTTATTTCTTCAAATATAGCCCTCAGGGTAGATGTCAGCTCCACATCAGCTCACGAAGCAGCGGGGCTGACCAGGAGGCACACCCCATCACATACTGTCTGTCTCCCTGACACATGTGCACACACACCAAGCTAAATTTACCCCTGGCGTGTTCCTGGGATGGGCTGCAGCAGCTCAGCTCCTATCAGGTGTAATTCCCCTGCCTGCCCGGGCAGCACCTGCACATGCAGGCACCTCCCTAGCACAAGGGCTGGGGTGTTGCTGTATCAAAACATGTACATCATGGGGGATGTACGGGGTCATCCCACCTGCCTGACAGTGGAAATCTCCCTGCAGGGCCCAAGCAGCAGCCTGGAGGAGCTGGGAGAAGGAGCTGGGGACGGGGCAGAACCCCCCTCCCACCACATCCTGGGGCTTTGTGGTTCCCGTGCCCTCTGGGGCACAGCCTGACCACAGCCCACGAGTGACAGGGAGCCACTGTCCCCCTGAGGCTGCTGCAGGTGGGAGATGGGGTCTGGGCTCAGCTCCCAGTGCTCCCCCAGTGACCCAGCACAGCCTTGCCTGGGGAGGTGCCCAGGATGAAGCTCCTGGAGCATCCTGTGGCAGGTTCTGTTCCCTCCCACTTGAAGCTGCAGTCTCCTCTGGCTTTGTGAGAGGTTCTGCCACTGTGTGGTCCTTTGGTGTCCACCAGGAACTGGTGTGTGGCCACCCCAGAGCCCAGCAAGCCACGGCTGAGCTGGACAGAGGCTGAGCTGTGGCCCAGGCTCCAGAGCCCTCCTCTCCCGGGTTGTGTTTATCCCTGGTGATACTTTCACATGAGAAACAAATAAAGGCTGATGATATCTCCTGAAGAAAAAAACAAGGTTACTCCCCTGACCTGATTAATGCAAATAAACTGAACAGAGTCCTGTTGCCCAGGGCTTGCAAATTTAATATCTGTTAAACTGGCTCTTTTCCTGCTGCTTTAGCCTCTTGCCCTGTGACTGCAATTACCTCCGAGGGCCTGGCAGGGCTGTGGGTGCTGATTCCCCCCTCACCTCACGTGAGGTGTGTTTGGGCTGGGCTGCCTTGGGTGGCTGTTCAGATTTTTCTTCTTCATCTTCTTGTGGTTTAATTTCCTTTGAGTTTATTAATTATGGTGAGGGGTGAGGGCCAGGAATGTTCAGCTAATGCTTGCTCTTTGTGTACTGTGGCACTTCGCCCCCGTAATTCCCTCTCCCTTGGCTGTCTGGGGATGGGTCAGGGGAAGCTGAGCCAGCCCACCTGCTGGAGGGCACTGCGAAATTCTCTCTGCCTTTCCCTGCCTCTTTTTTTTCCTTTTCTTTACCCACCTCCCCACAGAACTGCTGCCCTTAAGGCACCAAACGACTGCTTAGCAGGGTGCTCAGGGAATGTCTTTCAAAGCATTTAACCAGAGCATGGGGTGGGTGCACCCCAGGCTGGGTCTCTGGGGAAAGGGGGGGGCACTGCGGGCACCCCCCGACTCAACTGAGCCCAGAGATGCTCCGGACCCAGCATGAGCTGACACAGGGCAAGGAGCAGCTTTTTATCCAGCCCCACCTGCAGCAGTTAGGATCCACATTCCTCAGCGTTTGAATGGTGAAAGCAACAGGTTGGTTGGTTTGGATTTCTTCCCCCATCTCCCAGGAGCCACCAGATGAGCTCCTGGGGACTCCTCTCAGCCTGGAGCTCAGGTCCTGGGATACTGCAGGACACCCCAGCCTAATAATGGCTTTGAATTCCTCAGGCTGGGAATGCTGGGCTGGGCTTCCATCCCCGCGGCTGTCAGCCTGCCTTTCAGCAGCACAAAATTAATTTTAAAGGGAATAAAAGTGCGTCTGTGAATGGCTCTTTATAATTCATGAATGGGCCCGGGAACGGGGGCTTGCACCCTTTCTGTTTGCTTACCTCTAACTTCAAGCTGGGAGCTGTCAAGGAGAGTGAGGAGAGGAAGGCTGCTGGCTGCCCAGCCTGCACACTGCCTGCTGGCACACCCCCTCCCACACCCTGCTCTGGAGTTTGCATTTCTTGTTTAGTTTCAGGCACCGGAGCTGCCAATCTCGGGGTGGTTTTCAGTGCCTGTCATGATGCCTTAATGGCTGCATCACCTTGTGGAGCTCTCAGACATCCTCAGCTCCTTTCATCAGCAGTGGGAAACCTGCCAGCCCCTGACAGCTTCTCCCAAACAAATCACGGCGCGGTCTGACCCGGGGGATGTGACCTCCGGTACCGCGGCACCGGCGGCTCCGAGCGAGCCCTCCAGCAGCACCCGGCAGCTCCTGGGCCGGGCCAGCCCTGAGCCACAGCCACAGGACTCAGGTCCAGGTGGGACCCAGTGTTTCCAGTGCTGCAGCTCAGCCTCTCTGCTGCCTCCCAGCTCCTTCCCCAGGCGGCCCTGCTGGGGGAGCCAGACCCGTGTGCTCTGCAGCATCCTCACCTGCCCAGCCCAGGTGCCTCCAGGCCACCACAGTGCCTGGCTATCCCAGTGCCTGGCTGTCCCAGTGCCTGGTTATCCCAGTGCCTGGTTATCCCAGTGTCTAGCTATCCCAGTGCCTGGCTATCCCAGTGCCTGGTTATCCCAGTGCCCGGTTATCCCAGTGCCTGGCTATCCCAGTGCCTGGTTATCCCAGTGCCTGGTTATCCGAGTGCCCGGTTATCCCAGTGCCTGGCTATCCCAGTGCCTGGTTATCCCAGTGCCTGGTTATCCCAGTACCTGATTATCCCAGTGCCTGGCTATCCCAGTGCCTGGCTATCCCAGTACCCAGTTATCCCAGTACCCAGCTGTCCTGATGTGGTCCTGCCAGCCCCCCAGGCCCCCAGATGTCTGCTCCTCCACAATCCTGCCCTGCCCCAGCAGGACTGGGTACTGGGGGTTCCCTGGCATCAATCCCCACAGACCAGGTGGGTGCCCTGGATCTGTGTCCCAGGGCTGGGGCTGCAGCCAGAGCAGGACCTCATGCCCTGGATCCTACCTCCTGTGTTCTGGAGCCACTTTCATCCCACCACCACCACATAGCCCATCACAAGAGCCTGGCCTGGGACAGGAGCACCTTTGATCCGAGTGGAGAGCTTCCAGACCCAGCAAAGGCCATGGTGTTCTATCATTGTGGGGCCCAGACTGCCTCTCCTGCTCCAACAAGGGAACTCTTGGTGTGCTTCAAAGAGTTATTCTTTCTCTTGTGGTTTGGGATGTGTTCCTTTTTTTTTTTTTTTTTTTTTTTTTTTTTTCCCAAACCACCCACTTCAAGTTTTGGGTGAAGGTTCAATTTCATTTTTCTTATTCCCAGCTCATTTGCCCATCCCTAAAGCAAACACAGCAGAGCAGGTGTGGGGGAGAGGTTGTATCAATCACACGGGGGGGCAGGGGAGCTGAAGGCAAACAGAGAAGGACAATGCAGTGGGTATTTGCATAACCCAGTCAGAAAGATTTCTGGCTGGAAAGTCAGAGCTACTGGTGGAGAAAAGTATGGGTCTGAACAGGATCTCCAGTCCTGAAGAGTTGCAGACCCCGGGGGTAATAAATCAAGGAGCTGGGTGAGGAGGCAGCAGCTCCAGAGCTTCCCAGGCTTGGCACCTCCTGATCCTGGAGAGGTCCCGTGTGCAGTGCCCAGGGAGGGATGCCCAGGTGTGAAGTGGCTCTTTGAGGGAAGGGATGCTCAGGGGATGGACCACGGGGTGGGCTCCCTGGGCTGCTCTTCCCCACTGCTAGGTGACCCTGGTCAAGCTGTCTCACCTTGCTGTTGCATGGTTTTCTGCAGAGCTGCTTCCTTGCTGGGATCCTTTTCCCTGCTCTGCAGGTGTGGTGTGGCTCTATTTGTTGGTATTTATGGATAGTCTGACATCCCCTCAGGCATACCTGGAAAACAAGGATCCAACCGGGCCCCTGGTTGGGTGATCTCTGAGGGCTGAGCTGTCCCCTCTGCCTGCTGCCTGCTGGGGGGAGAAGGTTGCAGAGGGGGTCCAGGGAGGAGCAGCAAGAGAAGAGCTTTGTGACAAGCTGGCTGGCGTGGCACAGAGAGGATGTCCCCTGCCTGGGGACACAGAGGAGCTGCCCCATGGGAGGTCCCTGCCAGCCTGGCACACAGAGGGCTGGTGGGTACCAGGTCCCTCTGCTTCCTTCCCTGCAGCGAAGGGGCCCGATCCCAGCAGCTCCTCACCCCCCACCTCTCCCTGCCACAAGTGCAGCTGATCCCTGCTCCAGGTCTGGGAGGGCAAACTCAGGGCAGGAGCCTGCCCAGGGGGAGGGAGCACTGCAGGGAGGTTGCTGTCAGCACTGGGGCTGTCAGGCCCTGGCACCACTGGCAGCCTCTGATTGCAGGATACTAATATAAGTAACTTAAAAATTTTAAAAAAATTAAAAAAAAAAAATTAAAAAAAGGAAAGCAAGGAGATAAAACCCCCGTTATTTGCATTTCTAAGGAATATGAAATTGTGCTTTTGAATAAAAGCAATTTGTAAACTTTAGATAGCAGCAAATTCCTTGTTTTTCGGATACAATACCAGCTTTGCATATGCACTGAGAGAAAAAGGGAGAGAAAATAACCCTGAAGCATCCTGCCCACTGCATTAGCTTTTAAAATAAAACCCATTTATATATAAATGTTGGCTTTTTTCCCAGTCTCTGTAGAAAAGCTTTTCTATATTAAATGCTACAATGAATTAAATTAACCATAATGATTTCTTTGTGAATGGAAACCCTTTTTCCTGTGTGACATGTTTTTGATCTTTTTTTTTTTTTTTTTTTTTTCCCGGTTACAACAAACCCGTGCTCCTATCAAGTTGAGGATTTTGTTTGCTCTGCTATTTGCAGAGTGCAATGCAATTACTATTTGCACTTCTGGTTCTCCAGGAAAACAAACCCCAGCTCTGCCTGCCCCTTCCCAGCCCCGCTCCCCCGGCCGGGCCCGTTACCTCTCCTGTACAGATGCCAAGAACAAGTGGTTCCAGGGACACCGCCTCTTCTTTCCCCCTCCCTCCCTGGGCACCCCCACCGATCCAAACCATCTCCTCTGGCTCATTCCATGCCCTGGAGCACAGTTCCCTGCCCAGCCCTGAGCCCTGGCTGGAGGAAGCAGCCTGGAGGTCCCCTCCCTGCTTTCTCTTCCCGGTGCCTCCTCCTCATCCCCTTGTCTTGTTTGCTTGTTGTTGTTTTTCCGTTTGGTTGGTTGGTTGGTTGGTTTTTTTCTTCTTTGTTTTCGTTTGGTTGGTTTGTTTTCTTTAAAGCATTTCTCTTCCACCAGCCTCCTTTTCCTGGAAAACAGAAGGGCTGGGAGGAAGCTGGAGAATCCCCCTGCCCCCGGGGTGGGAGCTGGCAGAGCTGCTCCTCAGACAGCTCCTGGGGTTGCTCTGCTGCAGTCGTGAAGAGGCCTTGGAAAAGAGCAGCAGAAAAGAGGGAAAAACCCCAAAGCTCTCGTGTCTGACTGTCCATTCCCCCTGGTAAAAGCCACCTTGTGCCCCAGGAGCCCCTGTGAAACTGCTCCCTCTTGTCCAGGCAGCCTGAGGCACATTTGGGAAACAATTCCAGTTCATCAAGAATCATCAGAAGGATATTTTGTTGTTTGTTTTTTTTTTTCTCTTGACATTCATTCCTATTTTACTTTTGCTGGATTATTTTCATTGCTCCCCTCCAAGGCCCTTGAGCAACCCCTCTCTTTTCACACTTGGTGTCTTCAGATGCTCTCAGGCTGCTGCACATCTCTGGTCCCCCCGTGTCCCCTCCACCCACCCGCAGAGGTTTTCCCAGCCAGGAACAACCAAATCTCTGGGGGTTCAGTACATCAAATGGTTCAGACCCTAATGAATCAAACCCTGTATTACAAAGCAAGAAAAAAAGTGTCCAAGATGGAGGTATTTTGTTCAGTTTTCTTTTTGATTGTGGGCAGGCACTTGGTGCAGAGTGTGTCTCGGTGGGTGAGACAGAAGGAGCTCTTTCAGGAACTGTTTTCAGAGGTGTTGCCACCTCCATGCATGTTACATGGGCACGGGCCCCGTTTCTCTGGAGAAACGTGAGCCTGAACGTCTGATAGGTCACTGCAGAATCTGTGTTTCCTAGGTAATGTTTCATCTCTCATCTCAGTGATCAGCATAATGAACATTTTTGTTCCTGCATAAATCCCACCTGAAAGAAACCCCATTTAGTAGAGAATTACCAAACTGAGGGAAAATGCCTGGCACAGAGAATCCCCTGAGGACTTTCCCTCAGGATGGGGGCTGGCCAATGTTCCTGGAAGGACAAACTTCCCAGCTCCTGCAGGAGTCACAAGGTAACTGGGCAATGAGGAAGAGGAGGGTGCATCAGCTCCTCAGGGGAGCTTTGGGTTGGGATATTCTCAGTTCAGGGGCAGAGTTTCTGCTGCCATTCACAAAGTCTGTGTGGAGGCTGAGGAGCAGGGATGGGGTGTCCCTTGGAGAGGAGGGAAATCACTTCCCCTGGGTCTGAAATACGTTCAAGGGAGAGTTAGATCTGACATGACTGAAATTCTTTCTTCTCCTTGCTGCCAGAGGGGCTGGGGTGCTGGAAGGAAAAGGCAGGGCAGGCTGGCTGGAAATCCCTTCCCACCTCACACAGGAGAAACCCATCCCTGCCCAGATTCAGCATTAGGGATGAAGAAAAGCCCCGGTCTTATGATTATTTGCTCTGAGACTCTGGCACTGCGCTGTCCTCAGAGCTTTAATTTAGATGATTTAGGGTCCTTTTATTTAGTTTTAGCCCATTTACCATTGTAAAGAGGCTGTGAACCGGGACGCTGGTCCCTGCACATATCGACAGAGCTGATCAATTGCTGACTGCTGGGGCTGTGATGTGGTTAGGCAGGGGGAAAAAGAAAAAACCCAACACATTTTTCCCCACTTCTAATTAGGTGCTTCATTTGGCTCTGCAGGCACACGTGTTTTTGGTGGCAGAGGTGACATTTTCAGCTCACGGGGTGATGACAGGGGAAGCAGAGCATGCTGAGAGGTGGGGGAGGCACAGCACTGGAACCCCCCCCCACATTTCCATGCCACCCCACATGTATTGAGGGTGGATGGTGTTTCACAGGGGGCTGGGGCTGGCAAGGAGCCCTGTGGCAACCTCCCTGTGTCAGCAGCAGCCTGGTCTTGTCTGCTTGCTGCACGGGAGGAATCACACCCTGCTGCAGCCAGCACCCTGAGATGCTCCAGGCACCCCCTGCCCAGTGGGCTGAAATCCCATGGGGATGTAAGGGTTTCTTGGAGCGGGGGTCAGGATGGGCGAGAGTTGGGATCTGGCTGCAGTTCCCTGGATAGCTACCCGTGGATTTAGCAGTTGCTTTATCTTTGGGGTGTAGAAATCTTTGGAAAAGGTTCGAAGGCTCTCAGGCAGGAGGGTTTGGCCCAGGAGGAGTCCAGCAGAGCAGGGAAGGCCCCAAGCTGGAGTGTTAAAAGGCAGCAGAGCTGAAGCTCTATCTGACTGGTGCTGAAACCTCCCCGGTGATCACTCTGCCTTTATGCACTAACAGAAGCTTTCTCCTAAGTGGTACCAAATGCACCAGATTCTGGCAGCCCTTCTGCTCTTGTGGCACCCGTTGGGAGGCACCAAGGGTCAAGTTGAGGGGAGCATTGCCACCCCCCCACCACCCAGCCCTCAGATATGCTGAAAGGTAGCACAAAAGAAGCTGCTGGTGCTGTTGTTCTTGGTTTCCTCTGTTTTTTTTCTTACCATCTTCCAGATGCTGCAGAATCCCCAGATGCAGCCACAACAAAGTTCTTGCTTTTTTTTTTTTCTTTTTCTTTTTTTTTTTTTTTAACTTTAAAAAACATAATTGGGTAACTGAGAATAATGACTAAACAATGCAATAAATCATGTCTACACCTGGCCTGGAAACAGGGGGGAGGGTGGCTCAGGGAGAAGTGTTTCTTCCCTCATTAATGAACTGAGCTGAAACATGGACACAAAATGCTCCCAGAGTCAGCAAATCTGTTCCAGCCTCAGGCAGAGAGCCCCTGGCAGTCTTGGGTGCTCTGGCTGGGGGACAGGAGTCCCCATCACTGGGGCTGGGGCTGAACCACCTGGTAAGGGAGGACTTGCTGTGCTAAATAAACCCCAAAGGTTTCCCTTTGGCCTGAGCAGAGCAGCAAACTTCAATGGAAATGTCACTGCTTTAACAGCTGAAGACATTTTTATGTCCCGGCAATAATTTTTGACTGCAGGATGCCACTCACCTCCTCTGCTGTATAAATACAACCAAGCCCCAGCCCTGCACCCCAGCTCCCTGGACACCAGGAGACTGCAATAACTGTGCTGAGGCTGCTGATGGTCCTTTTATTCGCTCACCTGTGCAGCAGTAAGAGCACAGAGATTCCCCCCCAGGAGAAGGAGTCAGGGCAGAGGGGATGGAAGGGTTGGGGGAGCCCTGGGAACAGTAATTCCACCTTCTCTGTCCATGTGCCTTGGCTGGGGTCTCAGCAGCCCACCCCTCTCCCATGGGTGCTTCTCCAAAGAAACATTTCATTCCGGGGAGGGGGGGGGCAGGCCTGCTGAGATGCTCTGGTAATGTGTAAGGCTTACACGTTTATCAGCTTGTTCAAAGTGAGATGCTGATATGGTTGAGCCCCTCCAAGCTGACAGATGCTCTTATCTCTGCTGCTGTCAGTGCTGCAGAGGCTGCGGAGCTTGTGGAAAAAAATGCAAGAAAAAGGTTTGGGGAGCCTAAGCCTAAGGGTGCATTCTGGGCCTTTAGCTCTTGTTATGGTTGTTCAACTTCTGTGTTGCATAGGCATTGGACCATTTTCCCTTTCCACAGGACACGCTCAGCCACATCCCAGCCAGGGCAGAGAAGTGGCCTGTGGGCACGTGAAGGCTGTAAGCCCATCAGTACAGTGAGGACAATTAGAAACATGACTGAATAAAACTGCAGTGAAAGTTCAAAGCTTGGCTGATGGTCACTTCATCCATGGAATATATTGTTCTTTGTAGGCTTTGATCTTAGCTTGAGCTCCCCAGCTTCTGTGGCTTTGCCTGCTGACCTTCCTCATCCTCACACCAACAGCCAAGGCTGCTCGAGAGGCTGAGTGCATGTGCCCACCTGCAGTCTCTGAAAGATGCAAGGAAAACATAAACATAATTGAAAAATGTAATTGAAACTTTTAACAGTGTTGATGAGAGAGTTTTCTCCTTGGCCTGCCATTAATTGTCAGGAAATAAATACCTTTATGGCCTCTGTAATTACGGCCTAAACACAACTGAGATAAAATCTCTCTCATTAAACATATCCTCAAAGATCTCGTGTCTCCACCTGCTCCCCATGAAACCCCACTCTCCCGGGCCTTGCCCTTCAGGCAACCCAGAAGCAACTTCCCAAGACACCAGAGTCACCCCCAAAAAGGTGACATTTCCTCGGTTCCTCGACAGAGCCCTGCCATGAAGCCCACCCCGTGTCACTGTGCTGCCCTGCAGCATCCCAGGGTGCTGGGAGGAGGCTCACAGCATCATAGCATCACAGAATTATTTCTCCTGGAAAAGGTCCCTAAGGCCATCCAACCCAGCCTATGTCCTCAAACTACCACACTGGGTGCCACATCCAGCCTTTCCTTACACAGCTCCAGCCATGGTGACATGGTGGCAGTCGGTTCCCAGCTCCAGCCTGGAGACCCAGGGCTGCTTCCCCCTTCCCTGAAGTGCCGGGAGACCCTCGGGCAGGGGGAGAGGATCCCCCTGTACCCTCGGCCTTTCTCAGCTCTTTAGTTGATGAACCAGACTCCAGCGCTGGCAGAGCCATTGTTTCCCTGAGTGGCTTCAATCAGAGTCCGGAACAATGAGATGCTCACAGACAAAGGTTTTTAATGGATAATTAATTGTTCCAGCCTGTAAAGTTGCTGTGCAAAGATCCTGGTGAATCAGAGTTTCCGACTTCCAGCCCCTTTACAACAGGACTGAACAGTAATGCAAAAATCATGGGCTGGATCGGGAAATTTTTAAAAATAGAGAGAGAGAAGTGAGGGAACCGCGAGGTGGGGCTGGGGGAAGGGGGGGGTGGCAGCATGGGGTGAGGACGGTGATACTCATCTTGAAGATACTCATCATCCTTGTAGATGAGAAAAGCAAAATGAGAAGAAAAGGAGGGACAGCCGGGACACCGGGGGGTTCGGCCCTGTCCCCCCAGCAGGCTGCAGAGCCCGGCGCACATGCGGACACATGCGGACACATGCGGACACATGCGGACACATGCGGACACATGCGTTAGGGGCAGGCACATGCTAAGCACACGCATATTAATCAGGAATCTCTGTCAGTCTCCCCCTCTCTCTCCGGAGCTGTGCTCAAAGGCAGGAGATTAGCTGATCCCAGCCCAAGGCAGGGGACAAAGCAGACTTCAATGGAGTCCCCGCATAATGGCAGATTACATTAGAGAGAACAGACAGACGTGTCCTTGTCATCCCAGGTTAATATGACTATAGATTAGTGCTGTAGCTGTTGATTGTTATGGAAATCCCCCCATTTAGCTCGTTCCTAAAGCATTGACAGTTCTAGCCTTGAATTCGGAGCAGGGGTGGAACTTGTTAATGGATTTCATTTTCCTGCAGGAAGCCGAGGCATTTAAAGGGAGAGGCAGCACAAATCTGCTGAGTTTTTGGAAGAGTTCCAGTGTGTATTGAGTCAGCGCGGACATTTAATCCCTTGTTCAGATGCAAAGCAATGCAAAGAGCCATGTTGGTCTCGCCTCTCTAGGAAAAAAGGAGGAATTTTGGCTGGGTGGAAGTAAACGTTCAGGGGGTTGTTTCCTCTGAAACCCTCTCCTGACCTGGGCAGCCAATGCCTGGGGCACGTCCCCGCACACCCCGCACATGTCACCGCACCTGGCTCTGCCAGGCTTGGCTGAGGGATGCCAGCTCGGGGGCTGGGGCTGCTGCCACCCCTCTGCTTTCTTGTCATCTTGTCCCTGACGTCTTTGCTGCCTTTCCCCTGGGCGGGGGGGAACGCTCCGTGTCCCCGCTCCTCCTGCCTTGGGGCCGTCCCCTCTCGGACACTTTCGGGGCTCCTTTTGCTCTTTTTGGTCAGGGATAGCTCTCCACCCATCCAAAGGTGGCTGCTGCCAGCGAGAGGTGATGAAATCCCACCCTCTGCCCCCGCCCCATTTCCCATCAGGAGAACAAACAAACAAACAAACACACAAACACAGAAACCAGAAATGAAGCCCCGAGAAGGGCCGTGGTGTTTTTCACAGTTCGGGTGGTGGGTTTCAGAGCTGACAGACTTTAGTGCAGCTCTTGGTGGAGTCAGAGAGGGGATGGGAAGGGGCTGGGAGCCCCCAGCAGCAAAGAAAAAAATGGGATTCTCGCTGCTGGCTGAGACTCTCCGTCTTCCAGGGAAGCCCGCTGTAAATTTGAATTTACAGAAGTAAGGACCATGTTTTACTGCCATTTCATTCATTCCCAGCATCCAGGATACCTGATCTTGACGGGACCTCTGGGATGCTTCTGCAGCACAGGCGGTGCATAGTAATGATGCTAATGAATTCCCCCTTCCCTAATTGCTGCCGGTGCCGGGGGTCACACACACGCCCTGTCCCAAGCCCTGCTCAGTGCCGCCAAACTGGATCTTCCTGGGAACCCCCTGCCCCTGGGAGGGGGGGAGGTTGCTGGGGAGATGCCTTGGGGGGTCCCACACTTTGGAGCCTGGCTTCAGGTGGAGGCATAAGCAGCAGGAGAAGCAGACGAAGGTCCCGAGAAAGAAAGCTGCCCTTCTCATGCAAATGCCTCTGGTGGGGGTGGGAATGCGAGGGAGGGAGACACAGGGCTCCTGGCGCCGATAGAGATGCTGAATTGTTTCTAATTAATTAGCATGTTTTTCAAAGCTTTCCACGAGACGTCAGCAGCTTTTTAAGGGCGTTTTGCCAAAGAGCATTTAAATGGAAATCCCCCTGAGATACAGTATACTCTTTGCCGGGTCTCACTGGAAGGTAGATTCTTCCCAGGGGAAACCAGCCCCTCCGTCCTTGTTTAATTTGTGGGTTTATTTGGATCTCGGATCTGGGGGATTATCCTGAGATCCAGCCTGGGGCCGGCGGGCTGCCCATCTCCTGTGCTGGGTGCTCTGCAGCCCGGGTCCTTCTCCCGCAGGGGTGCAGGATCGGTCCCTGCAGCCCGCATCCCCCGGGCGGGTCAGACACCAGGAGATTTCCTGGAGATTTGCAGCCTGAAGCCAGGCACCCGCATGTGATAGTTCAGATGAGCAAAGATAGGTCCCTAAATCCGGATTAGGAGTCAGAACTAAAGCAGATTGATGGGCAGGAGGTCACCACCCCACCGCTCCTAAACCCCAGCACCGATCCGGGCAGATCCCTTCCAGCTCTGAGCAGGGGTGACAGTGACTGCAGGACCTGGCACTCATCTCAGGGGTGGCCAGGCTGGACCCTTCCTTTAGACTGAGCCCCTGCTGGACTCTGACTTGGCCCTGGCCCCTTCCTTCTCCCAGCAGGTAGTAGTTCAAATGGCGCTTGCTGATGGAGGTCACAGCTTCCCAGGAGGAAGGGAGGTCTCAGTCACCTGCCCCAAACCTGCTGTGTCCAACGTGTCCCTGTGCACAGGCAGCTCCGGTTTTGCTACTTTCCCCAAGGACAAGGAACCTTGTGTTGGTTTATGGTGCAGACCCGAGCTTTTCATGGCCCCGTGATTTATGCCAGGGCCTGAGTTATAACTCACATTTCTGTTTAAAAGCTAAACACTCTAATCGTGGTGGCTATTACTGTCATCACGTTTCGGCCGTACTTAGGAGATTCAATCTAGCCAAAGCTGGCCTACGTGATATTATCTCTGTGTTTGTCTGCCTGATGGAGATGTCTTTATTTTTTTTTTTTTTCTTTCAGATATTGCTGTCTCAAGGACTGTTTTCCAAGCAACAATTCATGTCTCCTTCAGTCATCAGTGAAAACAATCAAGCTCAATTTTATTTTTGGCAGAAATCGAATGCTAAATGAGATCTCTGAATCATAAACAAGAAGGATGTAGACAAATCGGAGGGAATTCGGAGGAGAACATCGTGGATGATTGAGGGCAGGAGGGACAGGCTGATGGGAAAGATTAGCAGAAGTAAATACTTATAGCCAGGCTAAGAGAAGACTAATGGGGAACATAATAGCTGCCTTGGAATATCCAAAGGGTGTAAACACTGACAGGGAAGAAATATTGTTCAGAATGGACCAGAAGTGGCAGAGCTATGAATAAAGGTGATGAAATCCAAGGAAGGGAAACTCAGCATCAACCCCAGCACAGATTTTCTGTTTCTGCCCATCTGCAGTGCCACGGACTTTCCCAAAGAAAGCAGGATAAACACCACTGCTAGAGTGCTCTGAGCCTGCAGAGGAGAACATCCCTTAAATAAATAATTGGCCCTGGAACATTTTCACCCTCATAACTAGGCGAGGTGAATGAATAATCCATGATGGATTGCTTAGGCAAAGAACTTGGCTGCTGACATTGCTCACAGTTTGCTGCTGAATGGATCACACTTCAGTTCATCTCATACTTCAGGTTACCCGATTCCTTTTTTTTTTTTCTTTTACTTTTCTTTGGTTTTACTCTAGGGAAAGACTGCCCACAGAGCTCCCTGTGCAGCCCCAGGAGCCACGCTGGACACGGGCAGTGGGAGATGTCAGGCATCCCCCTGCTCCCAGCTGAGATGAACACAGGCAGGAGGCCACCAGAGCTTTCACTCTGCAGGGAAGAGTATCCTGTAGGGAATTCTTTAGGGAATCCTTTAGGGAAGGAGAGTATCTGAGGAGAAATAGAGTATTTCACAAAAGGAGACAACTTTTCCTTCTGGGTGATGCTGACCTTGCTGAGCAAGGAGGGAAAGCACCCAAAGGGATCAGTTCAGGAGGCTGAGGGCTTCACTGCTCACCTTTGCAGACAGACACACGGTTCTTGCTTGGAGGGTGCAGCAGTACCCTGCTCTGATTCCTGCAAATGGGCTCTGGGGGGAGTCCAGTGCCCTGTCCTCCCTTGGTACGAGTTCACACCTCACCTACACGTCTCTGTGTGATGGTTCCTCATTTTCCAAGCCACTGGAAGCGGATAATTGGATGTCAGCACGGTTTCCGTCCCTCGCTCTGCAACGGGCTCTTGGGTCCTTCTCCACAAGGACCCTGGAAGTGAGTTTTGGAGAAATACTGTATCTGAACTCAATTAATCAGCATCCTATAAAAGGCCCTTTCTGACTGCTTTGATTGCCCAGTAAAACATGCAAGGGGAGGTAAGAAAATTGTAATAGCAAGAGGTAGAGAAACACGGCTGGCCCATGGGTGTGTTCAGGCCCAGGATATTATCCTGCTGCTGCCTCCAGTGGGGTTTCTCCTGTCTAACTGCTTTTCCTGGTGCAGAACACACCAGTTGGGACAAGAACCAATCTGGACAGAGCAGATTAAAGTTTAAATTCAGCTTCAGCCCCACAGATTTTTCCTCTTGGGCTTTGGCTGGTGCAGCTGATGCCAGGGCAGGCAGAGGAGCTGCTGAACAATTCACACAGGCAGGAGCAGCATTCCCTCTGCAGCATGCAGCCCTCCTTGGGGCAAGTCTGATGTGGTCAGGGCCATCTCAGCAACACCATGAAACAATTCAGGATAGGAAATGAAGAAGAACATGTTGTCCTAGGCAGGAGAAACCAAGGAGGCAGGATGCAATCTATTGCCATGAACTTGTATCTGACCACAGTGGTCATAAACTCAGCTTTACCTCTGAAAAATGGTTCTTTGGCTGCTCGGTGGGCTCTGCTGCCCTGCCAGGAGCTGCTTGGTAATGAGTCAGGAGATGGACAGCCACTTTAATGCCATCAGCACTACCCTTTGATGCTCATGTCCCTCTGAGCACTGGTCCCGGTGGCCCCGGAGTTGAACTGGGCATCCTGGCTGGTGGCCAGCAGACCCCCCTCCTGATCCCACCTCCCTCCTCCCCACACCTTCCCCTTCATCCCGTTTTGCTCCTCAGCTCCTCCTCTTCACTGAAAGAGAAAGGTGTGGGGAGGCAGGGCTGGAAGCCAAGCAGCAGGAACAGCTCTGAGCTGGGCACTAAAACACCCACAGAAAAACTCGTCCAGGGCTTTCCCCCAGAGCACTGCAAAGGAAACCCTGAGCTGCTGAGCTGTGGGAGCTGTGGGAAGGCTCTGCCTGGGAGAGGACAGGTCATGACCTGATCTCCTGACTGCAGATGTAAATCTGGAGCTCTGTGGTTGGGGGGAATGTAGCTCCTGAGGATTTGCTGCAGTATGAGGGTGAGCAGGACCTGCTCAGAGAAACCCCAATGTCATCCTGCTCTTGGTGACACCAGAGGATCCTGGGCAGAGCTGCCAGCAGGAGAAGCACCCGTGTCCTCAGAAGTCCCTCATGGGGATGTTCAGTTTGTTGGCACAAGGACAGCTCTTTGGATCACTGAGGAATTAGGAAATGGGCTGGTTCCCTGGCACTGCTGGGCAGCAGCCTGTCCAAACCCCTGTGTCCATGAAACAGCAGCTAGGATGCTCCTGGGATCCTGCTGAGATGTACAGAGGCCTCCTGTGGTGGTTGATGCTCAGGGCTGTGTCTCCTCCAAGCCAGGCTGGGATGCTGACATCCTCTCAGTGGGCTTGCCAAGGGAGCTGCTTTCCCCCCTTTCATTCTCCTGATCCATCCCTGCCCTTTCTCCCATCATCTTTATTCTTGCCAGGTTTGGAGTTCAGCCCCTGCTCTTTCCCTGCCTGGGTAGGTGACCCCACACCACCACCCTTCTGTTCTGTTCTGTTCTGTTCTGTTCTGCCATGAAAGAACCCAAAGGAGGGTTGCTGCTTCTTCCCAACCTCCCCTGGAGGCAGAGGACCTGGGAGGTGAGTTGGTGCTGGCAGAAGGGCTCAGGAGCATCTGTGGGCATCACTGCTCCTGCTCCCACATGTCCCAGTGCTGGTCCCAGACTGCCCCAAGCACCCGGGGGATGCCTTCTGACTTCCAGGCATCCCTAATGCTCTGCACATTTCCCTGTGCAAACACCAATGGGCCCCAGCTCTTCCCTGCAGCTTGGGCCCTTTGCCATGTGTCTGGGTGGTGCCAGGGATGCCCCCAGCTCCCCCTGCCTCTCCTGGCCAAGGTTGTCCCAGCTGGGTGATGGGTGCCGTCTCCCCCAGGGCCATCTTCTGCTCCCCCAGCGGATGAGCTGAAATTTTTCAGGGCAAAGAAAAACAAACAGGGAATAATGAAAATTGAAACTGCCAGCTTGAGTTTTGGACAAATAAACATTGACGTAAGGAGGAATGGAATGGGTGGGAAACGTGGATCATCTCCAGGACCAACATGTGGTGCCTGGGTTGCTGCAGCAGCCGTGGCAGAGCTGGGTGCCAGGGTGCAAGAGGACAGAGCAGCACTGCTGCCAGACCCAGTGGTGCCTTTCTTTAATCACTGACTTTTTTTTCTTGTCTCATGACAAGTGGTTTTGTGCTGGAAATATTAGTTTTTATGAAAAAAATAAGTGACCATAAAGGTTTTCCTGCAGGGCCCCTCAGTCCCTCTGACCCTGTTTAAATATGAGGAGGACACCTCAGGATGTTCCTGCTCCTGTCATCTGTGCTGGTGGGCAGGCTGCAAGGGGGACACAGCTAACCCCCTTTGGCCCTAAGAAAAAAAGGCAACACATCAGTAAGACCTGAAGCACCAGCCTTGCCTCTACACCTCCTATGCCCCAGGTCAGGGCTGGGAGGTGCTGCTGGGCATCCAGCTCCTGCCCTGGGATGCAGGATGCTCTGGGTGGTACATCCTGATCTTCAAGGAGGGGACAGCCCCTTGGCCACCTTGACCCGAGCCCCAAGGCCAATGGGCAGTCCTGGGGTGAAAGGAGGCTCCAGTGCTGCCCAGGCTGCTGGGAGAGCAGCACAAATGGGAAACACATTGGGGATTAGTGGGAGAGATAATAGCAACAGACGGGGCCGGCCTGGCCCTGATTACTGCACAATCACAGCAATCGCTGCTGTTTATAATTCCAGCAGAAGCAATTCAATTCTTCTTTTATTGTATTCTTGCTTGATTGTGTTTGGGGTTTTTGCCCCCCCCCCCGACAAATGTGGAGTTAAAGGGACCTTAACGTGCAGCTTAGGATCAAATCTGGACCTGAGAGGGAATCACCACAACCTAATTAGGTGGGGAATGTCCCCCAAATCTGAAGCAAGTCACTGCTTTAATTCCACCTGGCCTGGACTGGAATCTCTGCTCTGAGCTGCCTCCTGCCCGGGCTCCTGCTGGGGAAACACCATTGCTTGGGGAATCTGCTGGTTTCTGGAAGGAGCCCAAAGGCCCCCAGGTGATGGAGCCAGCTCCTTGCCAAGCTGGGGACAGTCTCAGCCCTTCTGCACTGGGGGATGGCAGCACCCATGGTCAGTGAGACACCAAAAGCTTTTTTACTGGGTGAGCTGGCAGGGACCCCGTGGCCAGGGATGGGGATGGTGACCCTGGGTGTAGCTGTGGTACCCCTGGAGGTTCCAAAGGGTGACAAGAGGGGGAGGGTAGGGGCTTGCCATAATTTTACCTGAAGGACAGCTGTCTTCAGCTAGAGGTGGAAATAACAAGTGCTTCCTTCTGGAAGAAATGGCCATGGACTGTGTGTGGGGACCTGGCTGGAGGTGGGGGTCCTCTGCAGCTCAGCCCAAGGAGTCCTTTTCCTCCTGCCTCTCCAACCATACCTTTTGTCCATCTCAATCTATTTTGGTTTTTTCTGTTATTTTGTCTCTGCATTCTTCTCCCCCACTCCCTTGCTTGTCAAATTTTACTCTCCCTTCATACCTGGAAAGGCTGAATTAGAGGGTTTGAAAAGCACTTTTAGCAGACAGCCATCACCCATTTTTTTGCCAGTGGCATATGGTGATAATAACAGTGCAGCAGCCCCAGACCTCCTGGCTTCAATTACTTTACAGGATCAGCTAATCCCAGTTAAAATTACCTATGTAACTGAAGAATAATTGCAAACCAGGCTCTCTCCTGGACTCTGATTTTCTGAAAAATCGTTACAGAGCTGCTCCTGGTGCCCAGGCTGTGGAGGGACCCATGGGTGAGGCACAGGCGGAGGGAAATGCTGGCCCAGGGAATTGGTTTCTGTTCCTTTCACCATCTCAGGACATCTCTGGTCCTTCCACTGAGCAAATCCGCTGGTGACAATGATAAGACATGGTTCTTCTTTAGATGGCAGATAAATCTCTCTGCTCTGGACCGATCGCTTCGACACTTTTAGTAATTTTAATGACTTTTTTTTTTTTTTTTTTTTTTTAGAGGTTGCTCCTTTTAAATGTAATGCTCTGGCAGAGGTCCCCTCCTCCCTGCCCAGCCCTGCTGCCAGCCTTGCCCTGGCACATGGCATCCTGCCTCCTTGCACCCCCTGCCTCTGACCTGCAGATGTGTTTTCCCTGGCACTGCTGTTGTAGGCCTTGATGAAGGATCAGGCAGACACCGATGGCTCAGGGGCTCAATAAACTTTATTAACTCCTTGATGGGCCTAACACACTCCTTACAACACTCCCTTACAGCCCTGGGTTTCAGGATTTCCATGGTGCAGAATTTTGACGCTGTTGGGCAAAACTCAGCAAAAACTGCAGATGAGGTCTCTAAAAACAAAAAAAACCCCAAAGTCAGGTATATTCCAAGAGTTATCACCTGCAGAGTGGTTCTGGCTGCCCTCTGGCCTCCCACTCCAAGGATGAGAACATCTCAAGGAGCTTGAGCCTGCCCCTGCGTGGATGGCAGCAAGCCAGATACTTTTGCAAGGAAAGATAAAGATGGGAAAATAGCAGCATGATCAATGTTGCTCTCTGGTCCTCCTCGAACTGTTTCTCTCCTGCAAGTGTAGCCCAGCGCTCCTGTTGCCATTATTACTCTCCCTTATTTTTCAGTCTGGTTTATGAAAGCTATTGATCCACCAGCTGCTGGGAGCTCCAGCTGGGCTGGCTCCTGATGGGCTCAGCACATGGCAGTGCTGGAGGAGCAGCCAGCCTGAGGGGCACTCACCCACCAGCAGAAATGTGGTTTAATTGACACATTGGCTTGAAGGTGCTCGGGGTGCTGGAAGATGCTTGGGGTGCAGGAAGGTGCTTGGGGTGCTGGTGGGGCAAGGGGAGCAGTGAGGGAAGGGAGAGCACATGGCTGCGGGTTGGAATCTCTCCACTAAGAGCACCAGACTTGCCTTAATGAGAGCTGATTTGCCTCTTACCAGCAGACAAATAATTGCATAAGGCCAGGAGCTCGCTCAGAGGAAGGATGAGGGGGAAAGCAGAGCAATTTTCTGATTTCCAGCTCACTGTGTTCCTCTGGGAGAACACTGAGCCCAGGGACTCTCTGCCTCCCACCCCAGGGGGGCTTCTGCAAGGCACCCCCTGACCCAGGTGTGCAGGTAACTGGGGGGGCAGGGGGATTCAGAAGGTTTTCAGAAGTTATGTGGTATGGATGTACATGAGTTTGTTTTAAACACAACCCCCGGGGTGTTTCAGCTAACTCTGGGCTGTGCTCTGGGGTGAGAACAAGGTGCTGTCAGAGCAGGCTGCCAGGAGGGAGGGGAAGGCATCACTGAGCTTTAATTCCCTGTGCTGCCCTGAATGAAGATATTGTCACTGGTGGGTCAAACAGAGGGAAGATAAATCTGGAGCTGTGTCACCCTTTTGGTGCCCGGGGGAGGTGGCTGGCACCTGGGGAAGGAGAGGGAGGAAAGAATTGCTTTGCCTGGAGGAGATGCTGAGCACTCCGAGTGCCTCCTCCTGCCCTGGGATTCCAGCAGCTGGTGGCATTGCAGACAGAAGGGGCCTCTCATCTGCAGCTCTGTGCTGGTGCTCAGGGGAGTGTGGTATAAATATGAAGGCAGAGAGCTGGAATAACACCTCAAGACCTGAGGAGCTCCTTGCTGGCACTGAGGATATAATGTGTTTTTTGCCTGTGGACTGGGAATGCTCTATTCACTGCTGGGGGTTTCTAATGGGGTCCCCTTCAGTTCTGCTCCCAGCCTTTCAAACCAGTGGTGTCCTTTTGTTTGCAGGAAAAGACAAGTGGCTCTGGAGAGAATGCACATTTTTATCCTCCTTTTGTGTGTGCTCAGGGAGCCAGCGGGAAAAGTTAAAGAGTTTATGGAATTATGTTTTCAAGAGGATGTATACCAAGTGGTGGCACCACATTCATTCTCTGCCTAGAGGAAAGAGGAAGGGGTCAAGGCAGGGACCTCCCTCTCATCCCTTCTGCAGAAGTCCTTTAGATCTCAGTAGGTTTAGAGAGAGAAGCTGCACGAGCATGGGCTGCCATGATGGTGGGATCAGCTTTGGCTTGTTCTTTCCAGTATCTTCAGTCTGGGGATGCTTAATAAGAATATCCAAAGCCAAGCCAGAGGTCGAACTTATATTTGGCTGCAGCAGAAATAATTATCTCCTGTTCAGCCCCAGCCTCTGAAGACAGTAACTTCTAACAGCTGCCAGAGGAATTAGTTCCTAATGCAGGAAGCTGCAGGGGCAGAGGCTGGAGACATTGCTCACCCAAACCACAAGCTCTGCACCTGCCCAGGGAGCAGGGAGGGTGTCCTGGTGCAGGACAGAGCTGGCAGCACCCTGGATCAGAGCCATCCATTAGGAGGGCTGGAGCCCAGGCTGGCAGAGATAATTCCCCTTGTGGAAACCTTGCTGGGTGTCTGCCCTGAATCCCCACCTTAGATAATCTGAAACCAGTGTCAGACTTTATCCACAAATATGAGTGCAAACTCACAGAAAGCACAATTTGATTTATTGAGAGAAAAAGGGGGACAAGGGTAGAAAGAAGGCTTTCAAAGCACCCACTGCCCACACAGGTGGGGGTGATGCTGATGCCCGTGGGGTGGGCAGACCCTGGGACCAGCCCCCCAGCTGGGGGGCATCTGCAGTGCCCCATGGCTGGTGTGTGTGCCCAGACAGAGCCTCCCACGCTCACCCTGCTCAGGGACCAGCACAGAGAGATTTTATTCTATGTTTTGAATTATATCACCAAAAATTGAAAGCTGTTCTTAGGAATTTTTCAGCCTGAAACCAGGCAGAATTATTCTATTAAGCAGGTTACAATGAATAATTCAGTCAGGCTCCAGTGATGAAGGTGCCTTCTATTGGAGATACCAGGTGGGTTTTGCTAAAGGGGCAAAAGTTTGAGCTGCACTGGGAGATGAGTGCCTGACCTGAGGCTGCTGCTGCTGTTGAAGGCAAAAACTTTTCCCTAAACTGCCTGTAGGGATTAAAGTCCTACGGCTCCACCAGCACCCCATCATCCTCTGTCTCCATCCTCCTGCCCACCCACAGCAGCAGAGCCAGAGAGGGGTGCATCCCCACCCACCCACGGCAGAGCATCCAACTTGGCCAGCCTGGGAGAACCTTATTTCACAAGGTGGCAATTAAAATTTTATGCTCTGGGTTTTCCCTGAATGATTTTAAAATGTCTTTTATGATGACTTCCTAGTAGCAAGTCGAGTAAATTAGAATCTGAGTGCAATCAGCATCCTTAATTCAGATGCCAGCCCGGGGCCCGTCGGGGAGGCTGTGTCTCAGTGAGCTCTGCCTGCCAAAGAAGGTCAAGGGCTGGGTGTCCTCAGAGGCTTCACCCTTAGAGGATTGTCAGGGAGGAAAAGAAACACCAGAAAGTAGGACACAGTCCCTTAAGTAGCACAAAAATCCCGCCCTGCTCAGCAAACTTCACTTCTTTCCCTCATCTGTATGTTTTCTGTCACGTCTGAGGAGATGGGACTTTGATGATCTATGAATAAAGGAGCAGCAGCAGTAGCAGCAGCACAGCCAGGAGCAGGGGGAGCAATGATGCTCATCACCTGGTTGGGGATGCCAGGGTTGGTGTTGGGTGATTCCTGGTGGTGGTCAGCCCTGCTTTGGTATTGAGAGCCAGTTCCTGGGCTCTGCTGGATGTGTCCTCCTTGGCCAGGGCATGTCCTCAGGGTGACAGCTGCTCCTGCTCCCTCCTGGCTCCCATGTCCAGCTGCCAAACCCAGGGCTTGTTCTGGCTCCGGAGGGCACCCACAAGGGCTCTCAGTCTCCAGATCCTCCACAGTAACCCTGCGGGCTGGGAGGAACTGGTCAGGATCCAGAGCCTGGAATCTTAAGGGCTAAAGCAACCACTGGTTGAAGAAACTTCACCCGCTGTGTGAGGCTGTGAACCTGGAGGACACAGAGGACCAGGAGAAGGTCTCATTCCCAGGCACAGGACAGAGGTTCTGGCAGAGGCCACAGCTCCACACAGATGTGCAGCATCTGCTGGTTTGGGGGAGGCTCCATCCAGGGGCTGTGAAACTCCCTGGAGCACAACCTTGAGGAAAGACTGTTGGATGGAACAATCCTCTTATAGGGGGAGAGTTTTGCTTTCTAATTAAAAGCTCAGCTGCCATGGCAGCAAAGGAGAGGGTTGTGTCCCCCTGCCCTGGGTGTGAGGGACAGACCCTGCTCTAACACATCCCGGTGCAAAGAGCACGGGGAGGTCAGGGCCTGCATCCTCCATCCCACCATGGGCACAGGGCTGGGAGAGGCCAGGGGTGGGCACCAGCGGGGCTGGGGCTCCTCCATCTCCCCCCAGCTCCTGGCTGGATGAAAGCAGGTTTTGTTTCACCTCCCACCCCAGAGCCGGAGGTGTGTAAACAGGAAAAGAGTCACTCCCCCGTGCACCGGGAGCGGGGGGAAAAACGAGGTGTTGAAAAGATGACAACTGGCTCTGCTGAGGAGTTCACCTGGTCGGGGAGGTGGGAGCGGGGGGAGATGGGGCAGGAGAGGGATGAGGAAGTGGTGGGGGTTCTGCAAGACAAGAAGAGACTCTTGGAAAATTTTCTCTTTTATTATGGGAGCAGAAAATATTCAGCATCGCTTCCTGGCATCAAAGGTTTTTCACTTTCTTCCACCTTGAACAAATAAAGCCAGGCCCGTCCGGCTGATGAGAGATGGAGGGGCAGCAGCGGGGCCGGGCGGGCAGGAGGACGGGCAGGACGTGGCTATGAAAAGCTCTCTGTGCAGCCCGGCTCTCCTGGGGGCAATAAGGGCTGACAAAAAGCCCAGAAAGCAGCTTCATCGCTGAGGTCATTCCTGCCCTTCCCCACTTCCAGCCTCCTCCTCCCTCCTCTGCTTGAGAACCTCAGAGTGTCCCGCAGACAGAGCCCGCCAGGTCCTCCCAGTGTCCCCACAGCCCAGGTGTCCTCTTCTGGGGACAGTGGCACTGGGGACACCTCTCCATCGCTGGGGCCGTGGCAGGAGTCAGGCAGCACCGAGGTTCTCCGGTCCCTGCTGTCACACGGTGCTCCTGCCAAGCCCTTCCCCAGGGGGCACCGGAGAGGAGTGGCATTTGGTGGCAGGAAAAGAGCCTTCTGCCCTTCAAAGCAATCCCCATCCTCGCCATGCAATGCTCCAGGCTGGATTTCTGCCCCAGCATCACCCCCTGGACACCCGGCTGGGTGGCATCAGGGGACAGCCAGCTCCTGGGGACATCGCTGAGATAGATACACGTTGTTACCACCTGGTGGCACCAAAAAAAAGAGTACTCAGAGGAAGAACTAATTACTACCAATTGCTGGCCTCGGCTTGGGATTTTAGGCTGTCTGGGATTCCCTGCGCGGGTGTGAAACCCCGAGCCCTGGTTCCGAGAGGGAGAGCTGATGGCTCTGGGCTGCCGCAGGGATTGGGCTCAGGGTGAAAAGCGATGTAAAAGAGGCCGGGGGGTGGGGAGGATGCTTGGTTTGGGGAGATCAACCCCCTGCTCCCCCCGGCTGCCACCCCCGGTACCGGAACCGGAACCTTCTGGGGCTGTGAGCTGCCCCGCGGGTGCTGGCTGCTGCCAAAGGAGCAGGGATGTGGGATGAGCCCTGGGAAGGCTGCAGGAGCCTCCCATGCCCTTCCTTTCCCAGTGATAATGCTGAGCAGGAGGCACACCGAAGCAGGCTATCTGATGAAAGAGGGTTTAAGTGCTCGGGTTCCATTCAAAAGACACAACTTAAATAAAGGGGGAGAGGTAGCAGCTCTTGATGGTTGGAGAGATTTATGTATCTCAGCTGCTCCTGATCAGCCCTGGTCACCTCCAGCTCCCCATCCTGTGTTTTCCACCCTCCCAGGGTTGCCCCCTGTGTTGAAATGTTTGGGTGTCTCTGGAGGACTGAGCCCTGGCCCCCATCAATCCCCCCTGGCCAACCCAGCAGCAGGGAGGAAATTGGCTTCGTGTAAGGTCTCATTTCCCTTTGAAGTGCAGAGCAGCACAGGAGAGTGCTCTGAGGAGGTCTGGAGGATAACCAGATAGAACTGGGCCCCAAAACCTTAAAACTGGGAAGCTGCAAACTAGAGGTGAGCTGAAGCCCACAGAGAAGCCTGGTTCCTGTTTCACCTCCCTTAGGAGAGTGTCAGTGCTTCCAGAGCCACCACCAGCAAGGAGGGAGGGAGAGGGATGCAAACACACCAGGAGGACACGTGTGTTGGCACCAGCATGAGCCAGGGCATGGCCAGGCTGTGAAGTTCCTTTGCAGAAGGGTCTGATCACAGCAGCAAGCTCGAGCATCCTCTAATCCTCTTCATCCTCTGTCCAAGGGAAGATCAACCTCCTCTGCCCAGCGGGTGTTTCAGGTAAAGTTCTCTTCCTTCAAAGATGGAGAGAGGGTTTCTGGGTATCCCTTGCAGCCTCAGATGGGTCTCCCAGACTCACAGCATCCTTGCTGGGCATGTGGGCAGGGGCAGAGCTGCTCTGCTGCCCCATCCTTAGGACCTGAGAGCCTCTCAGTGCAGGGAAAGTTTCATCCAGGCCAGAGATACCCACCATGTGCTTGCTGAAGTGAGATCTAGAAGCACTCAGACACATTTTCTGCATCTTCTGCTGCACTGTGGGGATAACAGATCACCAGCCCCTGCCTGTCATCCATCCTGCTTATTTCCTGCCCAGGACCTGATTTATGCCTGCATCTCTTTCCTTTATGCCATCAGTGCCTGCTGATAGATGGTCCCTCTCTCTGCTCTTGCTGTCCCCTTGTGCTACATCAAGCCATTAATTCTTTGCAAACGTAAACCTGTCTTGCCTTCAAGACTTTAATTTTGCAAAAGCATAAACACCTTATAATCTGTCTATCTTTATCTGGCAAGCTGGCTCTGGAGCTTTCCCTCCCCTTCCATGGCTGTAGGTTATCTGGGGTGATGCTGTGGAGGATGGACCAGGAACAGCAGTCATGGCCAGGGAGCTGCCCCAGTCCCAGCAGCTGGAGGAAAGAGTCACTCACTACTCTCATCCTCCCTCAGAAGCACAAAACCACCTGTTACAGTCCAGGAGAGATGTGGGAGGTTCAGTCTGTCACATTAAGCCATTAAAGCCATTAAATCCAAAGGTCGAGTGCTTGGCAAGCTGGTGAGCGATCTAAGCACAGCTCCCAGGTCTCTGGATAATGCCCAGACCTTCTGTACAGGGGGAGTTTTCATCCTCAATGAATCCAGGCATTTCTTGGGTATCTAGTCCTGATGAAAGATTGAAAACGGAACTTTGCCATGAGCTGGGGAATGGACCCTTACACCCTGCCCCACTCTGTGTGTCCCCATTGCTCTGGGGCTGGGTGCCCACCTCTGGCCACCACCAGCACCTACACTGAGCCTCCAGCGAGTCCCTGCAGTGGTTTGTCTGCCCTTCCTCCCCTCACTTTCCTCTTCTCTCTTTTTGGTCCTCATTTGAGCCAGCTGTCCCCATCTTTGGCACATAAAAATATGTGCCATTCCTCCCCGCGGGGCATGACGTGAATTCGGTTCCCTGGCTGTAATCCATTTAGTGCCAGGTTATTAAAATGAAGATATCTTTCAGCACTACAGACCTGTTAATCAGGGGAATGGCTTCAGAGGGCTTTTGTGGGCTCTGTTAATTTGCACTGCATTGAGCCACACGGAGCTGAGAGGAGCATTATGGAGGGGAGTGAAGGCAATGAATCAACAAAGTGGATTGAAGAGTGCTCGGCTGGCTTGGCTCTTCTGTGGCTGCTGCCTTCTGACTTAAACGTTTGACATCCATCACAGCCTGCAGAGGTAACTCTGCCTCACAGGCAAGGGGTTTTGTCCTTCTGGGTCCAGCCTGTGCCCTGCAGGTTTGTCAGCAGTGGAGCAGCCCCATGGGGTCCAGCACCACCCATCCCTCCTGGCTGGCTCTTCTCCAGGGGGTGGGTAGGTGGTGTGCATCCCATCCCTCCTATCCCACCCGGGTCCTTGAGCTGTGTTTGGGCTCTCATACCAAAATGCACCCTTCTGCCTACACATCCCTGGGCTTCCAGTGGGAGGATCTCCAGAGCTGTTGTAACTACAACGGGACGTAGTGCAAACCATCTCTGCAGCAGCACCCTGAGCGTGCAGCCTTTTGGCAGCTCTGATCACTTGTGGTTAATTTAGAGCACGTGTCACTCTCTGTCCTCCTTTTGGCTAAGAGTTTGTGCTTCTGAAGGAAATGTTGCATTTTCATCAGGCTTAATTCTTTAGGAAAAGGAATCATTCATGTCTCCTGACTTTGAAACCTGGAAGCCTTGTCATCTTCCTATTAAAGGTGTCCTTTTTTGCTGCAGTGTTACAGAACAGCAGGCTTTTAAGTCTTTGCTGTGGTCAGACAATGGGAAGATGGCATCAGCTCCGTGCCTTTGAGTGGCTTTAAGGGGATTTTAAGGGAGGATGATGCTGGAAGCGAAGGACTGATGGGTTGGGATGGATTGGGACTGCTATCCACTTAGCACTGCTGAGCAAAAGAAAATGTCATCTGGAGCTGTGACCTGCCCTGAGCAGGGGAGCTGGGGTTCTCCCACTCAGAGCTGAGTGAAAGCACCACGCTGAGGTGCAGTGAGGCTGGGGGGGTGTTGGGACTCCAGCATGAGCACAGGTGATGGGGAGTGATCACACGGGAGAAAAAGCAAAATTAAAGCAAAAAATTAAAGCAAACTCTTACCCTACAAGTGATAAATGCCACCCAAGACCCAGCCATTCTCTTCATGCCATTAACCAGACCGTAACACCAGGCTTGAGCTGCAAAATCCTCTCTGGGTGGTGGCAACCTAGAATTAGCCATGATGTATGAGAGTCTCCAAAGAGAGATACTGAAAGATAAGTTGCTGAAGAGGTTTAAAAAAATGACCTGTGAGGGTTCAGGGTAAAGAACAAGCGGTGCCTGGTAGGAGGGAGGTGAAATCCACGCTGGTTTGAAGAAAGCCCTCTTCATGCAGCCTCTTGCTTTGGCAGCATTAGTCTTCCTGTTTGCACCCTCTGGAAGGAAATTGTGATCAATTTGGGCCTCTTTCATGGCCTCCCATAGCACACTTAATTTGTAGCTCTTATGCAAATAGCAACCACTCTTTATTTGTTTTTAAATTCTTATCAGCAGTGATACATTGTTTGTTTTTAAACAGAGAAAGGCTGGTGTTTGGGTGATATTTTTCACTAATTGGAACTTGTTGTGTGGGACAGAGCAGAGAGAGTTTGCCTTTTAGCCCAGACCACATGTAAAGGTGCCTGGTTTAGCAGCTGAGAGCTGCTCACCCCCGGCATCTGGGAAGGCAAAGGAAATGTTTCGGATTTAACACCCTCCTGCCCGGCTGCAGAGCTCTGGGGGGAGAATGAGTTTTCATAACTGCACCTCCCGACAAGAAACGTGAATGTGTTTTGGGGGAAGAGAAGAGCAGGCTCCAGGACAGGCTGGTGTGTGCTGCAGGAGCGTGCCCAGGGACCACTGCTCCCGCAGCCCCTCTCTGTCACCCCTCTCCTCCTGGGGGGTCCCTCCTGGGACCTGGGGATGTCCCCATTCTGTGGGAAGCCAGCACACGCCTCCACCTCAAGAGAGACTCCTGGAGAATTAATCCTTGGCAGGGCACAAGGTGACATTCTGCAGGGCAGGGACTGCTGCCCGCTCCCATCAGGGGAATGGCCCAGGGGAGGTGGTGGGGGCAGAGCCCATCCCGGGCAGCAGATGATGTTTCCAGGGCATGGGCTGCAAAGTCCTGAGTGTGAGGACAAGCCCCAGGAATGAAGAGCCTTGCAGCACACAGGGACAATCTGGTCTCTCAGTGTCTGGAACAGGAGGGACTTTGACAGGGCTTGAGCTGGGTGAGGTGACCTGGACACTCCTGCAGCAGGAACATCACTGACTTGAAGTAGAAATGCTCATTCCCCCTCCTCCTGTGGGGGTCATGTTTCTGGGGGTTTGCTCAGAAGCCTGACTGCTCCTGCTGTCCTTGGGAACAGCAAGAGCCAGGAGAGCATCTCCAGCAGGAGCCTTGGGGGGTTGAGGTGCCTCCCCCATTACCCAGGTACCATCCTGGCTGGTTCTCTCTGGAGCACTGGGACCGTGTGACCATCTCTACACCTCAAACTATGGTTTTTTACTGCAGAAAACTTAATTCTAAAGTTATTTTTTTTCAGTCGACAGCACCGAGCCTATTTCTATCGACTTGTCAGCCTTTTGTGAAGCTGATTAGATGTCTGAGGTCTTTCCCCAAAAGTTTTGAGGCCAAGGGAATAGTCTCGTTAAAGAAGATGGCATAATCTCCACACGGAAGTTTTGCAGTTCATGCCAATTAAAAATCCAATGATGCTTTTAGGTTTTTTGGGGTTTTTGTTGGGGTTTTTTTGGTTTTTTTTTTTTTTCTGCAGCCCAGAGACAGCGGGACAGGCAGACACTGGGGAGGCTTGCATGCATTTAGAAAGGGCTGGTTAATCACTAGAAGACCTGCTTCGACATTGGCAAGATTTTGAAGACCCAGGGAAGCTGTGAATGCAGAGGAGTTTGGGCATGGTGGAGGATGCCCTGCGGAGAAAAAGGGAGCACTGGCCCGCAGGGTGTCCTGGGATGGGGGGGACTGGAGCAGGTTGGCTGTCTGATGGCCTCTGCTGGAAATTATCATAAAATCTTTAAAGCAAATAAAGTTCCCTTAAACTGAAAAGGTATTATTTGAATGCTCTCTGACAGAAGAGGTTTGAACAGCATGATCTATTCTGTCTCTGAAATGTCACGAAACATTTATACAGCTGCTCAGTTGGCATTAAAATCCAGGGCTTCTGCAGGAACATGGCAAACAGCTCCAGGTCACTGGGATGAGTCCAAGACCTCAGGCAAGGGGTGGCTGGGGCTTGCTGGCAGCTGGAGCAGAATCCAGCTCCCCTAGAGCAGATGATCCCACAGCCACTGTTAATACCCCTGGTGGCAGCAGAACAGCCCAGGCTGGAGCCCCTTCCCCTGCCCGGCGCTTGGAGCTGCTCCCTGGAACACCGTGTCCGGCACTGGCAGTGTGGAAAGGAAGAGAAAAAGAAACAAAATGAAAGGGAAGCGCCAGTGTGGGTAGGGATATCCCCTGTTCCCTTGGCTGGGGAGCGGGAGAGGAGCTCCTGACGAGCACACAGCCTCTCCTGATGGTGGGACTGGGGAAAGCACCAACCACCCCTTGGCCCAGAGTATGGGTGCTCCTTGTCTCCTGACCATCTCCTCTCTCCACGTGTTCTTTCCATGTAGCTTGTCTCACCTTCCTTCTCCCTCACTGCCCTCTCTTCTCCCTCCTCCACATCCCGAGAGGCTGAACCAGGCTGCAGACACGCATGGGTTCCTCCGACCTCCCCTACCTGAGCAGCTCTGCTCTGATGGCTGGAGGCAGCCACGGGCACCCCCGCCAGCTCAGTCACCTCCCAGAGGAGATGGGAGGGTGATGGGCACCAGGTGGGAGGGTGATGGGACATGTCCCTGTCTTCCGTCCCCTCGGGAGCTGCCCTGGTTGCTCACTAGCAGCTGGCTGCCTGATGCAAGCACCAGAATTATTCCTTCAGCTCCAGCGGCGAAGGGCTGTGGCTTTGGGTGAAGATCCCACCTTTGATCCTTTCTGGTGGCTGCGGTTCCCTGTTTACCCAGACAACCGCAGCTCTTTGTATCTGCCCTCATTAGCTCTCCTGAAGCATCTGCTGATCCCCACGATAAGGCTGTCGGTGCCAGAGCAGGGGCCCGGCCCGCAGCTCCCCGGTTCCCATCCTGCCCCGACAGATCCCACCGAGCAGCCCCCTGGGTATGTTGGTGATGGCAGCCGGCCCAGACAAACCCACGGGGGGATGGATGGATGGATGGATGGATGGATGGATGGAGCTCTCCTCCCCGGGCCAGCACGCCCCTTGTTCCCCAGAAGGCAGAGGTAGGAGGGGACCCATCCAAACGTGCGTGCAGGACATGCCTGGGTTACTCTGCTTCTCCTTCACCTGCATCAGGGGGGGTGTTTTTTTGTTGTTGTTGTTTCTTTTATTTTATTCCCTCGCTTTCATCCTCCTAGTCTTTCTGGCAGGCTTTTGAACATACATAATGACTTGGAAGGTGCAGCAAAGGTTCTGGCACCGGTGGAGCAGGGCGGGAGCAGAGCCAAGGTGCAGGGCTGCACGGTGGTTTCATCCCATTTGCAAACTATAAGGCTGCCTTTGAGCAGGGGGCAGTGCAGGGGAACATGTGCTAAACATCATGTCGGGAAGCTTAGAGCATTAAGGGGAACAGCGTGCTGGCTACGGGCAAATGGAAACGCTTTGTGATTTGTTGTAGGAAAAGGGGAGGCGAGGAGCAGCCTCCTTTGATTTAGGGTTTGGTGAGCAGCTCTGGCAAGGCAGGTAGGATGGTCTTGTCCAAGTGGTTTAGCCAAGCAGGTGTCAGAGTGGCATAAATCAGGGAGTTTCACCCACGTCTGTCAGCCCTTTGAGAAGAGCTCCTTGTTACCTGAGAACTCCCACACAAAGAGGGGCACAGACACAAGGGAACGAGAGGGAAAGAGAGTCCTTGGGCAAATAAAATCCCAGGCACCAACCTGCAGCATGTCCTTCAAGTCTGGGCTCTGAGAAGTGTCCCTCAGGCAGCTGGGGTGGCCCAGGGATGCTCTGGCCCTGCTCAGCAGTGCTGTGTCCCCAGTGACCTCAGGTGTGAGTGCAGAGAGCAGCGGGGTCAGTGAGAGACCAGCTCCTGAGGTATTGGTTTACCCACAGCGTTTGTGAAGTTCCCTTCCTGCCACAACAGGGGCCATGGCATTTGATGTCCTGTGGCAGACCAGGCTGCTCTCAAAACCAAAATACCTGCGAGGCTGAAAGACTGAATCCATCATCGTGATCCTTGGGCTGGTGGGACGGAAGGAAGAGTAAACTTCAGAGCTGGAGTCATGGGTGCTGACTGATGGGATCAGTTGGGTCAGGGTCTCTGGGATTTGGGAGGAAGCTTCAAAGCTGCAGCTAAAAACTGAAATCTCTCCTTCAAAGAAATTCCTCTCTGTCCCTCACTTTCTCCACCCCAGGCCTGCAGGAGGCTGTTGTCACTGCTGGGACAGTGGACAGGAGTCTGATGACAGCTGCAGCCAGACAGGGTGCCCCAAGGTCCTGCAGAAACACAACAGCTTTCCCAGACCTTTTTAAACTTGGAGCATCCACAAAATTAAGTGCCCAGGTGTCAATCTGGGGAAAGAAAAAGGATCACAGAAGCAGAGGAGAGCTGAGAGTCCTTCAGCAGACCAGGAGGGGATACTCACACTGCCAGGACAAGTTCCTATAAATCTATGAAGCTCCTTCTCTTCTGTCCTGGCCTGACTCCATTCCCTGGAAGGTTCCTAGGGAGGAGGTCCCTCCAACCCAGCTCCACCACCAGCCTGAGCAGCAGGAGCACCTGCAGCACTGTGTCTCTCTCAGCTCACTCTGCCAGGTTGCTGGTGGGATGGGATGTAGTTCTTCCCAAACTTCCTCTGGAGCTGCTCTGAGCGTGGCCTTCTCTCAGAAAGAATGAGGGCAAAAGCCCCCCTCTCATCATTGTCACCAATGCCCCAGTCTCATTGTCACAGGGCATTGCTGCAGCAGCAGGTCCCCTGCCAACACATCATCCCTGGGGGCTGGGGTGATGCTTTTCCTGGAGATCAGACTCCCCCCTGCAGGTGAAGGGAGGGAGGTGACAGTCACCTGCCAAACAGAGCCTATTGCTCCCATGGTTTGGGTGCATCACCAACCAGCTTTGCAGTGCTGCAGATATAAATGTTTAATACCCACCAACACAGTGCTGGCTGGGCTGTGACATACATCCAACCAGACTGCTGCTGAGCAGGGGGGGAAGCTTCTTCCCCTTGCCTCACTTACAGCTTGAATGGATCCAGCAAATAAGTCACACCGACATGTACAGAAGTGGTGTTTCCCCTCTGTGATCTCAGGGGGAGGCCAGAGGCAGTGGGTCTGACACCAGAGCTGATGCATGAGGTTTGCTGGGCTGTGGGAGAAGAGTCCCAGCACCCCTGGGCAGAGGACAGGGCTGAGGGGCCAGTCCCACATCACCCCCTGCCACCAGCACCTCTCTGGGCTCCACCACTCCCTGCCTGGCTCTTTCTCCTTTGTTTGTTCATTCCTTCTTTATTCTCTGCAATTGTCTTTAATGGAAACAGCATCTCAGCAGAAGTCACCCTGCAGGAAAGCTCTAGCACAGAGGGATTTTTGTAGATGGCTTTAATAAAAACATTGAAGGTCTGTTGTTGTTACAGTGCTGTGTGATCCATTAAGTCTATTAAATACAACAGAGGGAAACTGTGAAAAAAGCCAGAGGAGGCCATGATGTCACAAAAAACAAATGAGCTGGGGCTGCTTCCCTGCTCTTCACCTTCTCCATGGTGCCCCAGCTCTGCCCTGTACCAGGCTGGCCCTGCCCACAGAGCACCCACCTGCCTTTGCTGGCCCATCACTTGCCACATGTGCCCAGAAATGTTTGTAGATATTAAATTCAGAGAATTTTAAAGCTGAGAGCCCTGGGAGCTGTGCTCATCCCCCTGCACACAGACCCCTCCACAGCACTCCTGGGCTGGGTGGCTGAATGCTGTGCCCTGGTGTCCCAGGGCAGATGGGTGCTGCAGGTTTGGGTGGCTCCTGGCAAAAAGGATGATCTGAACCTCCCTGAACTCTGGGGGCCTGATGTGCCCTCCAACAGAGCCACAGGCATCACCACCAACCCTCATTTGATGACTGCAGTGATGAATGACTGCCTGGAAAGTGTTGGGAGATCCTCTGGTAGAAGAGTACATGGATCACGTTTGGGTTTAGGTCTTTATTTTTTGCACAGCCTGGATGGATCTTGCTCTGATCTAAGCCTTGATCTGCAGAGAAGGGACACAGCAAAGGCTGCAGACAGGAGGCAGAGAAGTGGGGAGCCTGGAGGCCTGTGTTGAGCTGTTCCCAAGAGCAGGTCAGAGAAGATTCTTGGGTGTACCTGCACGACATGAAGGATCTGAATGTCCCCAGCTGCAGTAGCACATGGCCATGGTGCATCCAGCAGAGCCCAGCCTGGGAAGAGGACCCAGAGGCAGATTGCTCCTGGAGCCCAAGGCTTTGGGGAGTGCTGGCAGTGGGCAGGCATCCCAGCAATTCCCTGCACAAACAGCTCAGGATCAGCCAGCCAGGCTGTTTATTTGCACTAGATAGTTTCTTGTGTTGACCTTTGAGAACCCTTTCCCTCTCTTCCCCCTGGCCTGGTACTGCTCTGAAGTGTTACCCCTGGGTCTGACTGAGCCCCCGGGTGTCAGCCCAGCAGAGCTGACCCGGAGGGAGTGCAATCCCTGCAGGATGGTGCTCCCAGACACTGCCAGCTGGGGTTTCTCAAGGAAGTGCACAAGAAATAAGTCATATAGAGAGGGATTTTATGCTCCCACGTTCTACCAGGCCATGGTTTATGCTTCTGGAGTTGTGTAATAACCCCAGCTGGACCTACCTTCACAGAAGGCATCTAATCCCTTCTGGAAATGTTTTAATACCTTCAGCTACTACATGACTTGGTGGCAATGAATTACTACGTGACCAGCCAGTCCTTTCTCATCATCAGACTTTCTGGCCGCTCACCATGACATAAGGAGGGTGTGCAGACTCTAAACAGAGCCCCCAGCACCGCTGTCCCCCTGCTCCAGGAACCAGCTGGTGTAACTGGATTTAGTGGCTGTGGCACTGGGGAAGCTGGAGACAATCTGGGGCAACGAAGCATCAGAGAGGGTCCCCAAACACAGATCTGGCATCTGTGTTCAGAGGAGGTTGTACAGAGAAGGTTGCCAGAATTGGGTCTGAATGTGGAAGTCTGGTCCTGGAATGACAATATTCACAGTGCTTGACTGCATTATGGAGTGTCCTATAATAAAAGATATTATGGTATTGCCAAGAGACAGGAATGCAGAGGGAAGGAGGAACTGAAGTGACAGTGATAAATCTATCTAGAGAAGAAATACCAAATGCAATATATCCTTTGCTTCCTTTTGTGTGATATTCTGATGGATGTTTCCAGGTTCAAATAATAGAGCTCGCAGGAACATACTTCTGCTCCTACTCTCCTACTTAGACATTAAGCTGATTTTATTAAAGCACTCATAAACAATGATTGCAAATGCATCCTTCCAGCTCCCCCATACCCCTGGCAGCTGCTGCACAGATGTCCCCCACCAAGGAACAGGAGTGGCTGCACTTACAGGTGAGATAAATCATCCTCAAATTGCTTCTGATGAAGATAATGTGGGACTTCAGGAAGCTGATAACCAAACTGGCAATAAAGGTGCTCAATTAGGGAGCATGTGGTGAAAGAGGGGAGAAGATGAGTTCCTGTTATGAGCAGCTGAGGGTCTGCAGCCACTGGGGTACAAACCCCCCACCCAGAGGGGTTCTTCCCACAGTGAGGAGAGCCCTGCCTGTCCTGCAGCCTCTTCTACTGCCATGGCTATCAGGTAATTTAACTTCTGAAGCCTCCCTTCAGCAAGGGCCTTAATCATCCGTCTAATTCCAAACACTTAAGTAAGTCCATTGACTTCAATGATTTTCTTCAAAGGCAAAGCCCAGATATTTAGGGCGGCTTCAGGGCTGAATCAGGGCCCTGGCTGCCTGCCCAAGGCTTTTCAGCTGCTTTTCACACTGGCCAATCACTTTTATCTAGGGCTTTTATATATATATATATCTTTGATGCTGTTAATTTACTTTTCTTATGATTTTTAACCAGAGGGAACAAGAGGACTGATATATATATATATATATATTTTTAAGCTGTGGAAATTAGGAGGAAAAAATGGTGACCTGTGACTTCATCAAAAGGTATTAGGTTGTCATTCTTCATAACATCTCCTAGAGTTTCACTTTGTCTGTCATGCTGTTCTGGGCAGGCATTTTAATATCAGGAAAACGATGGGATAACCACCAGTGGTTGGAACTGCTATTTTAAATAATGTTAATCCACGATTACTAGAGTGTTCCCAGTGGATTTGGGGCTGGTTTGGGGCGCAGCAGGGTTTGGAGAGGCTGCAAGCTGCCCTGCTCCTGGCCACGGCTCAGCGTGAGCAGCGCTGCCTGTCCCGTGCTCCCCCTGCTCCATCACACAGGAGGGAGTTTTGGGGACAGCTGATGGATGGCCAGGCTGAGACCATGCAGGCAGGTTACCCCAGACAGCCTCATTTCTGCCGTGGTCCTTGACCCCTGAAGGCCCTGATGGATAACTGCAGTGAGAAACCAGGGGCTGTGCCATCTCCAACCACCCTCCCTTCTCCTCGCTGCTCTTTCCTCTTTCTCTCCTTCTGTTTTGGTTTCTACCATGGCTTCCTCTCCCTGTCACCTCTACACATGTGTGCATCCCTCCACCTTTTTTCTCTCTGGATACTAAAGATTATTCTTTCTTTAGCTGCAAATCCATTTGTTGGTGGTGTCTCTGAGCTTCTCCCCAGACCCGTGCTGGCTCAGATGTTGCAGTGCGCGGGCTTTCTGCTTGGTTACACTGATTTATTAGTCCTTCATTAGCTTTTCTACATTGCTGGAGATCTGAGCTACTCACATGGCAAAAAGAGGCTCGAAGTGACAGCAGTAAAAGCCTCTGCTAGTGAGATTATAGCTGCTTGCTGGCTCGGGTGGGAGCGCTGGAGAGGGCAAAGGGAGAGCAGCGCCTTTGTGCGGGGCTGAAAGGCTCTGTCAGTGTGTGTCAGGCAGCCTCCTGGAAAAAAGGAACTTGCCAAAACCCCGAGAAAACTGGTTAAATTAACCCTTTCCATGTCAGCCATCCCCCTGAGAGAGTCAGGGCAGAAGCAGGGAGCTGCCTGCACCCAGCTCTGCGCAGGAGATGGCTGAGGCTGGGACACTTGGGATGAGGGGTGAGAAATCCCTGTAGGAGTGACTTTGTGTGCTCCCTGTGCTTTGAGCAGGTCCCATATGGTGTGCTGTGGTGTGGGATGGCGTAGAGTGGTGCCCCATGGTGTGGCACATCACAGTTCCCCATGGTGTGGTGTGGGGGTGACCCATGGCGTGGGGTGTCACGGTGCCACAGCCTTGGTGCAGACAGGAGCAGCTGTGGAGTGATGGGTGACAGTCCCTCCCTGCAGCAGAGGCTGGCTGCCATGGCACACACGTTGTCACACACAGCCAGAGCCCATCCCCATGACAAGCCCTCTGCAAAAAGCCACCCAAGCTGGCAGCCCCCTCCCTGCCCACCTCAGGTCCCTTCAGTCACAGAGGAACAAGGTGCCAGCATGGCCCCATGACAGACCCTGACGTTTTGTTCCCTGCAGCAACATTTGGAGCAGCCTCCCACTGATGAAGGCACCCACTAATGGGCTGGCAGGATTTTAATTGCCTCTCTGCCACCCCCTGCCCCCACCAGTGCTGGGGGGCACAGGCCACAGAAAGGTTTCCTTGCCCAATTTGCATTGTTCTGGGGGGAACACTTTTTTTTTTTATTTCTTTTTTTCCCTCAGCTCCTAATGAATATTACAGATTCCAAAGGCTGGGGGAGATGAGTCCTGCCAGGGCAGATCACACTCGGCAGCAACACTTTGTCACTTGCTGTTCCCATCATCCGCCCGGGAAAGCCTAACGCACGATTCCGGACAGCAAATGTCTTCAAAGCCCAGGCTGCCAGAGCTGCTGCGCTCAGGTCATGGAAATGCCACTGTCACTTCGATGTCTGAATGTCCCAAACACGTTGTCAATAGGGATGTAAAATGCCCCGAGCCAAGGGAAAGGGAGACAAAGGGGGAGCGGGTGGCACGCAGCCAGCAGAGCCTTCCCCAGCCCCAGCTGGGCCTCAGCCCAAAGAACCAAAACCAAAAACCTCTGAGCACCCATCCAGCACATTGGTGCCCTGGTATTTGGAAATGTTTCTGTGCAGTGACAGCCAGAAGCCAGGGTGATGGGCAGTGCCCCAGCAGGCTGTTTGATGAGCACGGGCACACTGATTGCATGGGTGGGATGGGAAGACAAGCACAGAGGTGCAGTAGCTGTAACCAGGTGTTTGGAACTGCAAGCAAAACTTCTACCCAAAGCAGGGAGGTTTTAAGGAAAGCTGAAGTGGAGTTGGCAGCACCAAGAGCATCCCTCCTGCCCCGGGACTGGGGCAGCCATGCCCACTGAAACAACAGAGCAGGCAGATAAGCTTTACCCACAGCACAAAGTTAATAATTTTCTCCCCCATAGTGTCAAGATGTCACCCTTTATGACAAATCATTACAATGTTTGCTGTGAGCATGTTATTGGTTGTACTGATTGAAAATACAATGTCTGCACCAGTACCAACCCAGCACTTGAGCAGGAGGTTACACACTTCAAGGCTGGAGGATGTTCATGTGTTGCCGCTGCTATTTACTAATAGCTTCTACAAATATTTAAACAAGTCAGACTATTTCTTTAATAATAGACACAATAATTTTCCCTGGGTTTTAATCACCTTTAACATCAGGCACTTTTTGGATAATTTGAACTTTTCCTCTTTTTGTTGCTGTGCACATTCCCCCAGCAGCTTTTTGGGCTCTGAACAAAACAAACACTCAGATTAAAGCTTGTTTTTAATCTTGGGTGTTTTTGGTGGTGCCTTCACACTGCTGTTTCTTATTTCTCTTATCCATTCTGTGGTAATGGCATCCCAGAGAGTTTAAATGCTTTCATTTTGCCAACGCTCTCCCAGAGAAGCAGGAGACAGACAAGTTGTTTGAAAACCCTCAGCCTTAGTCACTTTCCAGTTTTATTTAATTTTTGTTTGGTTTTAAGGCTGTCAGTGCAAAACAGCAGAGGAAAGTAGCTATACTGGAGAGGAGTAAATAATTATAAACAAATAAAATACAAAAATTCCAATTTTTTTCACTAAACAGAGCAAGAGTGAACTTTCCCATCTGGAGGGTAGCAGCTCCAGACCCTCAAGAAAACGCTGAAGCAGCAGTGTGTCCTGACAAGCATGGCGAGCAGCAAGCTTGCAGTGCTCTTAGACAAAAGGAAAAGATTTCAAATGGAAAAAACCTGTTCCTAGAAGGAAATTTTCTGTTTTGCAAGGACACCCCAGGCACTGTGGCTGTGGCCTCTCTGCAGGTGCTGGACTCCTGGGGCAGAGCAGGTCCTGAGCACATGGTTGTTTGACCATCTGAACCAATTTCTTTGAGGCATTCTAATTTTTCTATGAGGAGATTGGTACCACAATCCTTCAATTGAATTCTAATGTGATCAAATTTTAAGGAAGAAGCAGGGATATTGGTTTCCTGGCTCTTTTTGTTTGTTTTTGTTTGTTTGTTTTGGGCTTTTTTATTAAATAACAAAAAAATACACAAAGAGTAATAACTGTAGACAGCCTCATGTGAAAAAAATTCAAGGCAGCTCCCTTTGACTGAAGTGAAAGCAGAGAGGGCTCAGTGTGTGCAGCAGCAGGCAGGCAGCACGGGGCAGGTCCCAGGGTCAGGGGTGTCTCCACCTGGCCCCGTGTTTATCTGAGGAAATCATTCTGTAGTTTTGTTCACCTCTTGTGCTCATATTAAGTGGTCAGGAGCACAAAGAGATCCCACTTTGATCATTAAAAGGCCCTCTCCAGCCTCCTGTTCTCCAGCAGATGCTTTCTGCCCCGCTGTGCCAGTGATGGAGCAAACACAACCAGTAACAGTTGTCATTTTTATTACTGGGAGCAGCAACTAAATGCAAAGAGCCACGAGTTGATTTGTTGTGCTCGGCACCTTTATTTGGAGTGCTCTGGAGATGGAGGGAAGAAAAAAAAACAACAACTTTGTTTTAAAAGCAAGAGCTAATGGAGTTTTACCATTGGGGTGTAGAGATGCTGAGCTGGTACTTCCTGCAGATCCCCCCAGCTGGTCCTGAGCCCCCCAGATCCTGCAGTGCTATGGGGAAGCAGGGGAATCTCTGGGAGCCTTCATGCACCCAGGGAGAGGATAGGGAGAGGGCTTCATGGGGCAGAGAGAGACGGGATGTTTCTTGTCTCCTTCTGTTTTCTTTTGCACAAGGCTGAATATTTTATCTGGCTGCACGCGTCGTCCCTGAACTTAAAAATAACTGGTTCCTTCCTGGTGGAGTGGAGCAGTTTGCTTTTTCTAGATGTATCATGCAGATTTCTCATTCCCCTCACACACAGTAATTGTTCCTGGAGGCAGAAGGGTGAGGGAGGGCTCTGTGTGCAGGTTTGCCTGTCCCTGCACACCCCTCCACACCACCACCACCACCACAGGGGTACAACCACCCGCACAGAGGGTTTGGGTATGGAAATGTTTCACATCTCCAGGCCCTGAGGTTGCTGCAGTCTGACGGGACGTTCGGTGTGAGGCTCTGAAAGCACCGGGGGGGTCTCAGTTCTCATCTGTAACAAACTGGCAGCTGTGAGCAAGCCCGAGGGCCGGGCACAGCTGGATGCTCATGGGACACTGGGCTCTGCGTTCAGAGAGCAGGGAAAGGGGCAACATTCAGCTCTTAAAAATAAGTGAGGCTCTGGAGATGTCTCCTGAAGTGTGGTCGATTCTCCCAAGGAGACAGAGTGGAGATGGGGCAGGGGAACAGCGCTGGTCCCAGAAGCTCTATCCTGGGAGTGAGTCCCTTCCTGCCTCAGCTCCTGCCTCTGGACAGGGGCTGCCCATGCTGAGCCCACCCTGTGTTTCCAGAGGGGGTGCACGGGGATGTAGGTGCAGCTCCCCACCTCCTCCAGCCACGTTTATGGGACCACCTGGCAGGAAAATGTGTGTGGGGACAGCGGAGCTGTTTGCAGCAGACGTCTGCAGCACGTGGGGTGAAAGAACACTTTGTGTCCCCCCTGCCAGGTGCAAACCACCCCCCTTTTCCCTTGTGCCCCCTGGAAGCTGTCCCGCGAGCACCCAGGTGGGGACACGGAGCGTGAGCTGGCTCTGCCTCCGCAGCTGCGGTGGGGACAGGGGCCGTGTCACACACACCCTGCTCTCCAGCCCTGCAGCTGGGCCAGGCAGGGATGGGGATGGGGAAGGACGTGCTGATGCTGGAAGCCCTGGCCAGGGCCCAGGCAGAGCCGTCCCCGTCACTGGAAGTGTTCTGTGCCAGACCCAATGACCCTGGTGCTGGCTGCACTCCACAGCCACTGCCAGAGCTGCTCCGACAGCTGCTGCCCCAGCATCTGTTTTAAAGGAGTAAGTTCTTCTCGCTGTGCAAATCCTTCTCCTGGGCTGGAGTCGGTGGGAAGTCTGGTCTGTAGCTGTGTCTGCAAGGAAAGAATGTCCCCTTCCCCTGGGAGTGCTCCTGAGGAGAGGGCAGGATGGTGCTGGGAGGAGCTGTGCAGAGCAGAGCACCTCTCCCATTGCTGCCCGGGCATCCTCTGAAGCGGGCAAGGCCTCTGTGTCCCCTTGCTAAGCTCACACCAGCACTCCTGGGCACATCATCCTTGACCCAAATGCAGAATTTTTCTCTGGCTGTGCTACCCGCGGAGCAGCAGCCCCAGCCTGGGAGCTGGAGCACAGTCCGCAGAGTTTCAGGGACCTAAAACTCAAACCACCATCACCACCCCCCTGCTCCTCTCCCTGTGCATTTGGTGCTCTGGCGTTGCCGACGTGCTAAACACAGGGGAACCCGGACCCCCCTTGTTTACAGGCTGGGGTGATGGGCTTCCAGAGGCCTTTATAGCAAGCTCTGTGTACCCGTGTACTGAACCCTTCCCTCCCAGCACTCTACGTGCTGCTGAACCCTTCCCTCCCGTCCTCCCCCCCCCGTCTCTCCGCCACACGGACACAGCTGAGCAGCTACTAGATATTCAGAGCCGTGAAGGTTGATAAACAAAAGTGAGATAGGACATGGCACCAGAAAGACCTCAGCTAATGGAATTTTTAAGCTACTTAATTTGGGGGCTTGTCAACCTTGACAGCAACCCTTTAATAAATGATGTGTTGTAATTCCCACCGAGCTCCCGAGGTGTGGGGACCGCAGCTCGGAGGAGGGGGTACAGCTGCCTGGAGCCCCCCACACACCCGCCAGTGAGCTGTGGCCCTGGAGACCATGCGGGGCTGCTGCGGGGCCACCGATCCACCCCCCCCCCCAGCCTCGACCCCCCTGCCCACGGGGGAGGCCGGTAAATCCCGTGCCCCCTCCTTCCCCCGCGCTTCGCTCCCAGGCATCCTCTGTGCCAAGGAGTCAGAGTGCCATCCAGTGTCTGCCTGGGGGCACACATACACCCCCCCTCAGCCTGGAGTGTCCCCCCTAAAGGTGCTATGGCCATCACCAGGGTGTCAGGGCTGCTCTGTCAGGGAGCAGGTAGCAGAGATGTTCCAGGAGGCTGGGGCAGACCCTCCCAATTGCAGCAGGGTAAAGGAGCGGCCCCCCCCAACCCACAGGACGTGGGGAAGGTGTCCCCCTCCCTCTGCTATGAAACATAACCCTCTGCCAGCAGGGACAGGAGGGACAAGGCTGGGTGAGGGGCACTGGGGTCTGAGACCCTGCTCTCCAGGACAGCATGTTGGGAGGAAAGACCAGAATTTTTCTGGACCTGAAGGTTTTGCTGCTTCCAAGAGGCAGGCAGGGCCCATGCTTGGGTGAAGGCATTCAGCAGAGGATGTGATGGGTTCTGGCTGGTTCCTCCTCTGTTCCTTGTGGCACATGCTTCCAGCAAGTGACTGTAAATTAGGTTCAGTGTTGCTTTAATATGCATTTTGGTTTCACCCAGCCCTGGAAGCCCTTTCCCTCTCTCAGGCTTGGATCCACCAGCCTGTGTGCCCTGATAGTGCTATGAGGATCCCACATCTGCCCTGCACAAACCTTCTGAGCACTACAGCTTCACTGGGCTGGGCTGGGGAAGGAGACAAGTGGTACCACAGTGTGGTCAAGCAGCTTTGGGGGGTCCTAAAGGCCATTTTCACTCCTGCTTCATGGGGAATGACCCAGAACTGCTCAGTTTAACAAAGGTGAAGCAACAAGAAGTAAAGCTGAAAGCAGCAAACCCACTGGGCACTCCCATGGGGTTTCTTGGGGCAGGGAGGATGCTGCAGATGCACTGTGGTCAGGAAGCAGCACGGGGATAGAAACAGCACCAGCACTGCCCCAGCTGGAGCATGGAGAGGAGTTTGTGGCCACTGGCATTTGGGAACAGCAGCAGAAGCCAGGGCTGTGCACACACTGAAGCTTCTGAGCATGGTGCAGAAGTGAGGGCTTAGGAAGTCTCCCCGCTGGGAAAGAGGCAGATGGCAGTGGTGTCAGGGAAGCAGATGGGAGATGTAAAAGATCCTGAGCATGGGAGAGTTCTGAGGTCCTCTGGGTGGGTGGAGGGACAGCCTGCAGCCACCAGAACCAGAGCCAGAGCCACCACACTGCTGGCCAGGAACCAGCCCTGCTCCTTGAGAGTTCACACACATGGAGAGAGTGACAGGAGAAATACAAACCAGGGGCATGGCAGAGGGAAGGGATAGAAAGGGGGGGGGGGGGGGGGGGGGGAAATATAAAGCATTTAACTGCTAGGACACGTGAAGAATTGGCCTTGTCCCACCACAGCTCAGCCATCACCTGGAGGAGCTCCACTCTCATCAGACACAGAGGGTGGGCTGGAAAAGGGTCTCCTGTGTCCTTGGGAATGGTACCCCATGCCCTATCCCCTGGGCTGCAGGGTGCAAACCTGCCAGCTTCTCATGGGTCCTTCGGTGCCTCTAGCCCTGCAGCACAAAAAAGTCTCCAGTGAGAAGTATTCAGCAAAATTAGCTGAAAATCCAGGCTAGGTGTGAGACGGCTGAAATCACATTTTAGAGCGAATTTCTCATTTCCCAAATCCCCTTTGCCTGCCTCCAGCAACATATGCAGGTGGCCCCCGGCCTTGTGGGAAGAGGGGAGTTGATGAAGAGCCAGAGGTCCAGGGGGGAGCAGCAGCATCAGGACCCATGTGCCGGGCTGGGGCCAGGGCTGTAGGGCTGGGGCTGCTGGGCCAGGTGGTTCTGGACTCCGTGGGGTCCCAGCACACTGTGGGAGACTGCAACAGCCAGCTGAGCTGAGCTGAGCCCTCAATTGCACTCTCTAGAACTTTATAGCCAGTGGAATTATTTTTTTAAAAGTCCCTCTATGATCTCCATCCAGTATCTAGCATTTGGCTGAGAAGTCAGATGGTCTCCAGCCACCCAGCCCCTCATCCAGATGGCAGGGAAGGGCTGAGGGAAACCAGAAACCACCCTGGCCAGGAAGGACGGGGGTGATGGGGCCTCTGGGAACCCACATGAGTGGAGCAGGACAAGTGGGGATGGACCAGGACCACTTGGAGGGCACTGGGACAGCCCGGAGCCTGACCTGCCACTCTGCTCCTTTCCCTTCCAGCTGTCTGGAAAGGGATAAATCCTCTCCTTGCTCTGCTCTGGCAGAGAACAGCCGCTGCCTGCAGCAGGGATGGATTCCGCATGGCAAAGCAGGACCTTGCTGGGGTGGGAGGGAGAGAGGCGAGGAGGAGGAGCGCAGGAAGAGCGCACGGGATGGGTTCGGCTGAGCCCCAGCAAACTCATTTCTCAGAGCCCCGGCGGGACGGCTGGTGGCAGGTGGAGGGGGTCCCGGGGAAGGGGCTGGGTACCAGCGCCCTGCTCGTCGTGCGGGGGGTTTGTGAGAGCAGGCAGAGCATTGCCCCCTCCCCTGCCCCGGGGAGCCTTCTCCTGGCCCCTGCCCGGCCCCACGGGGCCACCGGGCCAGGGAGGGCAGCGCTGGGCGAGCACCAGCGGCTGGGAAACAGGAGCACTGGGCTCTTCAAAGGCAGCCAGACCCCTCATTACCAGTCGCCCCCAGCATCCAATTAGGCAGCGGGGTGGCTTCATTGCCGTGTCTCTGGGAGGCAGAGGCTCCAGCCCCGGGCTGGCCCCGCTCCCTGCCCGCAGCTCCGCTCCTCTCCCCGCTCCTGGCACCAACTTTCCTGCGTGTGTCTGCTGGGGCTGGGGGCGGGGGCAGCACCCCCGGGGGTGCCTGGGTGGGAGTGGGCTGGATGGGAAACGCCGGGTTCTGCTTTCCCAGCCGCAGCGGGTCAGAACGCCGGGGGAAACGAACCTTCACCGGCCCGAGCAATTACTCAGGATTTTATCATTTGAAACGGCAAACAGAGCCCGTAAATAACCAGGATCTCTGTCTTAATAGCAGCGTTTCAGCGTATTTTTAATTATCATTTTATGAATGGGTGCATTAGAGTATATTTAAATACTAACTTAGCCGTGCTGTTAATGAGGCGGGATTGTTACAGGCCAGGTCTGGCTATATATTACGTTGGTATATACATATGCTTCGACATCACATTTAAAAATTAGCTATTTCAAGCGTAAAATTATAATTGGTTTGTCTAATAAAAGGATAAATAAATATCTATTTAACTTCATTACTGTCAAGGGCAGGAGGCTTTTCTCCATTGTCTCCTTAGGGTTTTATGGCAGAAAAGCTAATTAGCTGTAATTGGGAGGATCCGAGGCAAACGAGGCGGGTGCAGGAGCGGGCCTGGCTGGGAATGGGGTGGCGGTGCCTTTCCCGGACTGGGGTCCCGGGCTCTGCGGGGACAGCAGCCCCAGTGTGGCCCCTGGGTAGGGCTCTGCCCTGCACCAACCTCGGGGTGCTTTGGGTTTGCTGCCCACCAGGCGAGGCAGGGCTCCAGGCTGCTCTGCGAGGCCACTTCGGGGTCCATGCCTTGACTTTTGGGCAGCCCCCCCTCCCTGGTGCCTGGCCCTGAGCTGGAGCAGCAGGGAGGGCACTGGGAGGCTGGATGCTGGCAGGGACCTGACACCCGTAGCAAATCACCCAGCTGCCAACAAAATCTTTCCTCTTTTTTGTTTTGAAGCAAGGGAGAAAGGCGGAATGTTAATAGTGGCAGCCCCTCCCCAGCACGGGGGCATTAGCATGGAGGGCCTTGTCTGGGGTTTGCTTATCGGTTCTGCTTGTTGAGCGCCTTCCAGGGATGGAAGGAACGCCAACAGACAGCATGGAAAATTAATTTTTAATGCCTTTTATTAGCACTTAAGCCATTCTGAGTGGATGAAATAATCCCTGTTTAGGTGGAGTGGCAAAGGTCCTGGAGGGCTGTCAGGAGGCTGAGTCACTCCATGGCCCAAATGATCCAAATACATCTGTGTCCCCATGCCCAGCATGGAGGGGACCCTCTGCCTCCCCAGTGCTCCCAGCATGGGCACTGCTGCTGGGGGGCAGTGCTGGAGAAACAAACCCTGCCAGCGTTCCTTTTCTGGGGGGCTGGACTCTATGATCTCCAGAGGTCCCTGCCAGCCCCTAACACTCTGATTCTGTGCTGCTGTTAAAAATAGCTTTGCCCGGGGCAGGCACTCACTGGGTGACCTCGGTGATGCCATCTGGCTTCACACTCATTACAGCATCCTCGTTAGTGTGACGGGCACTGCCAGGGCCACGTTCTGGAGGGGACAGCCTTCCCCTGCCCTCCTGTGCAGAGCCAGGGCTGCAGTGTCCCCTGGCAGGGGTCCCGACAGCTCTGCAGGGCATCCTCCTCACAGGCAGCATCCAGACAGGGAAGTTGTGTGTGGGAGGTTGTTTTCTCTCTCTCTCTTTTTTTTTTTTTTTTTTTTTTTTTAATTTCTCTGCATAAAAAATTTCTGTATGGATTCAGTGAGGGATGGATGTGCCTCAGGCTCCGAGCTGCAGCCTGCCCTGGTGTCAGGGGGGTGATCCAGCAGGAGTTAAATCCTTTATCCTGACACATGCTCGCTGAGGTAGACCTGTACAAATGACCCCTTTTGTTCCTGTAATGTATTCTTCTGTACCATCTACTTGCTTTTCTGTGCATGTATTAAGCACTTGTAATATTTCCTCTGCCCGCTCCTAATGAATTTTCTCTCTGGGGATGTGTATGGGTGGGCACCCATTACACACAGGTGAGCACATCTCTGTGTGTGTTACACACCTGCTGGTGTCCTGGGGGTGAAGCTCTGTGCCTGCTCCCAGCCTGCCTCTCCCCACATCCCTGGGAGCTACATTAGGGTAAGAGCAATGTCTGTGTCCACCTCTGAGCTTCCCTGGCATCTCCTCAGCCTGGAAATTCACCCCGGGATGCTGGAGGAGGTGGTGGCCTCTCCCCAGGAGAAAGGAAGCTCCAAAGAGCCTCTTCACATAATGAATTTTAACATTTCATTCCACATCCAGCCCAAGCACAAATCTCTTCAAAGCACCAGCCCAGTGCAGCAGAACTAATTTGAAATGTCACCAAGGTCAAGCCTGGCTTCCCCAGCCATTAACCTGCCTCTCAAGCTACTTCATATTTATTTACATAGTCGCATATTTATTTAAGCCTCAGATCCCAGATATAGGAAGGGACATGGGGTCTGGGGAGGGGATGCTCTGCTTTCAGGCCCCAAGCTGCTGGGGCAGTTCAAGATAGAAAGGATGAAGGGGGGGATCTTCACAGCATTGCTTCTTCCACCCAGATTTTCCGGTTGTGCTTTTCTTCAATCTTTTCTTATCCAGAGACAGAAAGCACAGTTTCTCCTCTCCAGGCAGGTCTTTCACAGGCATAAATCAGTGTAGATTCCCTCTAGTCAATGATGCTGATTTACAGGAGCTTTGAGGACATACACCCCCTGAATTTTCAGCCTTTGCTACTGCTCCCTGATAGATGAGAAACTGTAGAGACTGGTGAATGCTTCTGCAGGTGCTTTTGCTGCCAAAGTTTAGTCATTTCTCTGTTTTGTGTCCTGCTTTCCAGCCATCCTGGTGGGCTGTGAGACTTGGGAAGATCTGAACCCAAACTCCACCTCATCCCAGTTGCTGTCCTGCTCTTGGCATCATTGCAGCATTGTACTGCCTGCTGAGCACTGCAGGAGGGGGCACAAAGCACTGCAGAAGGTGGCAAGCCCAGGTGCTACCAGCACACACACCAGAGTAAGCCCTATCATGGGAGAGGAACCTCCTGGGAGCACCAGCATCTTCCCACATGCTTTTCCATTGGGATGTGCCAATGAGGAGATTAAAACCTCCTGCTAAGACATGCCTGGGGCCAGCTGGGAATACTTATGTGTGAGTGGGTGCAGAGTGGGCCCCTGGGAAAAGGGAGACTCAGGCAGATGCAGGGTTGGGGGCAGCTGGGGAGTTTTGGCAGGATCAGTTCAGTGCTTCTGCAGCTCAAGGTGCTGCTGTTGGAGTTGTGTGTCACCAGGGATGTCCCCTCTGGCTTGTGTCTGGTGGGTGCTGTGCTGGGGAGGAGTTGGCATTGCCACCAGGTACTCCCTGTGTCCTTTCTCCCTGGGGTCTCAGGGTGCTGGTCAGGCTGGGGGAGCACTCCCATGGAAGGGGCTGTCTCCCCATGTTTCTTCCTGGGCAGCTGGCTCTGTGCGTTGGGAAACACAGCCTGACCTTGCTTGTTCTTTTTTTTTTTTTTTTTTCTTTTTTTTTTTTTTTCCTTTTTCCTGTGGCTGTTCTCACTGCTCACTTGCATGTTTAATTCCAGGCTGGGGAGCTGGCTAGCCTGTGGTTTAAAAAAAAAAAAATTTTTTTAAAGCTCTGGCAGGGAATTAAAGGAATTTGTAGTAACTTGAAATTAGCAGGACGATCTGAGGCAGATGTTGTGAACAAGGGAAGAGGAACTTGCCATGTCTCTTCTGCTGGTGTTTAAAATATATTAATTTGATGTGTTTTTCTTAAAAGTAGGCACCTCGAGGTCAGGATAATGAAACTCATTGTCGTCTTATGATATTCCAGCACCTTCTTCTTTTCTTGCTTTCTTCCTCTTCCAGCATGCCCTGCTCCTGACCCGTGGGGCTGTGGGCACCATGCCAGCCCTGCAGCCTCAGCTCCTCTGCTGTGCCTGGAGCTGCCACCCCGGGCCCGGGGGGCAGAAGGGGGGGGAAAAAGCAGTGAAAAAACAGGGTAATTCTCCTTTTTCTAAGTGGATGCCCCTGGTGCAGTCAGAGGGAGGATGAGTGGAAGGATCTTCACTTGGGGTGCAGATGCAGCATCTCAGGGAGTTTTCTGTTGTCCAGAGCCCCCCCACCATTGCAGGGGTTGCTTTGCCTTTCAGGGTGCCCTGTACTCATCACCTGGCTCCAGAAGAGCCCAGAGCTGAGGAAGGAGAGTGGCACCAGGCTCTGAGTGACCAGGCAGGCAGAGAGGAGCCCAGGGCAGCTGCCAAGGAGGGGAGAAGGACATCAAACCTGCCAGAACAAAAGAAAAGACAAAAGGTTTTGAGGAGCCAAAAAAAAAAACAAAAAAAAAACCAAACCAAACACCAAAACACCACACAAAAAAACGCTTCTTGGCAGCAGAGCTGTCAGTGGGTGAGATGAAAGAGCACCTGCCCCTCTGCCCAGGGGTTGTGTTGCTTCTCTGGAAGGTGAGGCTGGTGGGAGGGAGATGGAAATAGCCTTGGTGCCAGCCGGGCGCTGGGGCTGAGCAGGGATGCTCTGCCCTGCCAGCTCCACCGTGCCGTGCTGCAATCCAGGCCCCTGCTCCCTCCTGTGCTGCTCCTGCCTCCTCCTGCCTGCTGGGAAGCTACATCTCCTTTGGAGCCCTTAGTATCTCCTTTGCAGCCCTGAGCTCTGGCCCCACAGCCTGCCCTAGGGTGGGCTTGAAGGAGTCCCCAGCAGGCAGGCAGCCTGGGGCTGGACACTGTATAGATTGCCATGGGGTTCAGCCCCAGAGGTGGCTCCTGCTCAGCATCCAGCCCTTGGCTGGTCGCTGTGCTGTAAGGGGTTGGTGCAGAAGTCATGGCTGTCTCTGAGCATCCCTGTCACATTTTTCACACGTTGCTTCATACCATCAGATGCTCCAGCATGTCCAGCCAGGTTGTACTTCACAGCCCCTCCAGCAGCTGTGCACAGATCCAGCCTGACATCAGGGGAGCTCCAGCTGCCTCTGCCCTGGCTCTGCCTGCTGCTCCCAGGGAAATGCTTCCCCAGGGGGAGAGCATCCTCTGCCCGTGGGACAGAGAGGGAGGCATGGGGACACAGTGCAGAGCACTGATGTGGCCCGGGGGCTGGATGCTCCAGTGGGACCACGGTGCTGCTGCTCTTGTAACACTGTGTGCTCTTTAAGTAAACAGGGGCTGGAGAGGACCCAGGATCACCAGCTGGAAATGTGCAGAAGATAATCCAAAAAGGCAAGTGTCTGCCAGCCACTGAGGTGTTAGCAGAAGTTAATGAGAGTCTCGGTGTCTGAGCCCTTGCAATCAATTCCATTCCTATCACTCTGTGTGAGGTGAGCACCCGTGCTGCAGGGATGCTGCTAACCCGGGCAGGACAGTGCTGGGGGGCAAGGTGATCCTCCTGGATGGGCCAGATCTAAGGGAGGGGCTCTGGTTGAGGTACAACCACCTGAGAGAACAGTTCCCTCTCCTTCCACTAAAATTGAATCATGCCTTGGTTGGGAGAAAATCTGCCAGGAGCTGAGGGAGGAGGGATGCAGCGAGGAGCACATGTGGTGAGGGACACAGGGAGCTCATGTCTTGTTTACTGCAAACAGGAGACCTGCCAGTTTTTCTGCTCTGAGTGCAGGCTTGTTTACAGAGCTCTAATGCAGGGAGAGGGGGTCCTTGAACTCCTGCTCAGCAGCTGCTGCCCTGGCACCATGCAGGGAGAGTGCCCGGGGGGGCCCTGCTGCCTGGAGAAGGAGCTGCTGGGGTGGTGGGGACTTTTTCTGGGAGCACCAAAGCCTCTAGAAATCTGCCCTTGTGGAAGAAGCAGCAGGACAAGGAAAGACACATCCTCAAGTTTGCTCTTGGACTGTTTTCCTTCCCTAAAACTCTGGGATGGATTTTCATGGCTCAGCATCAGCTAAGGCTTTGCCAGCCTTGAAAGGGGCCCCGCAGGAGCTGTGCTGAATGTGTGTCACCTTTGGTTCCTACCGGCTGCTGTCAAAGGCAGGCCCGGCGAGTGAGATTCCTGCGAGTTTCCCTGAAGCCACGGAGAGGTCACTTCGGTCCCTTCGCCTCCCCACGGCACGGGCAGAGCCGGAGAGCGGGGCGAGGGGACAGCAAGGCACCGGCACGGCAGAGAAAGAAATCCAGCCCGGGCCTCCAGCTGGGGAGGGATGGGGACGGGGCTGTCAGCTGCAGGCAGATGTGAGGAGCAGGGATGGGATGTGCAACAATCCGGCTGCGGGCTCCTTCTGAAATGCAAATCGCGACAAGGACCCGTCGGGGCTGACAGCAGCAGCAGCTGCCGGGACACGACAGCCGTTCTGTACCCAACCAGCATCGATTTGCTGCTACTTACGGCGACGAGTGACACTTGTGCTTCTGATCTGGGGATGAAGGCAGACAGGAGGCTGCTGGAGCCCGGCTCTGCTGTGCTGGGGTGGCAGGAAAGAGCTGGGAGAGGAGAGGAGAGGAGAGGAGAGGAGAGGAGAGGAGAGGAGAGGAGAGGAGAGGAGAGGAGAGGAGAGGAGAGGAGAGGAGAGGAGAGGAGAGGAGAGGAGAGGAGAGGAGAGGAGAGGAGAGGAGAGGAGAGGAGAGGAGAGGAGAGGAGAAGAGAGGAGAGGAGAGGAGAGGAGAGGAGAAGAGAAGAGAAGAGAAGAGAAGAGGAGAAGAGAAGGTGTCGATGGAAACTGGGCACCCTTCAGGGCCTCACTGCAGTGCCTTGTGGCCTCAGGGCTGGGATGTTCTCATTTCTGGTGTTGCTGTGGTCTGAAGGAGAGCAGTGAGTTTGGGCCACCGGGCAGTGAGCCATGCTGGGCTAGAGAGTCTGGGAAGTGTGTGTGTGGGGGGAATATATATAAATGTGCAATATTTATACCTGTGTCTGTGTGTAAAAGTGTTTAGCAGCAGCCAATAGTTGATCCAGCACAACCTCCAAGTGTTAATCATAATAAATGGAAAAAGGAAATAATTGCTGTTAATAAAGGGGAGGTGTTGGTGCACTAGGGGGGTGTGAACACGAGTCCCCTCTGGACCTGCCCCGTGCAGCTTTCGTGGATTGTGTGGGGCCGGCAGCCCCCAGCCCACATTTGACCCCCTGCACCCGATGAGCTGGAGCAGCAGGGTGGGTGCTGTGCCTGTCCCCGCGGGAACAGGGACCTGCCAGCCCATCCTGTCCGGGGGAACAGGACCAAGCAGTGCCAGGGAGGGCTTGAGCATCTCGGGAATTGCAGCAGCTCCCCAGACCCCCGCTCTCCTGAACTCCAGCCCTTACCCAGTGATTGGTAAAAGCTCTCCAGGGACCCGCAGAGCACCGTTCAGCTGTAATTACCCTGGCCGGCTGCCACCACCCGTGCCAGGGGACCGCACAGCATCACTCCGGATCAGCCCCTGGGCCGGGATGGGGAGGGAAAGAGCTCAGCCCCGGTTTGCCGGTACCCCGGGGAGAGGGAGACCTGGGTGGTGGGTTCACAACTTGCCCCTGTGTTTGCTCCCAACTAATGGAAAGCAAAGAGAGCCTTTGGCTCTTTTCTGCCTGTGCCCCATAAAGCAGGCGCTGACAGAATTATTTGGAGGGGTGCAGGCAGCAGCCCTGGTGTCCCCTGATGCCAGGCTGTCCTGTCCCCCTCCCTGGCTTTGTGACCAGGGAGAGGGGGAGCTGGAGGAGTGGGTGCTCTGCTCAATGACAGTGGGATGTGCAATTTTATCACACGCTACAGCATGGTGCCCTGGCAGCTTGTCACTGGCCAGGCTGTTAAAATTCCCTTGAAAAATGAGGGACCCAGGGTAAATTACTGATGATGGGATAGGAAAGGTAATCTGGCTGCCTGTGATGGAGAGCTCCGATAGCTCAGCCTTGGATGCTGCAGGAAGCCCTGCAGAGTGATGCAGAGATAGCACTGTGTCCTGTCAGCTGGACCCATGTAATGGGGGTGTCCAGAGGCAGTAGCAGGACAGACAGACAGACAGGGCACAGACAGCTGTGTGGAGAAGCAACATCACCTGAGATGAGAGGAGAGTTGAGAGCTGGCAGTTGTTATGAGAGCTGCAGACATCCTTGGCACATTCGAATTTGGAGTGTAAATGTTTGCTGGTGGCTGCATCCCACTTATTGAAGCTTCTCGGGTTCTTCTGCTTGGGATGGGGACAGGGAACACCCGTGCCACAGTTCACTGATGCTCAAGCACCATCTGCTCTCAGGAGCCAAGCCCTACCCCATCCCCAGTGCCATGTTCTGGGGGATGGGAGGGCAGAGCTGTCACATAGCATCCTCCCTCACCAGTCAGGGCCTTCAACAGGGCAGCTGAATGCAGCAAAACCAGAGGAAGAATGAATCTCTTGGAGATGTTAAAACAAGTCAGGGATAAAAGGCACTCGTGGCAGCTCAGCGTGCTGCTCCCTGTACGTGACCACACTGACTCTTAACAAAAGAAAACCCAAGCTCATTACATAGAATCATCAAACCAGCTAAGATAATTATCTCTAATTAGTACTAATTTAAAAGTGAGGTCTGTTCTATAGCTGAATTGTTGCATATTTCATTAGTTCATTAGATGCTGAGCAGACAACACAGATAAGGGAATCAGTTCATGGGGATGATATAAATTTCATCCTCCCTTTGCCAGAAAGAGCTTGGGGGTCCACCCTCACCACACAATTCATGTGCTGGGCCACCAAGCCCAAACCAACCAACCCGTGGCTCATCCTCTGGAGAAAGTTAACTCGGCAGAAAATTTTTAAAAATAGGGAGAGAAACTAAAGGCTCATCAGTCAATGTTATTATCTTGCTGTCTCTGCAAATACCAACCCATCAATTCCAGGTCTGTCTCGGTGCCTGGATGTGGAATCATTATCATCTTCATCCCCTTTTCTATCTCTTCATCCCCTTTTCCATCACTTTTTCATCACTTTTTCCATCTCTGGCAGATGAACCCACAAAGAGGTGCTGGGCAGCCACGAATGTGGCTCCACGGGCTCATTTCATCTCCAGTTCCCCTCCTCAGGGCAGAGCTTGGCAGCCATCTCTGTTACTGGGGAAACAAACAGCTGCTTTGGGAAATGCTGGCTTTTCAAAGCTCCGTTCACTGTGGAGCTGGATGTGTGGGACTTGCAGTCAGCCTGGAGGGACAGCTCTGAGTGATATGTGCAATGGAACCAGAAAAGGACCCTGGAAGAAGGGAGATTGCTAACTCAATAGAGCTGAGGCTCATACAGATCAGTGCCATCACCTTTTGTAATAAACTTAAATGCCAGCTTTTCCCTGCAGGGCACCTGGAGGAGACGGTGCTGTGATGGCAGTGAGCTGCACACCTCCTCCTGTCAGCTCCTGGTGCAGAAACCCAGGATCAGCTCTCACATTCTTGAACCATTTTCCTTCTGCCACAGTCCTGCCTGGTCGGGGGAAGCTGTGACTTACAAGATGGAGAACAAATCCCAGTGATGTGTGAGCAGGAACAAAGCATTTGACTTCCAGATCCACTTTAAGACTGGAGGAAAAGAACCCTTCCTGCTTGTTAGCTCCCCGTGGGTGGGATCCTGGGAGGCAGTGCACACCCCCTCCTCACAGCAGGTTTTTCATCAGATTAACCTGGCTCTCTGAAGCCAGGACTGAGGGCTTGGCCAGCTAGTGCTGGCCTTACTAACCAGGCATCTCCTTCCTGGCTGCTCCCTGCTCTCCCTTGCTGCTGATGGGTGCAAAGTGCAGGAATTTGAGCAGCAGGAGCTCAGGGAACTGACAGAGAGATAGGGACTTGGCTGAGCATCCTCCAGGTCCCATTCCCACAGTGCTGCCCCAGGGTTCTCCTTTTCCTTCTGCCTCCCAGCTTCCCCCCTCTCTAACCACCGGGTTCTGCCTCCCCAGGCCCAGTCCTGCCCAGCAGAGCCCTCAGCTTGGGTTCTTTGTGGCCCTACTATGAAAAAGACACCCTGAGAGGTAGCTGGAAGTGTGGATGTGGTTGCTGACACCCACAGCTTTGTGTCTCCAGAGGTGCTCCTGCTGCCCTGGGGTAGAGCACGGGTCCCCCCCTGCCAGACCCTTTTCCCTCACTGTCTCTCCATCAGCTGTCAGCAGAAGTAATGTTTAGATTTCATCCTCAATATTCCTTATGCAAGCCAAACATCAAAATCTCAGCAGGGGGCCTCGAAAAATCTGGGTGAGGATATCAGAGGGATCTGGTTCAACAGAGCAAAAGAAATCAACAAAGGCTGTGTTTGGGGATTTTTTTTTTTTTTCATCCTGGACTATATATACAAATAAGTTTAGACTCGGGGCTTTTAATTATTATCACCCTGCCTGATATCAGTCTTTCATTTTCATTACAATAATATTGATTTGTGCTGTTAGAAAATGCCTTTTCCCATCTGCTGCTTGTAAAGATAAGGGCTGGGAGCAGCAGGACCCTGGGGACACCCACTCTGCAGGGCCCTGGAGCTGGGGGGTTTCAGAGCCCTCAGGTTCTGTGCTGGGTTCTGAGCTGGGCTGCCAGACCAGGGCATGGGTCTGAGGGATGGTGACAGCTTCTGTCCTTTGTCCTCCTGCCCCAGGGCAGCACACACACCTTCCCCAGCAGCTGCTGATGGGTTTTTCTTGTAGGAGAACACTTTCTACTCCAAGGCATCTTGGGGGCAGTGGCCTCGTTCCTTGGGTGTGCCTGCAGGTCCTGGCACAGCTCTGTGTCACTTCCATCACCTTTCACGTGGGATTTGTCCTGTGCCAGCAGAACTGCACTCAGATGAGTGTGAGAAGTGAAAGAGAAAGAGCAGAAAGCTTTCCCCAGGGTGGCTCAGCAAAGCCCTGAGCAGAGGGAAGGGCAGCACCACAGTGGTTCCAACATGGGGCTGGACCTCCCAACACCAGGGTCCTTCCTCTGCCCAGCACAGTCCTGCTGGGGATGCTGCTGTGGGAAATGCACTCCCAGCCCAGCAACCCCCACGCTGCCTCTGCCCGAGGCTGGGGAGGGAGAGAGGGGGGAGCAACGATGGGATTTTGGCAGGCCAAAGATTTCCAGTTTCTGCCTGGCATGAGAAAAGCATTTTCCCTCCTATCTCAGTACTTCCAGACCCAACCATGAGTTACAGCCAACATCATTTTCCTGAGATATCAGCACGATCTACATGAATAAACTATAACAATGTTTTCCTCAAATCCAGGGAGTCCTTTTTAAAGCCAGAGCCTCAGTTCAGAGCACCTGCCAGCCTCGGAGCAAACCATAGGCAATTTCTGCTGGGGAAAAAACCCAACCACTCGCCTTGTTTCATCACCCATCTTTGCCCTTAGGCCCTCTCAGGCTACACCTGAACCTGGGGAGCCAGGGGAGGGAGGGAAAGCAATTGTGCTGCACTGAAAAAAAAAAAAAAAAAAGTGATTTTTATCAGAAAGCTTCTTTTATTTATCAGCTTTATTAAAGTGCCACCTCCCAGAGATGTGGGGTCGTGAGTCAATCTCACACTAAGAAGACACGTTTCTCACTATCAGAGATGAGACAGTAGCTGGAATAAGGAGAGCCCTTTGGGAAGGTTGGCTCTGCAGCCCTTGCAGCTGATGGTACCGAGCTGGGCAGCTGGGATTTGTTCCCAGGAAAGCTTTGGCTGCAGGTTCCTGCCCATCACTGCATGGGGCAGTGCCAGCCCTGGGACAGGAGCAGCTCCCAGGAGCCTGGGCAGTGCCCACTCAGCTGTTAACTGGGTGAATTGGGAGAGTTTTTCCCCCCTGGAAGGAACCCTCTGCTGATGCATCCCAGCAGGGAGGGCAGCCCTGTCCCGGGGCCCCCCGAGCCCAGCCCCTCGCCTCCCGGGAGCTGGATTTGTGAGCTGCTGACACGGACATCCTGCTCAGGAGATGGAGGCTTTGCTATCAGAGAGCAGACACCTCCAGCAGACGCTTTCACCAACAGATTTATTATTGGTGGTGAGGAAAATGAAACCATGTGGAGCCGGTGTGCAGAGCCCAAGGAAGAAGGCGGCCACTTGGAGGCAGACGGGAATTTCCTGAAAGGTGAATATGGCAGAGCATAAAAAGACAAATAAATAAAAAAATCATTGCTTTATCCCTCCATCTCAGCCGTGCTTCAGCTTGCCCCAAAGCCCAGATAATATAGGAGCTGAAGAACTGTCATAAAGGGCCAGCCTGGAGCTCCAGGGAGGCTGAACACATCTCCTTCCCAACACTGCAGGAAAGGCCTGAGCCATCCCATAAAGAACACTGCTGGGGCATCCTGCCCAGAGGAGCTGCTGAGACCCGAGGAGTCAGAGGATGCTTTAGGAGCTGATGCAGGAAGTTTTATCTCACCCGTATTTCTCTCCTGTCAGCCTGCCTGGCAGGAATAAGTGTGTTCTGGGGAATCCAGAGCACCACTAAGTCATAAACCCCATCGTGGGTTTTTTTAATCTCTGCAGCACTCTTGCCTGGAAGCAGGATCTCACCTCAGCTCACCTCCCTGCCCCAGAACAGGGGCCAAGACCCCAGTGGGTCCTCAGAGGAGCCCCTGGGGATTTTCATGCATCCCATCCTGCTGAGCCCCGGGGGGATGTGAGCAGCCATGGCCAGGGGGGTGGGCATGCCCTGTGCCCAGCTCTGAGCCCTGCAAAGCCAAGGCTGGCCCGGCAGCCAGGAGAGCTGCCTCCAGAACTCCCTGCAGTGATGGGCTTTTCCCTGAGCATTCTTCTCCCTGCTCTCCCTGCCCCTTCCCTGACTGCCACATTGAGCCCAGATGTCTCCTTTAAAGGGGAATGGCAAAGTTTTGTTTAAAATAACGCTGTTTTTAAAAAAAACAACCCTTCCAAGATCCCCAGCAATTAATCAACTCTACGTGCAGGCTGCAAAGTTGCAAACGTTTTGGAAAGCAAAGGGCTGGGAGCTGAGCTTCCGACCCCCCTGCTCACCTGCCAAGCCCCAGCATTGCCATTTTGGGTGTTCCCTGCCAGGAGCTGGCTGTGCCTCCCTGAAAGCCACGAGTCAGAGCCCTGTCCTGCCAAGGATCTGCAGAGGGAGGGTTGGGAGGCGAAGGCTGGGCTGGTCCTGCATTCCTTCAGCTCCCAGCTTTCCATGCTCCATGGAGAAAACGGGGAGAGATGAACATCAGGAGCAGCACAATCAAAGCCCTGTCTTTGGCTGCAGGATGAAGTTCAGATCGGAACAATGAGACGTGGGTCCTTTTCAGCAGCCCTAAGTTTGAAGAGAAATGCCCTGGGCAAGCTGCATGCTCTGCAGTCACCCATCAGCTCTTGTCCTGCCACTGCTCCTCTGGCTTCCAGCCCTGCACACCCCTGAGCGTGGCAGACAGCAGAGCTGCTTGGCTCCTGCAGGGCTGTCCTGGCATCCCAGGAGGCGCGAGCCTCTTTGCTCCTCATCCTCCTCCCCAAGGATGAAGGCCTTGCCGGCTGCAGCTCCATCCCAGCCCAGGACAGCTTCTCAAGCCCCAAATCTCTAAACAACCCCCCCTCCTCCCTGACCCGCTCCCCACCCTTTTGCCCCAAGTATTAATTTATCAGGAGAATTATTAAAACAGCCATTTCTCAGCTGTCTAACGTTTCAAACCCCTGCTCTCATTCATCTGATAAATATTTACAGAGCTTGACATTGTCTTTGGCTCATTCCCTCCTGCGCCAAACAATCCCAAACAGCCGCTTCCCTTCCCCAGCACAGCCCTGCCCCTCCTTGGGGGCAGGAGAAGGGGGCAATCACCCATCCCCCCCTCTGATGTGCCCCCACCCCTTGGCAGGGGCTGTGGGGGTCCCTGTAGCCCACATCCCCCCAGAACAGCGAGGGCTCTGCTGGCTGGGAGGTGGCACAATAGCTCTGCTGGAGCTGCCCGGATGGGCTGGTGGAGCATCCTTCCATCCTGAGCTGATGGAGCATCCCTCCATCCCGGGCTGGTGGAGCATCCCTCCATCCTGAGCTGATGGAGCATCCCTCCATCCCGGGCTGGTGGAGCATCTCTCCATCCTGGGCTGGTGGAGCATCCCTCCATCCCAGGCTGATGGAGCATCCCTCCATCCCGGGCTGGTGGAGCATCCCTCCATCCTGGGCTGGTGGAGCATCCCTCCATCCCGGGCTGGTGGAGCATCCCTCCATCCCGGGCTGGTGCCATCCAAACTTGGGGTTTCAGCAGCAGTGAGAACTCTTGTGGAGGAGCCTCCATCTCGTGCCGTTTTCATCAGGTCAGGGACTCTGTGGCCACCTCTAGGCTCACAAATCAACCCCCCAATTCTTCTGATTTGGCAGTGGGTGTTTCAATACCATCCTGTTTCTCAAGGCCTTACAGGAGGTCAGATTGTATTCCTAGCATAAAAAAACCCAAAACCAAAACCCAAAAACAAACAATCAATTTCAAGCTCTTGAAACTGTTGGGAAGCATAATTATCATCCCCTGCCAGCCTGGTGATAGCACAATAATTTCTTTGGCCATATTTTTCAGGTCAGAGTGACAAGGTATCTGCTGCTGCTGCTTCTCAAAACATTGTCACAGGGCCACATCCTGATGGAAACACAGAGTGGTGGCTCAAGGAGCAGGAGGCCCCCAGTGACAGGAAAAATCACAGTGGGTTTCTCATCTTCCAAGAATCCTACCAAAGCAAT